>VZRH01001506.1:84038-96305 GCA_013397555.1 Urocynchramus pylzowi | reverse complement strand
TTTTCATCCCCCCCCCCCCCCCCCCCCCCCCATCAGACTCTGTTTCCTATTTTTCTCTTCATGTTTTACTTGTTTTCTTCAGTTTTAATATGAACCATCTCTCTCTGGAATTCTTGCCCCTTTCCATCACATCTTGCCTTTAAATAAGATGCTGAAGTTTTACACCTCTGTGCCAGAGTTTAATTCCAACCTCAGGCCTCACAACCTAACCCTTGGTTTAAAGATGAAGATTTTCCCCAAGTTAGAGCAGCAGCTTGTTCACAGCCTGTGTTTCCAGGATAGGGATTGGGGAAAACAGCTCTCTGCAGGATAGAAAACTCAGGCTGACACTCCAGGAGGATTCTCCAAGAGGTAATTTAGGGAAACATCTGGGTGTTTTCTCCCTTTTCTCCTCAGCAGTCCTGCCCAAGCCAAGACTGAGTGCAATGCCCTCAGCAAGGCTGCCCATTCTCATCCAGAAGGGTGAAGCTGGTTTGAGAAAGAAGAAATAGAAATTGGGGTCCTCGTGTCACTTCTGGTTGATGTCCCACCTCAGAAAAGGCTTAAAGCAACTTAGAAAGGAAAAAATCATGAACCTTTTTCTTCATCCCCTCCTGTATCAGTGATAGGACAAACTAGACAACAGGAAAGGAAAATTATTTGCTGACTTGTCATAGAGACTGTGATGGAAATTCTGGAAATGGTCTGGATGGAGAATGGTTGGAAATGTGAATTGTGGAAGCAAGAGAAGTAGCAAAGGTTAGGAGAAGGGTGGCAAGTGTTGGTGACCCCAAGATTTCCAGCTCATTTCTATCCCAGCCTTAAACTTGTGGCTGTTAGGGAAACCCAGGCCAAGAGATAAAGGAGGTGGAGGGGGAATCAGGGAAAAGGAAAAACTCATGGGTTGAGATGAGAATGGTTTAATAACTGAAGCAAAGTAAAATATAATAACAATAGTGGTAATAATAATAATAATAATAATAATAGAGAGAGAAAGAGAAATAGAACTCGAGCAAGCAGTGATGCACAATACACTTGCTCAGCACCTGCTGACCAATGCCCAGCCAATACCAGGATGGCCCAGCTGTGGCTCACTCCACTTTCAGACTCTGTTCATATTTCCAAAACATTTAGGCATTGCTGAAGGCTTAAGAAAACTCATAAAAACACCAATTAAGTGTCCATTTTGTGAACTGGCTGCAAACTCTGGGCACAGTGCAAGTTCTTCATTATGGCTTGGTTGATCCCTGTTATTTAGGAGTTTGGAATATGTCTCTTGTGAGGAGACACTGTGGGAGAGGAAGAGGAAGAGGAAGGGGAAGAGGAAGAGGAAGAGGAAGAGGAAGAGAAGAGAAGAGAAGAGAAGAGAAGAGAAGAGAAGAGAAGAGCCCAACAACAGCACAAGGAGCAATGGCTATAACTAAAACACAGCAAGTTCCATCTCAACCTGAGGAAGAACTTCTTTCATGTTCAGACCACTGGAACAGCTGCCCAGGCAGGATGTGGAGTCTCCTTCTCTGGAGATGTTCCAAACCCACCTGGACACATTCCTGCTCCAGGTGATCCTGCCCTGGCAGGGGGTTGGACTGGATGACCTCCAGAGGTCCCTTCCAACCCTAATTCTGTGATTCTGTGACACCAGTTGCTTTCCTTGTTATCTGAGGCATTATGTGTTCTTTCCTGAGCACCCAAGGACTCTAGGGTTTATACTCACAGTGTTGTATTGAAAAAGGTGCCTTTTGCAGAGGGAAAATCAGGACCCAGACTGGTGCTTGGTTACACAGAGTGTCTTTCAGAGTGGAAAAAATAGTGGAAACCAGGTCTACAAACCCCAGAGCATTTGAGATGCATTCAAGTTGATTTTAAATTCATTAACTCGAGTATCAGTATATTAACTGAGCCAGGATGGAATGAAGCATGAGCTGATTTATCCTTCTTGTGGGATTTTGCAGCTCCTGTTTGCTTTGTGCTGCATGGCTGGGTTTGAGTTAGCTCTGATATCTTTGTGCACTGTGACAGAGCTGCAGCTTTTATTTATTGCTCCACCCAGGGCTTGTCTGCCTCTTTCACCAAATCCCAGTTGTTTAAGTTGGAAAAGACCTCCAATATTACTGACTCAAATCTATGATCACCCTGGTGTCACCCAGACCAGAGCAATGAGTGCCACATCCAGCCATTCCTTGGATACCTCCAGGGATGGAGACCCCACCACCTCCCTGGGTAGCCTTTTCCAAGTCTTCACAACCCTTTCCACGAAGAAATTCTTCCTGATGTCCAACCTGAACCTCCACAGTGCAGCTGGAGGCTGTTTTCTCTCGTCCTGTCCCTTGCTCCCAGGGAGAAAAGGCCAGCCCCCACCTGGCTTCACCCTCCTCTTTACAATCCAGGTGATTGTAAGGAGCAATGAGGTCTCCCCTGAGCCTCCTTTTCTCCAGGTTAAGCTCCCCCCAGCTCCCTCAGCTGCTCCTCATGGGACTCCATCTCTAGAACCTTCACCTTCAGCTTTGTTGCCCTTCTCTGGACACTCTCCAGCACCTCAACAACTTTCTTAAAATGAGGGGTCCAGGACTGGACACAGAACTCAAGGTGTTGGGTCTGGCTGGGATGGAGTTAATTTTCCTCACAGCACATCAGCTCAGCAATAAAAACTAGGGCAAAAAGGATGAGGAAAGGTTGATGTTCATTATTTACAATGTTTATCTTCTGGTGCAACCACTACAAGTATGGAAACCCTGCTTCCCAAATTTGTTATTGAATAAAGATGAAGCATTCTGCCCAGCTGAAAACACTGAGTATGCCTCAGAGGGCACATGAATCCATAACTGGAAAATAATCTGAGATCCAGAAGTGGATGACATCATATAAGTAATTAACCACAAGTGTGTGTTCCAAATACGTAGACAAGCCCACAATTTTTAAAAGATCAGTATTAAATCAAGGTGAGCCTATCCTGAATCCCCACTTGGGGATACTGAATTGGATCTAAACCCTGCCAAAGTCAGTGGGAATCTCCCCAGAGAGGTTTGGACTCCATTCATTCAAAAGTTTGCAGAAGAACTAAACGTAGAGGGAGTCTTTTCCAGGAAGGAAGGAAAGTGTTTGTCCAGCCTAAGGTCAGAGATTTCAGGTTTAGCAAGAATTGTTGGTTTGTTCTCCTTTGGTCCTTTGAGAATTGTCTCTCTGACTTAAGATACAGAGAATCAGAGAATCCTTAAATTTGGAAAAGACCTCCAAGATGAAGTCTAACTTTCAACCAAATACCACCATTCCCACTAAAATTTATCCCCAGTGCCAGACCTACTAATTTTTTCAATGCTTTCAGGGATGGTGATGCCATCCCCTCTCTGGGGATACACATATCTATTTATCACTATAACTTATACACATAATCATGTACATAATGTCTGATTTTAAAAACAAATTAAAAAAAAACCCACTTATTTTTATTTCTTTTTGGGGGGGGTTTAGGTCATTGCAGCTCAATGAAATCAAACAACAGGGAAACTATCATCTCCCTGTGGAAGCTGTTCAAACATCTCATTATTTTGTCTGTCAAACGAGAAGAAATGTGCATTTTGAGTTTGTGTGCATCTATTTTGCCTCTTTTAAGACCCGTTTTGTCCTCAGAGACAACTCATCACAATTCCAGCTTGGTCAAGTGGAAGTGAGAGGAGGATTTTCCTGTACCCAGCGAAATGTATTCCCACCCCCAAGGTTGTTTTGACTTTATTCCTCCAAGCCGCAGGATACACAGTGGATGTGTAAACATTTACATTTCATAAATCAGTCAGGGAAAGCCACTTTAAGCGCTGTCTTTTCGCAAAGTGCATCTTCTTATTAAGTCAAAACATATTATGCAATTACTCTAATGTGCCTCAGGTGCACTTTAAAATGTATATATCTGTTTTCATCCCATGCTCTTGTTATTTATTACATGTCGCAATCGCTGTTCTGCCCCTGCCATGGGTGCCTGATGTATTTTGATATAATTTATAAACAGCTAATAAAACTCAAATGTTTATAGAGGCTGCCTGGGAGGAATCTGAGGTCTAGCAACTCCTCTCAGTCAGCTGGTTGGCAGGAGAAGACAAACAGTGTGCTGTGATGAGTCATTAAGAAGCAATTTTGCATAGATGTGGCTTGATTATATAAGCACAAATAATTCCAGCTGTATTTCCAGCATTTATGCTCAGGCCAATGGAGAGAGCAGCAAGAAAGAACAGCTATTTCCATATCATAGGAGCAAAGTGGTCAGTTTCTCACTGCACAGCATCTTTTGTCTTCTCAGATTCTGATTTTCACTCAAAACTCATCCCTTGGAGCCTGGGTGTTCCCTAAAACATCCCTTAAACTGTTGGCAGAAGACATTTTGGTCTTCTCCAGAAGGAAAAGCAGAAAATAGAAATGCAGTGCTTTGTGCTGTGTGAGCTGTCCATAGCACCAGTCCAGTGATGAGCTGGATAACAGCAAAAATTACATTGAATATTAGGGAAAATTTCTGCACTGGAAGAGTGGTCAAGCATTGGAACAGGCTGCCCAGGAAGTTCTGGGCTCACCATCTTTGGAGTTGTTAAAAAAATGAGTAGAAATGACACTTCACAATGTGGTTTAGTGGTCATGGATGATCTCAAAGGTCTTTTCCAACTTTAATGAATGACTTTGTGATCCTGGGTTTGTTACTGATCTGGCACTGGCAGCTGCTCAGTCCTACCAGGCTGGAGCTGAATTCAAAGTGACCAAAATTCCCACCATGGCATATCCATGCTGTGGGAGAAGATCTGTCACCAACACCCTTGAAACACATTTCTCAGGGCCTGAGGAGATTTTATCAGTTTATTTAGGCTTATCTGGATGATCTGTGAGCTCCTTAATGCTGATCTTTAATCAGAGTCTGCCTAAAACAGGGGCAGGATGGATGGAGGCAGGCATGGACATTTCCCAGGATGGTTGCTGAAGTGACCTGGTCTCCTGGACACTGGCTCTGGACTGGAGAGAGGAATTTTTTCATCTCCCTGAGATGCTCTGATTTTTTAATTCAGGTAGCACAAGTCCAAAGGCTGACTTGACTCTTTTCCCCTCAAGACAGAAGTCTGCAGCATACAAACATTTAATTATAGAGGGGTTTCATCCAACAGGAATTTCTTCCATCATCTTGAGCTTTCCATTTGTCACCAGTTTTGTTCTTCTCTCCCTCTGGTTTTAAGTCACCCTGAGAAGAAGACATTCAGCCTTCACTGCTCAGAGATGAAGAGTTTGGTAGAGGAGCTCTGTAAAAAACCCTGTCAGTCCTCCTGGACAAGTTATTGTTGGGCTGAGCCTGGGTTAAAAAAAAAAAAACAGCCTGGATACTTCAGAATGGTGGAAAGAGTAATATGAATGTGCCTGTTTCTGTCCCTCTGGGGGAAAAATGTACATTTCTCCTTCTCCACATGCACACTGGAGCAGATGCCTGGTCCTTTGAAGCCACTGAGAAGCCTCAGTGGAGTCACTCCATCCCCTCCTGGATGGGGTGGTTTGGGAACAGAGAATGGGTCAAGCTTTGCCAGCTCCTTCAATGCCCAGGCTGATTTCAGGCAGTACCCACACACTTCCATGTGTGTATCCATGAAAGCAAAGGGTAAACGGCAAATGTGTTTTGATTACTGAATAACTCAGTGGGACATGCCTTCAAATATGGAATCAAATTATTTTGTTCTGCATTCAGGTTTCAAGCTGAGAGAAAAAACCACCTTTTTCATTCTAATCTGGCATTTAAGTGTACTGAAATACAAGTTTAAAGTGAGAACTTTCCATTCACTCTCTTTCATACTGTGAAGGAAACTGCTTCTGACACACCCCATGGCTGCTGCTGATCCCTGATGAATGGTACTCAGGCCATCCATTAATTTCAATTCCTTCAGGTTGTAACCTATATCAGAGGGGCCAAGTGGTAATGAACATATATTAAAGTGACTCTCAATACCAGCATTCAATTAATTATAAACAGATTTTAAAAGTTATTTGGCCTTTCTGATGCCACTGTCAACAGAAGCTGCCAGTCAGAGAAAGGCCAGAAAGGCAGGGAAGACACCAGGAATTGGTCACATTTTCTCTTTTCACAGCCCTAACTCAAGGAATAGGATTAAACCTGGAAAGGCTCAGGCACGCTATTGACCTCCTGCTGCCTAAGGAAAGAATGAGAAATACAGATGATTTGTCCTTTTTTGGGTTCTCCAGTTCAAAAGAGATACTGAGTCAACCAAGAAGGTTGGGAAGGCTGGATATACAAGAATTTACAAGGGGAATCTGGGAGTAGATGTGCCCATAATCAAGGTGAAGGAAAATCCTGTTATTGTATGAAACTCCCTAAGGGAAGGATCCCTTAAGAGAAAATAGATCCCAACTCTTGGAGATACTAAAATTTTGACTGGAAATTGGATGACCTGAACTGCTTGGCCCTATTTGGAACAGGTTTTTGGACTGGTTAGTCCAAAAGAGGATATCTAATCTAAATTATTCTGATGTTTTATGTAAAGGGTTCTGTCTGAGCTGGGTCACCAAAGTCTTCCTCCAGAGCCAGTGGATGTGGAATTTTGGGTATAAAATCCAGTGGCTTCACTGAATATTTCTCCATTTTTTAGAACTTTAAATACTTTCCTCAAATAGAAGAAGAAAAGCTCCAGAGTAGACACCAAATATTCAAAAAAATTAATAATTCTCTTTTTTTCTGTTTCTCCAGTCTCCATAATTCTCACTACTATACTTCATTTTCCTAGGAATTTCTCAGCACCCTCTGTCTCCTGTCTGACGTGCCTTTAAGCTTTAAAGACTTCAAACAGCAGCATTTAAAGTCTCCCTGTCCTGGTGTTAACACGTGTTTTGGGTTTGGGTGTCCCAGGACATGCACTCCTGAAGATTACAAATTACTTTGTGGTGTTCCTGCTGTCTCCTGGAATGATTTCACCCCAGCCATAGCTGGAACACTTCATGTAAAAACATTTATTATCCATTTACCACTGTCACTCTGCTGTTGACATGGCTCTTTCTTCATCCTTATGGATGGAGAAAATGTGTTCTCTCCAAGGGGAAAGAAGGGAATAAAAACTCTGCTCTGGAACTCCATCCAGAATGCTCATATGAGGAGGAAAAAATGCCTTGAATATGTTTAAAATGCCTTAAATATGTTTTTTATCTGCCTAATCTTAGCCAGACCTGGTGTCTTCTCCCAACCAGTCATTTCAATCCATGAAGACACATAACAGAGGAATATTGACCTCCTTTTCTCTACCGCTGAATATGTTGATATTTTTATTTAGCCTTACAAGATAAGAAAGTGGCATTAATTAAATTCTTCCTGTGGAGAAACTGAGGCACAGGAGAAGACTGGAATTCATCTGCATAATTTAGGGTGTCTGTAACTTATCTGTCTTAATTTAATTATCTTCATTCTTGTCATAATTAAAGACAATCCAACCAACAAACTGAATGGAGTTTAGAGTGTGAATCACCTGACAAAATGCACCTCTGGTTTAGGATGAGATAAATCAAAGAATGGGTTGGGTTGGAAAAAACCTTCAAGATCCTCCAGTTCTCTGCAGCCTGAGTGTGATTCAGCTGCCTTGGCACTGAATTTATTGACAGTTTAGTCAACCAATCTATGCATTTACATATTGCTGGTCAACAGGACAGGGAGCCAAGAGGATCCCCATTCCCTCCTACAGCCTGTTAGATACTTTGGGACACCTAAAACAGGTCCAGGAACCAAAGACCAGGACAACGTGGTGACTCCACACATCTCTTCTGCAGCTGGGGTGGAGGGACCTGGGACATCACCCAAATCATGGAATTATAGAACTGCAAAGGTTGGAGAAGTGCTCTGAGTTCATCCAGTCCAACTGTCAACACCATTAAACCCTGTCCTCATCCACACTCCCTTTGAACACTTCCAGGGACGGGGACTCCACCACTTCTATGGGAAGCCTGTTCCAATGCTTGACAACGTAAATTAAAATTCCCAGATTTTAGTTTTATTTATTTAGCCTAGTTTTATTATATTTATCCTGGAATAATTTTCCCAAGGTTAACTCTGGTGCCTAAAGATGCTGAAATCACATCACCCAGCACTGGGGGTAACGTGCTGTTCACTGTCCCCTGGGATACTCAATGGGGCTCTGGAAAGAGAGGAAAACAGCTGGAAAAGGAATTGTCCAGCCCTTGGTCACTCATTACAGCAATGGCTTGAGGAAGACCTTAGAAAGGAGAAAATGAGGCTCAGGGGAGACCTTATTGCTCTTTACAAGCACTGAAAGGAGGCTGAGTGAGGTGAGGGTTGGTTACTTCTCCAAGGAAAGAACAGCACAAGGGGGAAGGTCCTCAAGATGTGACAGAGCAGGTCCAGGTTGGATATTATGAAAAATTTCTTCACTGAAAGGATGGTTAAGCATTGGAATGGACTGCCCAGGGAAATGGTGGAGTTATCATCCCTCAAGTGTTCAAAAGATGAGTAGGCATTGCACTTGATTTGGTGGATGTGGTGGTATTCAGTCATAAATTGGACCCAATGATCTTGAAGGTCTTTTCCAACCTGAAGGATTCCATGAAAGCAGAACTGCTCCAAGGCTTCAAGCTCCCTGGCAGGCTGTGACTCTGCGTGGGGCTGTCTGGGCTGTGAGCACAAGGCATTGAATGTCTGTTTATTTGTATTATTTATTAAGCAAATTATTTCTGTGCCCAGCATCTGGAAACACGCCATAAATAAAACAGCAGAGTCTTAAATTTTGCTGCTATTCACAGGCAAATGTCCCACAGCCCTCCCTGCACTGTCACAACAAACCTCTGTAAATAACATCCCCAGTTTGCTGTCAGTGCCAAAAGACATTGCAGAGCAAATCCAGCCTCCTGCCATTTTCTGGAGGAGAACTGGCAGGAGTCTTCAACAGCAAAAAGGCAGCTCTGCACCTCCAGGAGAAACTTCCTAATGAGGAGAGTGGAGCACAGGAAGAGCAGATCCTCTAATATTTGGGGATTGCCACATGGCCTCTAATGACAATTCCATCTCCAGCTGTCTTCCAAATGGTTTTGAGCAAGTCTCCAAGAGGGAATTTTTTAGATAGGGGCATTTTCCTAAGGAACTAAAATCTGTCATGACCTGCAGCAGAAAGTATAAATCCACACACTTATTCAGGCTGGGTTCCAGGTTCAGCCTCAAGTCCAGACTATTCCACTTTGCACCAGCATTGAAAGATTTAACGATCAGAGCCCAGGTTTTCTCTAGAAAGGGAAGAGCTTGAATATTCTTCAGTCCTCCAAAATAAACTTCAGATCATCCATCTGGTCTGGGTAGTCCAAGGGGAGCCAAACAGGCTGCAGTTCACCCCAAGACCTGCTTTGGAAGAAAAGTTCAAGTGAAGTTCCCAAAGTCTTTGGATATTATACTTTAAGAATGATACATTCTTTGGGTTTTTTTGTTAGATTTTGTGCCTTAATAAGCTCACACGGTCTTAGACAATTCCAGGAGATGAGATAGGTGAAGGAAATATGCACAGGATTACCCTGTTCTAGAAAAATAATTTTTTCATAATGACAGTTCTGTGTCAGGGCATGAGTGTGGTCACACCTCGTGAAGAAGTGTGCAGAAGTGTGCCCCCATTAAGGTGTGATTAGTGAGAGATGCCTCTGCGTGAATTAAGGTGCCAAGTAAATGATCTACCAAAGTCAACAAAAGGGAATTTATTTAACAATAAATGTGGGGTAGAGAGATTGAAACAGATACGAAACAGGGCAGTGGGAAGGAAAGAGGGGGGAAAGTGAGGGTGGGCTGGGATGGGGAAGAGATCTAACACAGGACAGTCCAGGACACTTGTCTGCAGCAGTGTCCCATCAGTCCTTCATCACCCTGAGTTTCTCTGCACTGGGGTCCCGGTGGTTCTTGTGGAGGTGAGGACCCTGGGTCGTTCATCCAGGGTTAACACCTTTCTCCACTCTATTTTAAGGGCATCCAGGGAGGCACTTTCCTAGTTGTCCTGTGAAAGGAGGATGGGTTTGACTTCATTTACCTGCAAGGAAGAGGCCCAAGGAGCATTTCTGAGCTCCTAAACCCCCCTCCCTGGTGGCAGGGTGGGGATGCACCCCCACCATGCAGCCAGGGGCTGAAGTCAGCTTCTGTGGGGTGCACAAGGCAGCACTGACATCCTTCCTCAAACAGCTCTCCCTGACCAGGCTGCCTTGCTGCTGGCTTGGGTGAGGGGCTGGGGCTGGCAGCAGGACCTACCTTTGGCAAGGGGTTGCCTTGGCCACCATCCACCCANCGGGCAGGAACGCTGCGTGCCAGGGGCTGGGCAGGCACCGGGCGAGCTCCTGCCGGCGGCTCATCCCCGCAGGGCTTTTCCCGGGGAGGGGCGGCCTGGGCACGGCCAGCCTCCGTGCCTGCTGCGTCGGCCTCGGCCGCGGCACGGGCAGGCGAGGCGCAAACCGCAAACCCCTTTGGCTCTTGGGGCAGTGCCCTGGGGAGAGGCTCGCTGTGCCCCTGGTCGCTGAAGTCGCTGTCCGGAGGAGTAGGCGCTGGCTCTAACTCTTCATCTCGCGGCGGGAGTGACAGAGGGCTCTCTACCTCGCTGTCCCTCTCTCCTGCCGCTTTTTCCTGCTCCCACTTCTCCAGGAGCTCGATCAGAAGAGTTTCCAGGGACGGCGAGTCCACAGAGTCAGACCCCAAGTCTGCCGACAGCTCAGGAGACACAAGCTCTGAGTGGTTTTGTGTCTCTCCCGTGGCCTCTTCAGTCATGCTGCAAGCGCTGAGTGGCACCGAGGGGTCTGCAGCTGCTTCCAGGGTGGCACTTGCTGGATCCCTGAGGTCACAGCCAGATGTCATGGGGCTTTCTTCACTGCTCATGGAGGAGAAGATGTCTCCAAAGACCTCTGCATACATTTTCTCTTCCTCCAGCTTCTCTCTCTTCTTGCGCATAATCTGTAGCAAATCTTCAGGCCCCATGCACAGCTGCTTGGGAAGTGGAGCATGCTCAGCTGGCTGACGAGTTGCCCTCTCCTCACTGGGGCCTCCAGACAAAGGACAAGCTGAGAGGTTTGAGCTTTCCTCAGGCTCTGGTGTGAGGAGGAGCTTGCTGTGGCCCTCGTCCCAGGGATCTCCAGCCAGGGCACAAGCTTCTGCTTCTGTCTCGTCCTCTTTCAACTGGGAAAGCAACACGTTCTGCAGGTGGCTGTCCCGCTCTTCTGCACCCTGTGTTTCTGGAAGCTCTTCCTCCTCCCGCTTTTCCTCCAGCTCCTTTACAGAAGTGTCCCAGGGCTGCGAGTTTTCAGAGGCAGAGCTCTGCTCTGCCAACTGGGAAGGGCACAAGAGCTCAGAGCACTTTGCTGCCTCCTCTGTGGAGCCTTTGGTTGAGCTGGAAGCACTGGGCAGCTCCTGATGTTCTACATCCATCTCTTGGTCGGCATTTGACTGCTGGTAAGTGCAGGTAGATACAATGGACCTGTCTTCTAACAGGTATGGGCCCAGGCCTCCATAAAGGTCTTTGTAGGTGCTGCCACCATGCCCTGCCTGCACATCAAGGAGCTCCTCCATTTTGGAGTGTCCCCGGTACTCCCAACCTGTCTGGGCCCCAGTGCGGAGCAGCACGCCGCGTGCAGGTGTCACGGGGGGCAGGTGATGGCCCTGCCTTTCTGCTGACCCATGCCAGAGCCCTCCAGTTCTGCTCTCCAGGGAAGGTGTTCCCTGGGCTCTGCCCGCAGCCAGAGTGCCCCATAGAAATGGTGGCTCATGCTCTGGCTGGCCCCTGGCCGTGGGGCCCACAGCACGTGCTGTGCCTCTCGGAGAGGATCCAGAGGCTGCTGCTGCTGGCAGAGGGGCCAGCTTAACACAGTCAGTGGATGCTCTTGATGTTTGACCACTGAGCTGGTGTGGAGGGGCCAGTGTCACATGAGGGCCATAGAGAGGCGGCAAGTCCGACACGGACAATCTCTGTGGCCGTGTGACACTGCTGAGGGGCACTGAGTGCCCGCCCTCCTGGCTGCCCCTGCGTGTGCAGGACATGGTGGGGCTCCATGACTGGGTGGGGCTGGGGAACAGAGTGGGCCTGTCCCCAGGGATGGGTGTGACAGTCGTCCAGGTGACCTGAGGTGCCGCCTCTGGCTGCCTGTGGGTCACCTGTGGGAAGCAGGAGGAGACATGGGATGGAGGCGGCTGTGTGGGCACGGTGTCCCC
The DNA here is from genome assembly GCA_013397555.1 of Urocynchramus pylzowi. Lineage (NCBI taxonomy): Eukaryota > Metazoa > Chordata > Aves > Passeriformes > Fringillidae > Urocynchramus > Urocynchramus pylzowi. Next base: position 84,133 of record VZRH01001506.1, on the reverse strand, counting down.
CACGTGCCTGCAAGCCCGGGCCTGGCCCCAGGGCAGGTGCTGGCCACAGCAGCCAGGCTGGGCCGGGTTCCCAGCTGGGCTCGCTGCCCCTGGGG
>VZRH01001506.1:64746-83501 GCA_013397555.1 Urocynchramus pylzowi | reverse complement strand
TCTCTTGTTCTTGTGTTCCTCCCCTGAACATCCCCAAGGTAGCCCTGTGCCAAAGTGCCAAAGTGCTTTGCCCACCCAGCCCACCATGGGTCCCAGCCCTCAGCCCTGACTTCCTCTAGAAAGATCATCAAGAAAGCAAAAGCTCCATTTAAACTTATTCTGGTAGCTACTGTGAAAGACTATAAAAAGTGTGGTTTTTTAAAAAGAATAATAACAAAGGAGGGCCAAGGAAAATATCCATTCTTTATTTTATAGCAGGGGAGAGGGGAGGTGGGAATTCTGGTCAGGCATATGCCAGTGGCATCCTGGTATTCTGTGTCATTACTAGTGTGGCCAACAGGACCAGGGCAGTGATTGTCCCTCTGTGCTGGGCACTGGTGTGGCCACACCTCAAGTGTTGTGTGCAGAAGTTTGCTCCCATTAAGGTGGGATTAGTGAGAGATGCCTCTGCATGAATTGAGGCTTCTTCTTGCTCCCACTTTTGTGCTGGGTCTCATCAGTTTCAGCAGAGCCAAAAGGAGATCCTGGCTGGAGTCCTGGATCTAGTAATTCCAGGCTTTGGGGGATGGGAAACCTCTGTCAGAATTAGGGCATTTCAATCTCAGAATCATAAAATGTCTTGGCTTGGAAGGGTTTGAAAAACCATCTTGTTCCAATCTCCATGGCAAGGCCAGGGGCATCTTCCACTATCCCAGGTTGCTCCAAGCCTTGTCCAACCTGGCCTTGGACACTTCCAGGAATGGGGCACCAACAACTTTTCTGGCTGACCTGTGCCTTTGCTCACTACTCAATAAATCTCAATAATCCAGGACAAGGGGGAATTCTTTTCAAATTGAGATGGCACCCTTAGGTTAGCTATTAGGAAAAAGTTCTTTGCTGTGAGGGTGGTGAGGCCCTGGAACAAGTTGTCCAGAGAAGCTGTGAATTTGGAATTCAGATTGTGGAACCTAGTCCAGCAGAACGTGTCCCTGCCCATGGCAGGGGGCTGGAACTGGATGATTTTTTAGGTCCCTTCCAACCCAAACCATTCCATGGTTGTGTGACACTCACTCTGTCCTTCTGACAGTCACACCTTCTCCTAAACTGGGGTTGCTGTGGCTTATCCCCTTCCTGCTGCCTGTCCTCTCCTTCCAGCCAGGCCCCCAGGGAGACACAGCTCATCCCTGAGCTCGTTATCTTCAGGTATAGCTCAGTAATTAACGACCCTCACAGGAACCAGGGCTGCACTCAGACTGAGGCTTCCAGTCAGTGCAGGAGGAGCAGGGCTTGAAGTAAAAGGACTTGTAATTAACGTCCTCTACAATATGCAAATGAGATTTCCTTGTCCTTAGACCAAAGGCAACTAAATTAGTCAAACCAAAAGGGAAGAAGAACAGGATACAATGTTTAAATTAGAGAACAGAGGGAGGATGATGCTTTTATTCCACAGTAATTTAGATTACAAATCCACTCTCCCCTGGACCAGTGAGCATTTCTATCTGCTCAGTTGCCTATTTTGTGTTTGGCTCAAAGGAAGAAGTTATTTTGTTTAAATTTTTTTTCTTTTCCTCTACAACTCAGAAAACCTGGAATAGAAACAGCTCTGGGAAGGAACAGCCAGGAAAGCAAAGCAAGATAACACAGCAACAATCACTGAGGTAGTCACTGAAAGCAAACAGGAGCTCCTGGGATTCTCCCAAATAGAAAGTTTGGGAAAAATCTTGGGGCAAGGGCAAAAAAACCCATATTTTGCAACTTGAATAAATTCTCTTTGCTCCTTACAGGAGGATGGAGAATGGGGTGAGCGATTCTCTCAGTAGGAAAGGAAAAGGGTGGATGTGTATTAGAGCCACTGGAAAGGGAGGGAAAGGGTTTAAAGACACTCACAGGGATAAAAAAGGGCAGAAAATAGAAAGACTGGGATGTGATGCACACACAGTGGGGTCCTTAAAGAATGAAACTGGTCCTCTCTGGCTTCATGGCATTACCTCATCTCTGATTTCATCCTCCATGGCTTCAGAAGTCTCTGTGGCAGCTTCAGGGTTAATCTCTCCCCTCAGACTCAACTGCAAAACAGTGGAGAACCACAGACCTGCAAATCCATCTTGCATTCATCCATTTTTTCCCATCCATTGAGTTCCAGCATAACCCTGTGCTAAAACTTGCAAAAACTTTGGGCAGGTAGGTGAGGATGCTCTGGTCCACTGAGATGGGTTTCATCTGGTCAGATGTTGACAGATTCCTCCAAATAAATGGCTGGAGGTGAGTTATTTTAAGGAAATTGAGGGAAATTGGGATTTTTATGAAATTGGGCCCCTCATTGTAATGATACTGTCTGGAGTAGGGAAGATGAATCTAAAATGGTTTAAAAACTGAATGTAAAGGTGATTTTAATGTGTTGCAGTCTGTCTCTAAAGCACAAAGGGAGAACACAGCAAAAGGGAATCATAGGATCATTTAGGTTGGAAAAGACCTCGAAGGTCACCAGGTCCAACCCTTAACTCAGCACTGCCAAGGCCACCATGAAACAATGTCCCCAAGTGCCACATACATCTACACATCTTTTAAACACCTCCAGGGACAGTGACTCCACCACGTCCATGGGCAGCCTGTTCCAGGGCTGGACCAGCCTTTCAGTGAAGAATTTGTTCCTGATGTCCAGTCTAAACCTCTCCTGATGGAACTTGAGGCCATTCCCCCTCATCCTGTCACTTGTCACCCAGGAGATGAGACCAACACTCACCTGCCTGTACCCTCCTGTCAGGGAGGTGTGGAGAGCCAGAAGGTCCCTCCTGAGTCTTCTTTTCTCCAGGCTGAGCCCCTTTCCCAGCTCTCTCAGCTGCTCCTGGTGCTCCAGACCCTTCCCCAGCTCCCTTCCCTTCTCTGGACCTGCTCCAGCCCCTCAATATCTTCCCTGCCGTGAGGATTCCACATCCCACACTTGGGTGATGTGTCTCAGTGTCACACTTTACCTATGAGATAGCACTCCTGGTTTCTCCCTCCGATTTTGTAATATAGATCCACAATTTTCTCCTGTCTCCTTAGGAAATTTTCTCTTTTCTTTGGGACTTTCTGGGTGTTGTCCCTGTTCAGAGTGCTCCGTTTTCCTTCCAGCCAGGAGACAGGACAGACTGAAGCTGAGGAGGGCTGGGGGTCAATACAATTGCCCTTATTGAGCTAATCTGATGCTTGATCTTTCTCAATTCACTTGCCCTCTCCATAATTCTGTTTTTCTTCCCTGTCTCCCCCTGGAGTTACTTCTGGGGTTGTAACTCTTCCAAGGGAGGAAATGGGAGGAAATCAGCTCTCTTTATTTTCCTATTTCATTCCATACCTGCGTTTCTCCGGGGCCAATTTATTTGTTGTTTTTTTCCGAGGCTTTCTCTCCACACGAGTCACTGTGCCTGCCTTGCCCACTAGATGTCATGAAATGCTGTGGATGCTCTCAGAGCTGTGGGCGAAGGGGACTTTCAGCTGCTTGGTAGCAAATTGCTGGAGTTCCTCCCTGGCCATCTGCTTTTTTGGAGGTAGCCCACTCAGCTGGGAACTGTGAGCAAAAGCATCAGCTGCCGCCAGCACCGTCCTATTTTCAGCTCCAAGGAATCACGACTGTTGGCTGCACTGCCAGCAACAGCAGCTCCTGGCATTTGCTGGGGGTTGGTGAGTACAGGAGAAAACCCAGAGGGAGAAGGGTTTGGCTTCAGCTGACCCACAGTTAGGTGTGGACAGCTCTGCAGCTCTTCCAAGTCTTCCCGTTTGCTGCAGGAATAAATTTCCTCCCTTCATTTCCGAGTTGCTGGAAGGAGTAGTTGTGCTGGAAGAAGTTGTGCTTGGGACTGGTGGAGACACCTTTCTGGAAAAGCACTTGGAAAGAAGAAATATGAAGTTTATTGGCTGGAGATGTGACTCATCCAGAGATGCAGGATCTCCACAGCTTCATATACAAAGGTCTTCAGAGTCTAAGCGTTCCTTAATGGATTTTGGAAGCTTTCCTTTTTTTTTTAGAAATTTCTTCTCATTTTTCAGAACTTTCTTTTCATTTTTACTTCATTCTTCATGTGATTAATTACCATTTATCTCTTCTATTTTAAAGAACTCTTCTGTTAGGACTAGCCTGCAGTCAGCAGGGTTCAAGTGAGTGAGGGTGGGGGAGATATTTCTCATTCATTGCTTGACTGAAGAAAAAGTTAATGGAAGTGGTTGCTTATTTCCAAATGTTTTATTTCTTTCCCTGTGAAGGAAAAGAGAGGGAGAGGATTTCAGCTGAGGGGTTTCCAAGATGGAATTAATCAAGTTGCCCCTAACAGAGGTAACATTTGTTAAGCCAATTTTGTGAATATTTAGGCATCATCCCACTAAATTCAGGGACAGATTGCCAAGGGACATCCTGCCACCACAGCAGGACACTTTTGTCCCTCTCCCTCACACACAGCACTGCTCCAGGTAACGTTTTTCCCATGGAAAAGGTTGGGATGACCCTCTTTCTCCCTGAAGCTCCACATGAAGGTGCCACGTGAGTAAGAAACCCGAGCACATCCTTCCAGAAACTCGTGTTAACAGTTCAGCAAATGTTGGATTTTTCTGAGCCAACAGCTTGTCAGACCCAAATAAGACTTCCACGTTTCCCACATTGGAAGCAGAACTCTCAGGATGTTTTGCAAAGGTCTTTTTTCCCTGCCAACCTCTCCCTGTTGGTGTTCTGGCCCAGTTTGTAAGTTTGATCAGGCCAGACAAGTCCCAGGAGGTGCCAGGTATGTGAATCCCTGGTCTGAGGGTGGAAAGGAGAGTGAGACTTTGTCCATATGGACCAAATCCCTTTTAAAACACTTTGATTCTGGGATTAAGAACATGTGCCAGCTCTTTTATTTGGTCTTCTAAACCTGGGCCTGCAGCTCTAGAGATTCAGCAGCAGAGAAAGTGAAGAGAGAAGAACAGAAGATGGCAACAAGGATGATGAAGGGACTGGAGCATTTTTGTTATGAGGCCAGGCTGAGAGAGTTGAACATATTCAATCTCAAATAAAGTGACTGAGAGGGAACCTCATCAATGTCCAGTGATATCTGCAAGGAGGCGTCAGAGGATGGACCAGGCTCTGCTCCATGGGGCCCAGCAATAGGAGAGGAAGAAGAGGCAGAAAATGATGCCCAGGGAGTTCCACCTGAACATGAGGAAAAACTTCTGTCCTGTGCAGTGACCAAGCCCTGAACAGGTTGTCCAGAGGGGGTGTGGAGTCTCCCTCACGGGCCACATTCCAGAACCATCTGGACACGATCCTGGGCCAGGTGTTCTGGGATGGCCCTGGCTGAGCAAGGAGGTGGGACCAGATGACCCCACTGTGGTCACTTCCAGCCTGACCCATTCTGAGATTCTCTGAGAAGAAACACCTGTTCTAGGGCAGATAGTGGCTGCTGGGAGAAGAAAGGCTTCAAGTCCCTCGCTGGGTTCTGGGGAAGTCACAGCAAAGCCCCACTGCTTGACAGGTGAGAAAAACCTTGAGCAAATACATGGAAGGTCAAAGAAGGTCTGAGCTTCGTGGGAAAACCCTCAAAACCCCTGTTCCCCTGCCTGAAAGAAGCTTTGGAGTCCTCTGCAGAGAGATCCTGCCTTGCCTTGCCTAGAGAAGCTGTGGCTGCCCCATCCCTGGAAGTGTTCCAGGCCAGGTTGGATGGGGCTTGGAACAGCCTGGGATAGTGGAAGATGTCCCTGCCCATGGCAAAGGGTTGGAATGAGATGATCTTTAAGGTCCCTTCCAACCCAAACCATTCCATGGTTCTGTGATTCCTGCAGAGTGACAAAACCACCAGGAAGACAGAGATGGCCAGCAGGACGCTGGTGGCTGGGATTATTTGGGGTGACATCTGCCAGCAGCGTGGATAAGCCCATTTGCCCCCAAAGCAGCAGCAATCTCCGCAGGTCCCACCTGTCCTGCATCCATCCCTGTGCTCCCTTCTGTCATCCTCGTCCTTCCCGAGCCGGTTTTCCCGGGTTTTGTGTGCTGTGGAGCCAGGAGAGGGCAGCAATGCTCATGGACAGACAGACAGCGCCACTGCTGTCCCTGCTCCTCTTCGAGGGTCTGGCAGTGACATCCCAGTGCCCTGGTCATGTTCGGATGGACAGCAGTGTACACAAGTGCCTCTGGCACTTCAGGCTCAGGTAAATCCATGTATAAAGTTGGGTGGTTTTTTGTTTTTTTTTTTTTTTAATTTGCAAAAGGAAATTTCTCCTCTGCACCTTGTTTGCACAGGCTGTGATTTAAAATCCCATCCAACATCCCAAGCTGTGGCCAAGCAGCCTCTCCCTTTCTTCTCATGCAGATGAGACTCTGGATACTTTTAAGCAAGTGGTTTTGACCTAATTGCATTTTTTGATAGGCAGTTAAAGTCCTCCATGGTTTAGAAAATTCAAGAAATGAACACCCTTTCTCCACCCAGCCTCAAGTAATAAATGAAAAATAAGAGATTTCTGAAATAGTTTCCCTTAATAAGCATTGATTAGAGTCACAAATCTCTGCCAAGCAGTGGGAGCCTGCATTGAATGTGGACACATCAAAAAGGTCCCATCTCGAGATAAGAAATATTTCATTTATCTTTTCTTACAGCAAGAACAATGAAACACTGGAACAGCCTAACCAGGGATGTGGTGGAGTTCCCAGGCCTGAAGGGTTTCAAGCCCCATCCCTGGAAGTGTCCAAAGGCCAGGCTGGAAGGGGTTCTGAGCAACCTGCTCCAGTGGAAGGTGTCCCTGCGCATGGCAGGGGGCGGAACCAGATAATTTTGAAGGTCCCTTCTGAACCAAACCATTCTATGAATCCATGAAGATGAAATTGGACAAAGTATTAGACAATCTCATCAAGGATCCCTTCTCACATGGGAAATGAGAGCTATGGCATCTTCTGCTTAAAGATCCTACTTGCTGGACATGGGATGGGGACATAAAATCCTGGAGATGTCCCCCTGAATGAATGACCTTTAGTGAAGGAATTTTCCTCAAGGTGCCTGACCTTGGAGTGAGGCTCTGCCCTTGTTCTTATCAGGTGATGGCTGCCCCAACCCTCCAAAATCTCCTTCTGAGTCCATGACTCATCTGCCATGATGAGCAAACAAGACTTTCTTTCCCCTTCTCCTTTCCCAAGCCAGAATGAGCCAAAGCATCTTTCATTTTAACAACAGATAGAACAAGAGAGATCCACAGGCATAAAACCTGAGCTGTGGAGCTGTGCCAATCCAAAGGCAGGCAAGGTGAGAGGGAAATGGCAAATGCCTCATTGATTTCAAGGCTGCTACACGATCCTGCCTGGGAGTCTGTGAAACTGTTAAAAAAAAAAAAAAAAAGCCTTGAAAGGCCGCGGTGTTGATGTGGAGTTGGCAGCTTCCTTTGTGCCGGCTGGTTATTCTCATACAAAGCAATCCAAATGCGGAATGTTTACCCAATGGAAACCCCTCGGCATTGTGTTTCCCCCTCGGATCCTTGCACGGCTCGTTCCTCACCAGCTGGAGCTCTGCAAAACACCTTTCTTACTCACCCGTGGCCACCCACACCCAGATGCCACCAGGTCTGAAGGAGCTTGAGGAACAGGGGTTGACCAGGACATCTTTTAAGCCAACACAAAAGCCCCTGACTCGCCCTCCTGACCTTTTTCTTCATTTCTGCCTTTAAATTTATCAAATACACGAGGTACATTGCTTTGGTGGCAGGTTGATACTCAATTCCCAGGAGTTTGAGTCCCTTCTCAGCCACTGATGGCTCCCAGGGCAAAGGGTCATTGTCATTAAGGCCAGATCCCTGTGATGGGCAGTGGTGACACATGGCTTTGCATCCATCAAAAGTTTTTGCATTCCAGACTGCCAATTTGTAGTGCCAAAATCTCCTCTGTCTCTCTAACACGGCCCATTAGCCAAGGCTCAAGACTAACGACTTCCCATCAGCCAGGAATGTGGGCAGAAGCAGCTGATAGCTAAAGACATCCTCCAACTCTTCCCTTACAAGCTAGGAAATCCTTCTCCAGGATAAAGCTAAAAGGGATGCCGAATTTTTCATCTGTAACGATACAGTTTTAAGAGTTCCATGTAAAATCCCCTAAAATGGGGTTTTATGGAGAGCTATAGAATCCTAGGATGGTTTGAGCTGGAAGGGATCTTGGATGCTCTGAGCCCTCTCCCCCTCTGCCTCTGCAAATAGCACCTCTCCTGTGAAGACCCTCACCACTGTCCAGGGCCATGGATTGTTACCACCCAACCTCCTTAAAATATGACAGAATCCAGACTGATTTGGGTTGGAAGAAACCTTAAAGATCCAGTTCCATCCCCCCAGCATCTGTTGAATAAAGGATGAAATTTATTTTGCATGGCTTTCCCTTTCTCAGATATATTTTGTGAGCTACTCCTGCTCACTCTGGAAGATTTGTCGCTTACCTCAAGTTCCCTTTCTCTTAGAATAAAATCTCCTCTCTTTTCAATTGAAACTGAATTTCCTCAGCCCTGTTTCTGGACCCGTCAAAGTCCTGCTGTTGCCCTGTTTCCACCTTCAAAGGGAAGAGATGACCTTGCTCAGATCCTCTCTGGGGAGTTGCACTGAGCTTTGGAGGAGGGGAAAACCTCAAACCTCGTTGCTGCAGCAGCCATCAGCTCATGCATATGCCACTGTCAATTCATCTAAAGTCTGTTGGACAAATTCCAGCACTCTGCAGGGAAAGAAAAAAAAATTAAACAAAGAGAAAGAGAAAAAAAAAGGAGCTGGCAGAGATAATGGGATATGCCAGAAATTATTGTATCTCTTTTTTTATTCTGATTGTCAGGGTTCTTTGGGGTTTTTACCTCTTTCATTAAGCTGGCGTTTGGTATTTGCACTGCTTAGGCCCACCCTAAGCTAATTGTTAACCTCTTAACTAATTGTTAACTTAGTTGTAAGTGAGGATAGAGAGAACTCTGAGCCTTTTCATGGAATTATTAAATTTGGAGAAGACCTCTGAGATCACTGAGGCCCATCACTAACCCAGCACTGTGTTCACCACCACACCATATCCCTGAGCCACATCCAAACACCTTGGGACATTTCAAGGGACTGGTGACTCCAACACTTCCCTGGACAGCCCTTTCCCATGCTTGACCACCCTTTCACTAAAGAAATGGGATATTGTCCTAATATCCCATCTGAACCATTCCTGGTGCAATTTCAGGCTGTTTCATCCTCTCCTATCCCTTTCTTGGGAGTAGAAACCAACCACTACCTGGCTGCACTCTCCTGTCAGTTCTGGAGCTCAGGCTGTTCTTTGCTTCCCAGAGGAGAATGCTGGATACCCAAGGAAATGCTCCACACACTAAAAGAACAAACTCAATGGAAAACAATTTCCCAGGAATTTCAGGATGCAGGAAGTCAGATCCCAGGGGTCAGGATGGCCGAGCGGTCTAAGGCGCTGCGTTCAGGTCGCAGTCTCCCCTGGAGGCGTGGGTTCGAATCCCACTCCTGACAGCTTCTTTGCTGGCCAGAGCCATCCCACAGGGAATTCTGCTGCCTCTCTGTGCAATGAGGCATTCCTGGGAATTTCCGTAGTCTGGTCCAGTCCCAGGATGAACGACCCACTATTGGTTCTTCATGTTCATAAAGAGTGTCTCTCCCACCAGTCAACACCTGGCTCAGGTGGAATTTTATTTTTCCATAGGACCCACCTAGCTCAGGTGGAATTTTGGCTTTTCTGGTGTTTTACAGGCACTGGGGCTGCTGGTGAAAAATGGGTCTCACCTGTCTCAGGGGTCAAAAGAGTTCTAAGCCATGAGGTTTGAGGTTTGATTGAGGGCTTTAAATGAGATTTGAAAGGGAAGGGGATAAAAAACAGGCTCTCTGGATGAGCCCAGGGGCACCATGCCAGTGTTGGGACTGAAATCCATCTGCTTGTGGCATGGAAGGCTCTACAGAGGGACCTGGACAGCCTGGATCAATGGGCTAAGTTAAAAAAATTACTAAATGTGGCACATTGTGACACGATTCAGTGGCCTTGGTGGCATTTGGTCAAAGACTGGATGCGATGATCTTGGAGGTCTTTGCCAAACCTGTCAATTCTGTGGCTCTCAAACTAAGAAATCCTCTTCTAAACAAGACAACAAGGAAAAGAAAAATAAAAAGCAGCAGCTGCAGCAGTTAAACCCAGAACAATCTTTTTACTGCACCATTTTTTCCCTAATGCATGTGAGGCTTCATAACATTTATGCTGCAAATTCCTTGAGATGATGTCTTTTATTGAGTGTTTTATCCAGCCCTGCAGTGTTTGAGTACTGCTGGTAGTAGAAATATCCTCATCTGTCAGAGCAGGAACTCTCAGCAATAACTGCTCCACTCCTCTTTCGAAAGAATTTTTTGGTCGTAGCTTGTCACCATTGCAATCAAATCCCAGACCCTGGATTTCTTCCATCATTCATTTCCAAAACCAGTAGCAAATCCTTGAGATCCTTGTGTGCCTCCCAGGCAGACAGGGGAGTCCAGCAAAGGTGCATAAAAAGAGCAGGAAAACTGGTTTGTCTTGAAAGGCAAAGAAATTGGACCAAATGAATCATCCCATCTTCACTTTCTTAATGAGAACAACGCAGCAGCACTTTCTGCAGTCTCAGGTGTGCACCTTCCTTTAAATATCATTGCCAAAGGACTTTTTCTGCTATGGGGAAGGGGAAAAAAAGGTGCAGAGCTGATGTCAGGGCTGTGATGAATTTCAGGTTTTAAGTTAAAAAAATAAAGTCTTCCTTTGAGACAGATATTGTGGAAGGAAAGACTTGGCTGCTGCAAGAGCCCAAGTCCAACTGAGAACGTAAAACCTTAGAAAGTTTTTCTCATGGTCAGAGTTGGCAACTTCACCACTGCCCTGGGCAGCCTGTTTTGATGTTTGACCACTCCTCCAGTGAATATTTTTTTCCTGATATCCAACCTGAACCTCCCCTGGTGCAACTTGAGGCCATCTCCCCTCATCCTGTCATTGATTGTGTGGGAGAAGATGTCAAGCCTTGTCTCTAATTAGAATATCCAAGTGCAACAGTTTTCTCAAAATCAGATGTTCCTGTGCAATCAGCAGTGAGATGCTTCCCCCAAAACTGCTGTTCAACAGAAAGGATTGAGTGTTTTGGGATCATCTGACTCCCACTGTGGAATGGTGCTGGTTCAGCACATCAAAATATCAAGTGAGTGTTGGTAAACTGCTGAGGATGGTGGAGAACAACTCCGAGTATTTCAGAAGTCAGGAGGGAGATGAGATTAACAGGAAACAATGTGTGCAATTTGTCTAATCCCTGACTAAGGGGACCAGAACTGTCCACAGGTATTTGCAGAATGTAAAACCAACAAAGAATGAGAAAGATTGGGTTAGAGAGGAACAAATATTGTTGTTAGGAGCAGTGGGAAACAAAAAAAAATACAGCCTGAACTGCTTGGAATTTAATGCATTCTTCTGTAGACATTCCTGTTATGTAACATTTGTATTAAAAACTTCATCTTTCCAAAAATGTCAGGGGTTTTACAGAATAACTGATGATAATTAATCATCTTTTGTTGTTATTGTTGTTTGTAAATAGAAACAACCAAAAAAATAATTCTAGATTTCAGTAATGGACTTGAAAAGAAACACCATCTGTAGACTAATTTTTAATAAACAGGATTATATAATAAAAGACATTTGGTTGGAATTTACTCTTGGAATGGCAGGAAGACACCAAAATCTACTCTGGACACACCAAGTCCAATTTAGAGACACCTCAGAAACAGGACCATGAAGGAGAAACACTGGAATTTGATGGTAGAGAAGAAAATTGGTTGAATTCTCCAGAAAAACATTCACTGCAGGAGAAAGACATCTCCCCAAAAATTTCTCCAGCGCCTTCCAGACTTCATATATATTTATATATATATATATATATGTGTGTGTGTGTGTGTGTGTGTATGTTCATATACACAGATACACATACCTATATTTTTATATACACGTAAATATGTATTCACACACACACACACACATATATATATATATATATATATATATATATATATATATGGGGAACTGGTGTTTTTCACACAGAATTTTATAGGAAATTGATATCCTACTCCCCAAATCTGGCTTGCAGAAGCCGGATGGTGGAGGAGATATTTCTTTTCTGATCGCATGAGGTGTAAATCTTCCCCACAAAATGATGCAAATCAGAAGGAACTCTGAAGCTCTTGAGGAAAATTAGCTGCATAAATAGGCAGGTGGGTGGATAAACAGAGAGACAGAATTTGGAATTCTGGAATTTGCTTGTTCCAACAACTTTTAAGTGGACACCAACTTGGAAAAAAGTTGCTCCTTTTCTGATGTGCTTTAACATTCAAATTCACAGAAATTTTGTGGTTTTCCTGAAGTCAGAATAATCTCAGCAGCTGATCCTTGCAGCATGGCCAGCACTTTGATTGGCATCCAAATATTCTGGAGGAGGGATCTGCTCTTGGCCAGGGGACTTCAGGGCAGCCTTGTGACAAGTGAAGTTCAGTTAATGGCCTGGTTTTCTCCTTTAAAATGATCCAGTAGGAAGGGGAAAGAATGATGTTCAGCTTTTAAATATTGGGCATTGAGTTCATGCTGGAGAATGTCTTTACTCTAGAATACTTTAGAATGTCATTCTGATACTTTAGAATGCCTTTTCCAGGGTGAATATCCCGAGCTGAGAGGATCCACAAGGATCATCGAGTCCAACTCCTGGTCCTGGACATCCCAACAATCCCACCCATGCCTGAGAACCTTGTCCAAGCCCTTCTTGAGCAGCCTTGGGGATGTGACCATTCCCTGGGGAGCTGTTCCAGTGTCTGACAGCTCTGGGTGAAAAACTCCTAATTTCCAACCTAAACCTCCCCTGGCACAACTTCAGACCATTCCCTTGGGTCCCACTGTTGGAAATTATACCAAGTTCAAAATTTTTTATAAGACTTTAGTCAGGGGTTTTTGTTCACCTTTGTCCCACGGGAAAGGAACTGGAGTTTCTTTACAAAAGATTGTTTTACCAGGCGAGGCCTGATGAGGTCTGAACATCTCAGCAGATTGGGAGTAGCACAGAAAATACATAAAAGATAACAACTATTAACTCCAACCATCACGCATCACCAAGGTCTGGGAAAAGAGAGATAAAAGAAAGGAGAATGAGAACCTAATTAACATCAGAGGCAAAGAAATCCACATCCAATAGGAACCCAAATACTAAGAACTGCCCTACTTGGGACCAATGAACATGGAACCAATGAATTTCTATGGGTTTTGACTGTATAAACTAGATGAAAAAAATCCAGTAAAGTTCATGTGTGATGGAATGATTTTCTCTGCACAACCCGGGTAATTTGTGGATGAAATAATTTCTGTTGGAATCCCATCCTATGATCTGATGTAATCTCATAGCATGGCCAGAAATGATCCTCTTTTTTCCCCTGGAAATTGCCTGTTTTCCAAGTGGACCACAACAGTTCCATGTTTGAGCAGGAAGGATTTGGGGAGAGGGAGGGAGACACCCCAAATTCCAGGTGTTGCAGTGAACCGATTGTCCAGGCAATCACGGGCAGTTCCCAAGGGCTGCTCCAGCCTCGGGCCTTATGGGAGGCTCTGTGGTGGTATCCAGACAAATCCCCTCCCACACACCCTGACTAATTACTGTTCTCTGCCCAATTAGCACCTACCAGTCCTCCAAGCCAAAGCAAAACATCTGCACCCCCTGAAAGGAAGGCCCTGAGCTGAATCCAGAATGTGTCTTCTCTTTTCAGCAGGGAATCTGTGCTGGTTGGGGCTGTTCTTCCCTGCTTGAGCATGAAATCAAACCAGAGCTGACAATAAACACACAAAAATTGTGTTTCAGCTCCTGCAGCACCCTGAAACACAGGGAGGAGCTGACACAGGAAAGTCTAAGGGATTCCAGTCCCAAGGTTTATTCCATGCCCTTCTTAATTGCTTTTAATCTACATGGGAAAAGCAATAATTTCTCTTTTCTTTTTCAGTTGCACTCCAGTATTAAGAATCCAACTGCATTTTCCCCCTTTCAATCATCAGGCCCAACCATTATTTTGACAGGGCTTTTTTCAGTCTGAGTTTGCTATTACTGCATAGTAGATGGTTTATATTGCTAATTAGCATCTATTAAGGCTGTTATCCCATTCAAGCCTTGATGAATGGAGATGGAAAGGAATAAAGCATCAGAATAAATCAGAGAAGGAGAAACTGAGTTCTCCTGTGGGAAATCTCTCCAAGTTGAAAGTGCCTGGATGTGTGCAGTGGAATTTTATATATGTACCTTGTATCGATGTTATGGCTTTCAAACCTGTTATCCATGGTTGGGATACTTTAAAACAGAAGAGTTGTCATCCTGGGTGTTCCAGGAACAACTTCCAGTCTCCAGGATCCAATGAAAAAACTGAAGATAACCAGGAGAAATAGAAGAACTGGAGAAAAAAAATAAAATATGAGCAACATAATCAGCTTTCAAAAATCCTAAATTGAGATTTTACAAACCTAAGGTGTTAATGGTTTTAACTATAAAAGTTATAGTGAGCAATGATATCCCAGTAAAACATGAAAATTTACCACCTGTGGAAATGGGAGAGGCAAAGGAAAAACCCTTTTGCCTCTGTGTTGTTGGTGACCTAATTTTTGAAAGACTAAAGGTCACTAGTTCTGAAATGAAGATTATTACGGAGAAAAGAGGAAGGCAAGTGATGTCACTGCTGAAGGGAATGTGATTTCCAGGGATAACCCATCAGGTGGACTCTGAGAAGCCCCAGACAGAGCCCAAGTCTCTGACTGAGCCTTGCAGTCCTGATACAGAAATCTTTCCCCATGAAAAAAAAATATAAATCAGAGCTTCTTTTTAATAAGACATTTGAAAAGAAAACCAAAGGAAATATTCTGCTCCTTCAACTTCCCAGCCTTTCCTCTTCCTGAGACCCACATTTTTGGGATGTAGGCTGGCACAGGCATCTTTCTTGTTCCATATGAGCTGGCAGAAACCCCAGCAGGTTTTTACATGAACATTTCACACAGAAGAAACCACTCCTGGCATTCCATCCCATAGTGAAAAATCGATTCCAGACCTTATCCTGTTTCTTTCCCTTTTTTCTGTGACTTTTTCGTGGGATGCATCAAAACCAAGTCTGCCTCCAAACCCCATGCAGTGAGATTTCCCTGCCTTTATTTGGACAAAACATTTCCATGTTTTCCCATGGAAGAAGACTCCATATGTGGTGTAAGCTGGCCAAGCTGCAAAAATCCTGGCGAGATGGACCAACAAATATGGGCTCTGGAGCTGGGATTGTGTTCCTTGTGTTGTAGAGCTCCATGTAATTCCATCTGCAGAAAAAAAAAAAAAAATCAATAAGAAAGAGTTGATGGATACGACTGGAGTTGGGAATCAAAGCCCATCTGGAATTAAATCTGGTGAGGGACATGAAGGGCAGCAAGTTTTCTGCAGGAATATCAGCAGCAAAAGGAAGAGTGAGGAAAATGTGGGGCTGCTGCTCAGCAGGGTGGGAATTCTGGTGGCAAAGAACATGGAAATTGCCCAAGTACTCTTCATTTAAGACTTTGCTGGTAAAATCAGCCTTCAGAAATCCCAGTTTCATGGACCAGGGCAAGGAAGATTTATCCTCAGGGAAGGAGGATCCAGTCACCACTAAGACAAAATAGACTTATGGAATGCATGGATGAGGACAGGATGGATCCATGGGATCTGATGTCATTGCAAAGTCACTCTCACTTATCTTTGAAAAGTCATGGTGACCATGGAAGTTTGCAGGAGCAGAAGGAGGCAAATTCCACTCCTGTCTTCAAGAAGGACAGAAAGGGAGCTCAGGACAGGGAGTTCCTTGGGAAGCTGATGGAGCAGCTAATCTTGGGAATTGGTTTGGAATGCACATTGAGTTCTTTGAATTTCAATGAGGGAACTTTATGGTCATCATAGGCAGTGTCTGTGGGAAACTGGAATTGATGGTGTGCTGAGATCCCTGGGTTTGGAGTCTCTGCTTGTCTGGGTCTCTTCATGCTGTTTGCAAACTGCTCTGAGCAGGAGCAATCTGTTCCTTCATCCTTAACTGCTGTGGGATTTTGCTCCAGGTCTGGATCCTACCACAGCTCAAATGTTAAACATTCCAAACCAGGATCATTTGGATGGATTGTTGACACCAAGGGCTGGAAGAACTGAATTTAAAAAGGTGGAATTACCCACAGGAGAGGCCCTTTTTATGAGGATCTTGGACAGCCCCGTGTAAATCTTGGACAATGTTCTCAGGAAAGTGGTGATTCTTGGAGTTGTCCTGTGCAGGACCAAGAGCTGGACTCAATATTCCTTGTGAGCCCCTTCCAACTCAGGATATTCCACAATTTGGTGATCCTGTGAATTCTGAAATCATTGCTGTCTGTACTGGCAGGTCTCCAGCTGGCACGTGGATGAGGACATCAGGACAGAGGTGGTTGGGTCTGGACCCAAATTCCTCCAGTCTCATATTCCCACATTCCCCTCTCAAGGACTGCCCAGAGATCCTGGTGGGAGACAGGCAGGCAGAGCAGGAGGTTGTTTTCTGCCCCAGGGATGCTCTTCCAGCCCATTCCTGAGGGTCTGATCTATCCCAAAGTATTTTTGAGCTGGATTTAGATGTGATGACCTGACTGTCCTGTGTGTGTGGCTGTTGCTTTTTCTGTGTGTTTTCCTTGCAGTTTTCTAATTCATCTGAATCAGAACCCCTCTGGCAAAAGAGCAGAGATCTCAAAGGTTCTCAGGGGTTATATTTCCACAAGATTCAAAATCAGCAAGACACAAGTCTGAAGGGAAATAAACTTCATTAACTCAGATACTCATGGTGCCATTGTTTTACTCTCTTTATTAACTCACAGAAAGGTGAACAAGTTCATTTTCCTCTTCAAATAAGGAAAACAAATATTATTTTACATGCTGCCAGGCAAAGGATAGAAGAGAAAATCTCTGCCCACTAATGCTGTTCTATTCAATGCATGACTAAAATCATATTTGCTTTGATAGGAAATCTTTATGCTGAGATAAAGACAAGTCTCTGATCTCTTTTTGGAAGGCCTGGTAGGAACATAACTTACATTGAGGGTGATGCACAGGTTATGGATGTAATAATAGATAGTTTGAAAGTCTGGATGTTTGGAAAATCAGCATTGACCAACCTGTGGTGTGTCAAACATGAAGTATTCTGCAAAAACATGAAAGAAACCCATCAGTGGAGAAGAGGAATGACCCAAAATTCTGCTTGACAGTGAATCAGCCAAAATATAAACCG
Source organism: Urocynchramus pylzowi (assembly GCA_013397555.1). Lineage (NCBI taxonomy): Eukaryota > Metazoa > Chordata > Aves > Passeriformes > Fringillidae > Urocynchramus > Urocynchramus pylzowi. Next base: position 66,242 of record VZRH01001506.1, on the reverse strand, counting down.
GTAAATAAATAGTTATTAAAAAGTTATGCTTATTTTATGCTTAAAAATTATGCTCATTTTTAGGTGTCTAAAACCCAAAAGCCACTGCAGCAACACCACAAAAATAACAGCAAAAATGGTACTTGAAAAATAGTTGGAGTTATGTTAAAAAAAGGTTATGATTCCCTGGTGTGAAAGTGCAATTCTTGTGTTCCTTTTTTCACGGTGTTTATGTTTCTTAGGAAGTTTTGGGCAGAGAAGTTGGGAGAAAAGCAATTTGTTTGAGTAATTTTCTGCTGAACACTCTGACTAGGGAACTTTCCACTTCCAACTGTGCATTGGAGACAGAGATAAAACAGGGGGGACCTGGCCAGGTGGGAAAGTCAAGAATAAGCAGAAATGAGGAAACTCACAGCAAATGTGTGAGAAAGCCTCATGAAATATAGAAGAGAAGTGACTTTTCCCTAGGGATTCCAAAAATTCAGTTTTGTTGCAATCCAGAAACTACTGGAAGCTAATGATGGGAGAAATGGATCTGTTTTATAAGACAGTGATCAAAGGACATCTTTGTTTTCAAATCCAATTTGGTTTTTTTCTCATTTTCTCCAGCAGATCCAAAGACCTTTTTTTAAACAACACATTCATCAAGCTGGAGTTCAGCAATGCAAACCTTTAGAGAAACAAAGACAACTCAATGAGGATTTTTGTGCTCACTTTAATTCAAAATTTGGGAAAATCCACTTCAAAGGTCTCTCTGACTCCAGGACCCTCACCTTGGCACTGAAGGGCCTCTCCAAAGCCTTCCAGACATCTTGTTACCAGTTCCATGCTCAGCTGGAATCTCATGCTCTGAGATATTGTCAGGATGATTGATTTCTGTTTATTCCTATTTAAACCAAATGTGTCAAGTCTGTTCTTTATTACTGTAAACCAAGGGGCAAAACAGGAGCTGTTTAAGGCTTTTAATAAGTGGCAGAATAAGAACCCAATTTTTGCATCTCAGTAATAATTCTTAGAATTAGGGAGTGGGGAAGACTGAGAATTAGATGCAAAAACCTTCAGGGATAATGTTGATAGAGATCCTGAAAGTTCATGGAACAGTTTGAGTAGGAAGGGACCTGAAAGATCTTCTCATTACAGCCCCAGGGCCACCTTCCATTAAACCTGTTTGCTGAAGAAAAAAGTATTGGTGAGTTTATTTATATAAATATCCCCATGGATCCCTACCATTTGAATAACTTGGTATATTTGTGTTCACTCTTAATTGGTAGATTTTGTGAGCTTTGCTTTTTTCTTATTTTAGTTTCTTTTGTGTTGCAGTAGGGGCTCAGCTGTTCCATGCTCCAGCCCCTGTGAGACAGCAGGAGGTGAAATCTGCCCTTTGGTCTCACACAAAAATTATGATTCACTGGAGAAATTGCTTTGGTTCCTGCAGCATTTCAGAGGCAGACTTAGATTCCTTCCTTCCTTCCTTCCTTCCTTCCTTCCTTCCTTCCTTCCTTCCTTCCTTCCTTCCT
>VZRH01001506.1:37295-64691 GCA_013397555.1 Urocynchramus pylzowi | reverse complement strand
AAGTCCTAAACACTATTTTTGTTGATTTCTGATTCTAAACATTGATTTTGCTTCTCAGCTTCTCACACATTTTAAATCTCCAAATGGAAATCTTTAAAAAGCAGCATGTGGCTGTGCAGGGGACTTCAAGACCAAACTCTCCAAGACCAATTGAGCCCAACAGGCTGGAGGTGACTGAGCTGTGTCTCTTTATTTTGGGAATCTGCCACTTGGAGAATCTGTTAGCTTGGAGAAGCCTCCCCTGAATCCTCATTGTCCCATCTTCAAAACCACTTGGCAAACAAGCAAAAGTCAGAGCTTGTGTCATGGCTGTGAGAATTGAAAAAGAGCCTTGAGAAGTGCTAAGAACAGAGAATTTATTTAGTTTGAAAGGGACCTTAAAGATCATCCCGTTGCAACACCCTGCTATGGGCTGGGACATCTTTCAGCACCTTCTCCAACATTCAGGTTGCTCCAAACCCCATCCACCTTGACCTTGGACACTGCCAAGGATGGGACATCCACAACTTCCCTGGGCAATCTGTGCCTGGGCCTCACCTGCCACGTTCTGTGGAAATTGGTCTCAATGAGGGCTTCTTTTTGAAGCCAAACCACTTTATTTCGACAACCAAAGACCATTTTCAAGAGCAATTCCCACAAGAGATAACAGGATTTAAGATACCCAAAGAAGGAGCTGTTTCTTGTGCTCTCATCTTTCTGTATCTCTCTAACCATACCCACTGTCAAAACAAGCAGCAATGTTCCTATTCCAGTTTATTTTTACTCAAAGCAAACATCAAACCAAACAAAAATATCCCCCTGGTTGCTTTGCACAGAAGAACAAGAGGGATGGTACCTTCAGAGCCTTGCTCTGTCCTTCCTACAAAGGAAATAAATCTGGCATTTATGGCAGGAGAGCTCTATTTTTAGTGATCCCAATTCTGTTTCCTCTTTGTGTGTCATTGGCACTGCTGGGGTGCTGTCACTGAGTGACACTTTTGGACGCCTGCTCAGCATCTTCAGACATGACCCTGACAACTGTTGCACCCCAAAATATCTTGGTTTACCCACTCTACATCATTTTGATGTTTTCACAGTACCCAGTGCACCCAAAAATCCACACGTGAGGGTGACTTTTTGCAGAAAATGAAGTTCTCTATTTCCCTTAGAGCCTTGATGCTTTATGATCTTTATTTTATGCCAATGAATCGAAACAGAATGTGCTGAATTAAATATAGACAGCCTATGAATTGTGCCAGTTGATAAACACTGCAGTAAACAGGGAATCCCACCTGCTTGCAGGTGTCTCTCGTTTTATGGGATGAGAGCAATGGGTTTAGCAATGTTACATCATTCTAAGTCATTTCAAGGAATTCCCAGAACAGGAAATTGCCATGGTGCAAGGAATGTTGGCACAGATATCCCCCAGCAGAGTCCAAAGTGGAACAGAAGGATATGAACAGAGGAGCATCCAAACTGAGGAATTCATGTTAAACTGTTCTCTGGAATAAACTCGGTGTACAAGGAATTATAGTCCCTGAATGATTTTTTTTTTTTTTTCCACTCTTGATTAAAAAAAGAACCCCAAACCATAAAAGAGTTTATTCTTAAATCTTTGAGGACGATGTAGAGGGAATGTTGTTTCCCCAGCTGCCAGATTTTAAGAAAATGAGAAACGCAAAATGATTGTTGTTTGGGAACTTGACCATTTCTTTTAGTTGCCTCTACTTACTTCCAATTTTCCAGATACCATGGAATCACAGAAAAGCTTGGGCAGCCATGGGCTGGGACACCTTCCGCTATCCCAGATTGCTCCATGCTCCTTCCAAGCTGGCCTTGGACACCTCCAGGGATGGAAGTTCTTCTCTGGACAACCTGTGCCAGGGTGTCACCACCCTCACAGGAAAGATTTTTTTCTGTCTAAGGAACAGATAAAATAACCCTGGTCAAACTGAAAACATGGTCCAAACCAGTGATTCTGATTAGCCCACAGCATTTCAGAGAATTAAACACAGCACCTCAAAGGGAGCCCTTGCAGAAAGCAAAGCTGCATTTTCAGGACATGGAAGGAGGCAATGGAAGGGTGAAAACAAACTAAATTAAGGTTTAAGTTCAATTAACTGATCTTTGAAAAGAAAAGGGGCAAATGTTATTAGAGAAAATGCATTAGAGAAAAGGATTTTGCTGGTCAAGGAGGTTCTCTGGTGGTTCCTGGGATGAGTTTGTGCTTATTGTCAATTATTCACTTTCTTCCAGCTGTTTTTTCCTTAATTTTTCTTTTTTTAGCTTGTTAGGTATTAAACACATTTTTAATCCATCCAGAAAACTCCTCCTCATTCTTCAGTTTCAATGCAAGGATTTATTTCCATTGTGATTTTGAGACACTTGCCATTAATATCCCATAATAACTCTCTCCAGAGAGGGAGGCTCTTAAATTGCCATGTACATAAGTGACATTTCAACATGTCTGCTCTTCATTAACCCACAGAGATTTCTCAAATCCTAATTAGGACCGAGAAGAGGAATCCATTCTTGTCCTTTCAAGACCTCCCTTCCCCCAGAACTTCTGCTGTAATTTTTAAATACCTTTTCCTCTGCCTTTTCATCCCACACAAGTGCACCAGGGCAGCTTTCCTGTAGATCCCTTGCATTTTCAGAGCTTATGGGGCATGGAGAAAATTCTGGAATGATATTATAGCCATCTGGAAAATGGGTCTTTCCTGCAATGAGAAAAGAGAAGAGGATAATGTCCTTTTTTGTGTGTGTTCTTAGCCAGCAAAGCTGGGTAAACTCCACTCTGGACACATGAGAAAGAGAGAAACTGCAACTCCTCTCAACCATAGACTCGTGTGATAAACATCAGGTAGAAACAGGGAATTATAGAATTATAGAAGGGTTGGAAGGGACCTTAAAAATCATCCATTTCCACTAAATCAGGCTGCTCAGAGCCCAATCCAGAAATTGTGGGATTTCTCCTGGGTGCCAGGTGAGTCAGTGAACCTCCAGTGGCTCAGGCAGGTCTTGGATTCACAGTTCAACCCCAGTTTCAGACTGATCTCAGTCTCCATCCCAGACAAAAAAGCTTTTTTGTCTGGTTTCAAAGGAGTGATATTTCCATGAGAAATGTCTCCTTTCAGGGGATTTGTCTTTTTTTAATGAACAACCCAAATATCCCCTCCTTCCCCTTCAGTCCAATCCCAAACCATCACTTGACATTTTTCAGCTTTTCTACCAAGTCCCTCAAAGTTTTATATTTCATCTAGAAAAAGTGTCAGCACCAAAAAGTTCCATGAGAAAAATGAAACCTTTGGCTGTGTAGTGGTTTTGGTTTGTTAATTTAAGGTTTTTTTTTATTTTGTGATTTTTTTAATTCATGTGCTGATGAATGTGGTGGCCTTCAGTGCTGGTTAATTTCTTATGAATTTACTTCTAGTTGTGAGATAGGATTAGGAGAAAGGTGAAGTAGGTTTAAAATTTTAAAAGGGTATAAAGAAAACTTTATAAATAGTTACTAAAAGAAAAAAAAAGTCGCAAGAATTAAACTTTTTAGAATATTTTTCTTCTCTTCACAACTTTTTCTTTTCTACTGATAATGTAAAGAAATAAAATTTTTAATTAGTTTACTGTTTTCATACAAAACCATGACAGGCTGTTTTCCACGTGGTCTTGCTTGTCCTGTGGGCTCTGTCTCAATCCAATCCATGAGTTTTTCATGGAGCTGGCTCTAGGGAATTTTGATGCTGTGGCCATCAGGAGCCCAATCCAGAGAATCCCAGAACCATTGAGGTTGGAAAAAATCTCCAAGATCATCAAGGCCAATGTGACCAATCCTTGTCACCAGCCCAGAGCTCTGGGTGCCACATCCAGTGGTTCCTTGGACACCTCCAGGGATGGGGATTCCAGCACCTCCCTGGGCAGCCCCTTCCAATGCCTGGCCACCCTTTCCATGGAGAAATTCTTCCCGAATTCCCCACTCCAGCTGGATGAACAGTTCCCTGGGCAGCAGCACCAGCAGTTCCTCAGTTGTACCACACAGGGAAAAACCAGCTCTTGGGTTTTGTGCATCCTGGTACTCCTGGAAAGGCATGGAGCTCTGAATTCAACTCCCCTCCATAAATCTGGTGGAATTAGCAATTGATACATGGGAAAATCATAGAATGGTTTGGGTTGGAAGGGACCTTCAAGATCATCTTGTTCCACGCCTCTGCCACAGGCAGGGACATCTTCCAGGTTGATCCAAGCTTCATCCAACCTGGCCTTGGACACTTCCAGGGATGGGGGATCATGATTTGGCTGTCAGAGCACATTCCTTATAGAAACATTAATCACTGCTGTCATGCTTCTCATGACATAATTAATATTTTAATCTGCAAGAGAAGAGGATTTGGGAAAATCTGGTGTCCTGGGGATTTGTTTTGTTTCTCTTTCTGCTGTATTTTAACATTTGTTGGGCTGACACCACATTAAAGGTGAATTCCAGCTCAGGCTGGTTTTGCTTAGAATGGATATTTTACCATGGAGATCTCTCTTTGTGCATATGCTGGATGATATCTAAATTTTCCTTTATGTTCACTGCCCTGAACTTACATTTACAGCAAATGATTTCACAGATTTCTGTTCCATATCCCAGGGATTTATTTATAGAGGGTGGAAAGAACATTGGTTTATTTTCTTTACTAATTTGTCACTTTTAATGCTTGTCAGCCAGATTTCACTTTTGAAAATACACAAAAGAGGGAATATGTAAATCCAGTTTATATTTCTGTAGGTTTCCCCATATGAAAAAGGATTCAGAATTAAAAGGAAAAAAAAATAAAATAAAAGCTGAATTAATCTTATTTGGAAAGAATTCAATCTTTCTTTAGTATTTCTTTACATATGATTCCTGGATTTCCATCAAAAAACCCTCCTTCCACAACACTTTACATTTTTCACCCAAAATGTCTTCAGATGTTGGAAAAACAAAATCTTTTTTTGATAAATATGCTAAAAAATAAAAACCGCTCACCTTTAAAGCATGAAAATTCTCTATCTTCAAAACGCAATTCCAAGGCTTTCTTGGTTTTAATTAAAACTTGAAGACTTCTGACAAATACAAACTCTTTGCATGAAAACCTGGATGAAAAAAGGCCTTTCCCATCCCTGAAAAATTATTATTTCTTACAGTTTGTTTGGAGTCATAGCTAAGATCCCTTTTCCTCGGTAGTGTGCAAAAGCAAACACGTTTTTTAGGGAGTTTCATCAAGTTGTTACTCCTTGTTTGCAAGTACGGAATATTGTGTGACTTCCTGCAGGGAGTATGAGAACAAAAGGCTCCTCACACTCGATATTTTATTTAGTTGTTCATCCAGCCCCAAGTTAAAACCTAAAATAGAGCAGGCAAAGCCTCCCTTTGCCTTCCTCCTTCCCCTATTTCATGATGATGAACACCAACCTCTGGGCAGTGAAAAAACCCCATCCATAACTGGGAATTTTTCCCCCTCAGTAAATAACAAATAGATACAGGAATGTAAATTTTCATCTCCCCACAAACACATTTTTGAGTAACAAAATGGATGGAATCTTTGCACAGGAGACAATGACAACCAAATTACTCAGTTTTGTCATGAGGGGAGGGACTCTTTTTCCTCCTTTTAATAATCCAGATTTTACTTTTTTAGCTTTTTCATTGTCTTAACCAACCAAACCTCTGCAGACGTACTGAGAGATTTTGGGACTGTTCAGCCTGGAGGAGGGAAAATTCCAGGGTGGCTTCAAAGCTCCAGGAGAGCTGGAGAGGGACTTTGTATGAGGGGTGGAGTGACAGGAAAAGGGAGAATGGTTTTGAACCAAAAAAGGGTTTAAATTAGATATTAGGAAGGAATTCTTGTCTGTGTGGGTGCTGAGGCCCTGGCACAGGCTGCCCAGAGAAACTGTGAAACAGGTTGGATGGGGCTTGGAGCAACCAGGGATAGTGGAAGGGCATGGAATGAGATGATTTTTAAGGTCCCTTCTAACCTAAATCATTCCAAGATTTTGTGTTTGCAAAAGACTTCTTTTCTTCCTGTAACCACCACGATTGGAAAGCAAATTTACCAAAGAACAGGGCACTGAATGAACCCTCTCCAGCTTCCCCAGACTGGAATTTTGTTCCTGGGGGTATCCTCCAGCCTGCAGTCAAATTAAATGGGAGCCACTTTTACTGTTATCTTCCTTGGAAAAACTTTAAAGCCATTCAGTTTGCAGAATTTAAGTTTTCTCGTGACATTAGAGATTGTGCTGAGACTTATTTGGATGCTCCCCAGAGACAAACTCACAGTGCTCCTGAGCACCATGAAAATGTTTACCCAGGCCTTACACAAATAAAAGGTTTTTATGGCTGCCATAGCTAATAGCATCCTTCAAAATTATAAATGGAATTTAGATTACATTAAAGAAAAAAAAGAGCAGCATTATAAAAACCCTAATCAAATATGGTGGAAACACTTGTGATATTTATCTCCTGTAAGCACATTAAAGTTTACAGGAGATAAACTGTAAAAGTTTACAGGAGATAAACTGTAAAGTTGTGAGTGGGGAAATTGTGGCCTCTAAATTATAAAACCATGAAGTTTGGAAAAGACCTCCAAGATCATCACATCCAGCCTTCCATCCAATACCACCACGTTCACTAAACCATACCCACAAATGCCACATCTGCTCATTTTTTAAACACTTCCAGGGATGGTGACTCCACTCCTCCCCTTGGGAATCTGTTCCAACGCTCAACCACTCTTTGAGTGAAATGTCCATATATTTGAAGTAAACCTGGTTTTTATTTTCATATCTCCAGGACATTTTTCAAAGGAAAATTCCTAATTTTCACATGTACCCACATACGGAAATGGAGGCAGCTCTGGGGATGGATTCATGTCCTTCATGTGGAACAAGACCAGAGAGCAGGAATGACACAAAAGAGAATTCCCAAATCCCTGAGGATTCCTCTGTTGGAACCCTGGTTTCTGGGAATTATAGACTTTCTGTACTATCAGGCACTGACCCCCAAAAAATAACTGAATTTAACCTTAAGCCGTAGAGAAGATTTCCAAAATTAAATTATAGAACTAAGATTGTGAGTGTGTAGTTTAAATAGAAATGTGTAATATCACATAGTAGAAAACTCAAAGTTTTAAAATACAGTCATATATAAAAAACAAGATAGAAGTTTTAGGACAGTCCTTCTTTACCTTCTTCTTCACCTTCTTCTTCATAAGTTTAAGTAATATTGTGTAATTAGATAAAAAACTCCACATTACAGGTAGTTAGTTATTAGATTAAAACTAAAAATAATTGAAGTATAATTTCTTAATTAGACAGTTTATCCTTAAAAAAACTTGTAGAAAAAGAGATACAGCTACATTTTTACTTTGTTAGTGAAGTACTGTAAAACTCATGACTTGTGAAACTGTAATATAGACAAAAACTAATAAACAACTGAGTCCGAACAAGAAATACCATCTCACAATTTAATCCCAACCTTAACAGAAAAGAAACAAAATAATCAACATTCCTCCAGTGCACTTACAGCATGATTTGACTTGGGGACTCGAGTGGTTTCAAGATCATCCAGTTCCAAACCCTCTGCCATGAACAGGGACAACTTTCACCAGACCAGGCTGCTCCAAGCCTGGCCTTGGACACTTCCAGGGATGGGGCAGCCACAGCTTCTCTGGGCAACCTGTGCCAGGGCCTCAGCACCCTCACAGGGAGGAATTTCTTCCTAATACCCAATCCAAACCTCTCCTCTTTTCGTTTTAGTTGCCAGGATGTGTTTCTCAGACTGAAGTATGACTTGACAGAGTTTTCTGCTTCTTGAGCTCCGTGGTTTTTCCGTAGTCCTGCTCACACGTGGATCTCAAACATATCCCAAACCTGGTGGGCGTTTGGGAGGCTGATCCAAAACCTTCTTTGCCTTTCATGCTTAGAAATATTTTCCTTTCCAGCTAACATTCATTTCAGATGAGTTTTTAGCTCTTTGTCCTGGTGCCAGCTTCATCCTGCAGCTAAAATAATTCTTCCTCCTTCCTGCTGCTTGTCTGGAGACAGAGTCTGCAGACCAGGCCCACTCCTACTCAGCTTCCAGCTCCAGCCAAGCTCTTCCACTATTTTCTATTAAAAAAAACTTCTTCTTTAACTCTGACAGTCCTTGCAGGTTTTCTTTTCCTGCCTGCATGGATTTCATGTTGCACCACCTTGCCTGAGGGAAGGTGAGTGGACTGGTCTGTGATATTCCCAATAAATTCCCAGCTTTGTAAATATGGAAACTCTGCTCTCACTATAGAATCCTCTGCTTTGCAGTGGTGCAGCATCACAGTCTCCTTTTCCACACCTTTAATGGTCAAAACTGCCCTGTGGTTCATTTGTAAATACAGATTACTTTTCTTTATCTTTTCAACATGTAAATCCCAGAAATAAGGCAAGGGAGGAACCAGAGGTGCTGCTTCAGCTGCATAAATTAAGTCAGTGTCTCATAGGCCAACTCCTGATTTCTCTGCAAAGCTTGGGTTTTGTTTTGAAGCCAACCCAAAATGTGATGGGCTACCCTTCCCCTTCGGAGGTGGTCACTGCTTCCCACTCCAGTTTTCAGCCCAAGCTTTTCCCAAAACTCTGCATTCACAGAATCTCTTCTCCATCACTGTCTGAGTGTCTCACAAGGTGTTTCCCCTCTTCTTCCTCGCTTCAATTAGGGCTCATGATCCCTCATCCCATCTCAGGAGTCTTGAACAAGGTTTGTGCATTCCCTTGGCACACTCTGGATATCACAGGGATGGCAGTGAGAGATGAGATGTGTTCATGGCAATATTCACTGAGAGCTTTGCTTGTCAGGCCAGCCCAACAAATGATAAAATTATGGTCTGAAAATTGAGAGAGAAACAATAGAAAAGATTAATCCCTGTTACTCACCCAAGAGATGCTCCTTCCTGTAGCCCTGTTTTGGGATCATTCCCCTTATGGAAATATTTCCTTTCTGTGTTAGCACATTTGTGTTCATACACCTCTATATTTTGGACTGACAAACACCAAAGCATCTCTGCTTAAAAGAACTAAGAAATGCTGGTGGGAACTACAGAATGTTTTCAGAGAATCATGGAATGGTTTGAGTTGGAAGGGACCTCCAAGATCACCTTGTTCCAACCCCTGCCATGGACAGGGACACCTTCCACTATCCCAGGCTGCTCCAAGCCCCATCCAACGTGGCCTTCAACACTTCCAGGGATGGAACAGCCACAACTTCTCTGTCCCACCATCCTCCCAGGCAGGAATTCCTTCCCAATATCCCATCTAACCCTTCTCACTTTCAGCTTAAAGCCATTCCCCCTTGTCCTGTCTCTCCATCCCTTGTCCCAAGTCCCTCTCCAGCTCTCCTGGAGCCCCTTTAGGCACTGGAAAGGCTCTGAGATCTCCCTGGAACTTTCTCTTCTCCAGGCTGAACACTCCCCGGAGCAGAGGGGCTTCAGCCCTGACATCAACTTGGTGGCATCCCCTGCACTCACTCCAGGAGCTCCACATCCCTATTCTGGGGACACTGGAGCTGTCACAGTGCCCCAGGCAGGTCTCACAGTAGCAGAGTAGAGGGGCAGAATCACCTCCCTCAACCTGCTGGTGCTTCTCTTGAGGCTTCCTGGGACTCTTGATTTTCTGGGATGCAAATGTTCATTGCCAATAATGTTGAGTTTCTTAGGATGGTTTTTATTGAGGATCCCAGGATCTTGGGATCATCTCCCCCAAGGCCCAAGCTCCCACATTATCCACCTGCACCTGCCAGCTCCCAAGTCCTCCCAGCTCCCTGCTGACAGCACAATTCCCATTAATTCCTGCCACAAACCACCACACACCCTCCAACCTCTTGTGCACGGAGGGCACTGGGCAGTGGCCAGAAAAACACGTGGAAGATGAGAAAGGGAAGAGTTGCCAGCAGACTGGTGTGGGTCACACACCCCAACAAATCCCAGGGCAGCGAGGCAGAAACCCCTTCCCAAGGTTTCTTGCTTGGTACCAGGGCACTGGGACAATCTGTTCCCAAACTGCTGAACTCCTGTCTGTAACTCATTTGAAACCCCCTTTTAATTACCCATTTTACAGAGATATTTTGGTTCCTGTGTGTATTAGCTGGGTTAGGTTATGATTTTTTAATGCCACAAGAGGGAAAAGAAACCTTTCACTCAGAACTGACTTTTTAAATTTTTTTTTGTCTTTTGCAACCAAGATAAACAAAACCAGCATTCCAGTCTGAGACTAAAGGTTGTTGTTTTGAACTTCCAGCCTCTAGAGCTGAGCCTGGAAAAGATTTTTCTTCCCTCTGAAAAGTTCAATATCTGTGAAAACAAAGGTCTGTTTACGTCCTTTATCATCTGGTCACAGGAGATATCACTGTGCAGGCACTGCTGTTCCTCTGTGCCACCCCTAGGAAGCTCAAATACTTCACAAAACTCAAATTTATCAGCACAAAATCATTTCTTCTGGTTCTCATCTAAAGTGGGTGGTGCTTTCACTTCTCATTAGCTCAGAATTAGGTGAATAATGAACTGCAGACACCAGAATCTCAGTACTGAGATATTTCAAGCTCATAGACAAGTCAAGCAAGACTCTATTATAAAAGATTCTTGAATATAAATATCTAAATTCTGATTACTTGGCTGTGTAGGCAAATACCTACTACTTTTTTAGGCAGATACCTATTATTTTTTTACCTTGTTCTTTAACTCATCATTGCCTGTTTCCTGTCAAGATACATGAGGATAAATAAGGGCATCACTTCAAAGGAGGAAGGAGGGAAAAGGATACATTGACCTTCCCAAAATGCTTGGAAAGCCACAGAGAGAAAAATTATCCATTCTCCAAGACTTTTCATGATCAAAAAAGCTTGTCCCAAGCTCAGGTCTTCATGATTCTTCAGCCACAGAGAATAAATCCCCTGCTGTTAAGCAAAGTCTAAAGGCTTAGACTCTGCATCAGGTTAAAGCTGATGCAGAAAAGAAAGGCAAGTCTGGACATCAGCACTGAATGGAAACTCAATGGTTTTGTCTTCTTTCCAGGAAAAGTTGAGGGCAAAATACAGAGCTCATTCCTTCTTCCCATCAGTGCCACCACAGGGAGCAAAGACCAAGTGCAACACCAAGCAAAGGAGGATGCAGCAAGGCCAGGCCTGAGGTGGGAAAAGTCACAGAAAGTCATAGAAGTCATAAAGGTTCAGAAAATCATAAAATCATGGAATGTTTTGGGTTGGAAGGGACCTGACAGATCATCTCATTCCAAACCTCTACCATAGGCAGGGGCACCTTCCACTATCTCAGGCTGCTCCAAGTCCCTCAGCCTGGCCTTGAACACTGCCAGGCATGGGATGCCAAAAACTTGTCTGTGCCAGGACCTCACCACCCTCACAGAGAAAAATTTCTGCTAAAATCCAATTTAAATCTACTTTCTTTCAGCTTAAAGCCATTCCCCCTTGTCCTAAGTTGAGCATCCTACCTACCAATAAGAAATAAACATTGTTTGTTGATAAACAAAACTGTGAATGGGAAAATCTTACCCCATTCCCTCTTCCCAGGCTCTCATTGGAGATGTCTAGGAAATACCCATGATTTTATAATGGAGAGAAGAGGGGAAGTGAGATCTGACTGCATCTGCCAGCAGGGAGAGACCTGAAATGGGTCTAAATTTGCATTTAGATTTGCTTTTTTTGGCAGCAATGTTTTCTACTGGGTGCCAAGAGACCCCTCTGGGCTTGAATTATTTCTCATGGAAAAAGAATCATCAGCAGCTATTTCATAACCAGAGATACTCTGAGGGAGGGCTGTAAAGATTAGAAGGGGCTGTAAATACTGGGGGAAACAAGCCAGGGCTGGGGGATGATTCACAAGCTGCATCTTTTGCTGGTGCAGGAGGAGGAAAGGTTTGAATGGGTGCAAGCCAGGAAAAGCCTGTGGGAGACAGAACCTGCCCTCAGCATCATGCCAGCCAGGGGACATGGTTTGGGTGTCATTCTTTTGCCTCTGGGCAAGTCAGAAATNCAAGCTGCATCTTTTGCTGGTGCAGGAGGAGGAAAGGTTTGAATGGGTACAAGCCAGGAAAAGCCTGTGGGAGACAGAACCTGCCCTCAGCATCATGCCAGCCAGGGGACATGGTTTGGGTGTCATTCTTTTGCCTCGGGGCAAGTCAGAAATGTAGCACAGAGCCTCAGAATCGATTGGGTTGGAAGAGAACTCTGAGATCATCACTTCCAACCTTAGGCTAAACACCACCAAGCACTGGGTGCCACGTCCACCTTTTCCTTCAACACCTCCAGAGGTGGTGACTCCACCTCCTGTCTGAGCAGTCCATTCCAAGGCCTGACCACCCTTTCCATGAAAAGATTCCTCCTGATTCTGTCCTGACCCTCCCCTGGTATAGTTTGAAGCCATTTCCTCTTGTCCTGTTGCCTGGGAGAAGAGGCTGACCCCCTCGGCTGCTCCCTCCCATCCAGGAGCTGTGCAGAGCCAGAAGGTCCCTCCTGAGCCTCCTTTTCTCCAGGCTGAGCCCCTTTCCCAGCTCCCTCAGCTGCTCCTGGTGCTCCAGATCCTCTCCCAGCTCCGTTCCCTTCTCTGGACATGCTCCAGCCCCTAAATGTCTTTCTTGAAGTGAGTGGCCCAAAACTGGACACAGCACTCAAGATGTGACCACAACCTGATTATAAAATAATCCATTGTAATTACATGACAGACTTATAATTTAGGTACTTCACTGGCAATATTTAGACCCTTTATTAGCAATAAATCTATTTTTAATCATCCACAAAATCCCCGTGTCCTCTTTGTGGCATGGAACCTTCTCTCAGTATCTCTGTCACTCAGAGTGAGGCAAGGCTGGAAGGCTTGGTGAGACCAAGGACACTTCCATCTGACAGTGGGTAAATCATAAATGAAATACAGATCAGACCTTAAGCAGAAAAAGGAGATCAAGGGTGGCTCTGAACTGCTGAAGCAAGCGCAGACAGCTTTGTGTGAAAGTCTTGACTCTGCTTGTTTACTAGAAAATTCAAAATTAAATCTGGGCCAGAATGACATGACAATACAAAAATGCACTTTCAAAAAAAAAAAAAAATGGACCCATAAAAGAGCAAAAATTCAAGATAAGAAACTTGAAATATCACATGGCCCCCTCTGCCTCTCCATCATTACAGTCAGTAGTAGGGCTGTGCCATCCAAGGCAGTGCTGATTGCTGGCACAGCTGGTTTTGGGTAGTTCAATTCACTTGAAACACCTCAAAGACTGATTTAAACGATTCTATTTTACTTCATCCCCCGGGTCTGACTCAGAGAAGTGTCAAGTTTTGGCTGTGACATCCAAAGCCTGATGGCCTGTGGTCAAACCAGGCATTACCTCATTCCTTTCACTCACTGTGGTGACTCATTCCCAGTCCTTGCTGGGAACAACACTTTAGGCTCAGTCCTTTGCAAAGGGGTGTAAATCACTCAGAGATGAGAGGTTTATCTCTGTCCGTGATCAAACCTGGGCTAAAGCAGTAAATTCAGAATGGCTCTGACCTCGGGGCTTCTATCCATGCTGGGAATTCTGCTCCTGGATACTCAGCTTTGCAGTCCACACTGATCCAATAGTCCCTGCCATAATCCAATTCAATTTATATTTAAGACCATTCTCAGACCACTTACTGTAGGATCTTTACTCAACCAGCATAGGTGGGCACCCCATAGCAAACTTAGTCCAATTCTCATGGTGCAGAGAAGAGAATCCAAGTTTTCCAGTGCTTTCCTGATGAGAATTTCCAGATTTTAAAGCCCTGTTTCATTAAAAGACATTTTTACTGAAGCCAAAATCTTTCTCATACAAATATTTTGGATAGGAGGGTGTTTAAGGAGATTATTTTTATTAGTATCAGAATATCCTGAGTTGGAAAGGCAATTCCAGCTCCTGGCCCTGCACAGGACACCCCAAAAGTCACTCACGTGACTGAGGGTGTTGTCCAAACATTTCTTGAGCTCTGGCAAAGTTGATGCTGTGACCAAGTCCCTGGGGAGCCCGTTCCAGTTCCTGACGGCCCACTGGGTAAAGAATCAGGCCAACAACAAACACCTGAATCAAAAATCCAGGTACAGAAGATAGAGGAGGTTTTTGGAGGCCCAAAAT
This sequence comes from Urocynchramus pylzowi, assembly GCA_013397555.1. Classification (NCBI taxonomy): domain Eukaryota; kingdom Metazoa; phylum Chordata; class Aves; order Passeriformes; family Fringillidae; genus Urocynchramus; species Urocynchramus pylzowi. The sequence continues at coordinate 50,570 of VZRH01001506.1, read as the reverse complement.
TCTCCTGATTGTGATGCCAGAGGTAACAACCAATCATCAGAGCAAAAGAGCTGGCAGGACAGAGGGGTGTCCCACACCAAAGGCAGCCACAAGCTTGGTGTTGCTGGCTTTTTTATTTAATCATAACATCACAGAGTGGTTTGGGGCTGGAAGGGACCTTCAAGACCATCTCATTTGGGTTGGAAGGGACTTTGATTATCACCAAATTCCACCCCCCTGCTGTGGGCAGGAACACCTTCCATTAGACCAGGTTGCTCCAAGCCCTTAATCTGAAGAAAGAGGGGAAGCTCCTGCTCCTTCTCTCACAGAAAATCAATAAACAAACCAAGCTGGAGTGCAACAAGTTATTTGGCTGAGAATAAGTTGACAGAGTAGAGGTGAAGCTCTTCAAGTCTTAGTCCAGAAATGCAAGATCTGCCATCCTTCCCTTGAATCCAAAGCTGATTTCCAGTTGGATAGCTGGCCTTTATCCCATGACACTCAAAGCAGCTGATGTAGCATATCCATGTCCTTCCCTAGAATGCCATTTCCCGGGGATTAATAACAATTTCCTGAGGCACTGAGGGCTGGGTTTTAGGCCTTGCTGCGAATCCTCCAGGCTTAACAAATTTTAAAAAAAAATAATCAATATTGCTTACATTTGTTTTCAGATCTTATCATTTGTAGGTGTAGGGAGACATCATTTATTGATGACTAACTGAGCCCAGCAGTGCCTCAGTCAATTCTTATCACTCCATGTCACTGCAGGCAGCTGCCCCATCCCTGGCTGCACTCTTTATGTTTTCACTGTATTACTGCTGTGATGTTTAGCATGCAACAGGCAGCGATGCTTTTGTGAGGGGAGCAATATCAAGCCTGAAATATTGTTGCTGGCAATTAGTGAATGCCCTCTTCACGCCTGAAGAGTCAGGAATGCCCTAATCCATGAGTGAGGGTTGTTCTGACAACACATCTCTGGGTGTAATTATTGCTGAAGGCTGGGATCTGTCTCGGCAGCAGCTGCTGACTGGCACTGTCGCCTTCCCTTAGAGCTCCTGAGCAGTGGCTTGGCTCATGAATATTCATGAGCAGAGTGTTGGGAACGCTGATAGCAGCTTCAGAGAGATTCATTAAATAAAGTCCAGGCTGCAGATCCACTAGCCCGAGTGAGTGGGGCTGATCTCCAGTGAAAGAATCACCGTGGGGGTGGGGGGTAGAGGGAGAGCAAAAGGGAAATGAGTTGGCACAGGGAACAACAGAGAGAAAGAATGGATTGTTCCATGCCAGGAAACGAATCCCAGAGCACAGCAGAGAGGAAATGGCAGTGCTGCAGTTCAACAGAACAGCTGATTGTAAATAAACAGGAGTTCGAGGCTTCAAAGCACGAGAAAGCAAATAAGAGGGGGATTGGCTCAGTTCAAGGAGCAAGCTCACACGGGAAGAAAGGGGTACTGGCTTTAGGCTGTGTCTTGGTTTGGGAAGACAGGTGTCGGCTAAGGAAGGCCAGAGCCTCCCCTGGAATAGAGAATGTAAACCCCCTCCCTCTGAATTGCTATAAAATTTAAATCAAGGCACTCTCAGGCAAGAAATATGGGAGCAGGGATAGCAGTCCTTTACTAGGGAAACAAAAAATATAAAAACATAAAATAAACAAATGCAGTAGATTAAAACAACACAGACAGAGTCAGAACTCAACCTGACACCCGGTTGGTCAGGGTGTAGTCTCAGTCCAATTGGAATTGTGGCTGCAGTCTTCCTGGACTCAGTCCTCCGGTGTGGTTCTGTTGGAGCAGGAAAATCCTATCAAAGGAAAGGTGAAGATCTTCCTCTGCTGATCCAGATGAAAAGGGGTAATTCTCTTTCTGAGTGTAACCCAGCAAGAGCTGTGCTGTCTCTCCAGACTCCCAGCTATATCCCTGTAGGAATGCTTGGCTCCTCCCTGTGGGCGGAGCATCTCACAATGGGATGTTAAAGTTCTTATCACTCATGCATTGACATTCAATAGCCTGTTATCAGCAGATGTCTCCCTGGAGGGAGGAGTGCTTGTGGAAGAGATAAGGAAAACTGCCCACTTAACAGAAGACAACTGCCATACAGATGGTAAATAGAATAGTATTGATTTCACAATCCATGACAGGTTGGAGGGCTGGGTTGGATGGGATATTGGGAAGAAATTCTTCCCTGGGAAGGTGGTGAGGCCCTGACACAGGTTTCTCAAAAAAGCTGTGGCTCCTCCATCCCTGGAAGTGTCCAAGGCCAGGTTGGATGGAGCTTGGAGCAGCCTGGTCTAATTAAGTGTCCCTGTCCATGGCAGGGGGTTGGAATGAGATGACCTTTCAAGTCCCTTCCAACCCAAACCATTCCAGGATTGTATGATACAAGCTGCCCAGAAATGTCCATGTCTCCACCTCCTGTGGATGTACTCACACGTTGGAACCTGGCCATACCTGTTGTTGGTACAGCCTTGGCACAAATGCTGGTCCAGGGATGCTCTTCATGCCCAGTGTCCTGCAGGTGAGGCCCCACAGAGAGATCCACCCCACTGAGTCAGTGCAAAGACTCAGGGCAGAGCCATCAAAAAGTTCTTAATCATCTAAACCAAGGGGGAAGAGAGACCCACTCCTCATGAATTTGTGTTCTTGGCAGCAGTGAGCAGTGAGTCCTTTTTGTTGTAAGGAGTAAGATCCTTATGTCCACAAACATGATGTCTGCTGTGGATAAGAACCTTTGGAGTGAGAGTTTGGTGGTGCCCACCTGTCCTGGAGAAGTCTTGCAAAGCCCTGAAGAACTTCCTCACAGCGGGCTCTAAACACGAGTTGTATATATATGAATTTAAGGAATATAAAGGAGCCAGAGGGTGACCATGGGAGAGCCATGAGGATGGTGAAGGGTTGGGAGGGGAAGCCATAGGAGGAGCTGCTGAGGCCACTTGGTTTGTTCAGCTGAGGAAGAGGAGGCTGAAGTGAGACCTCATTGGGGTCTGCAGCTTGCTCACGAAGGAAGGAGAAGGGGCAGGCACTGATCTCTCTGGTGACCAGTGCAGGACTCAAGGGAATGGCCTGAAGTTGTATCAGAGGAGGTTTAGGTTGGATATCAGGAAAAAATTCTTCACCCAGAGGGTGGTTGGCCACTGGAACAGATTCCCCAGGGAAGTGGTCACAGCACCAAGCCTGACAGAGCTCAAAAAAGCATTTGGACAACACTCAGCCACAGGGTGGGATTCTTGGGGATGCCCTGGGCAGGGCCAGGAGATGGCCTTGATGGTCCTTGTGGATCCCTCCCAACTCAGGGTATTCTGTGATTCTACAATTCTGTGTGCACATCACCTTTCATCTTCCCCCAGGCTTTCCATGAAGACAGTGGGAATGCAAACTGGAGCAGCCACAGGCCTGAGAAATCAGTTTAGCACCCAGAGAGGCCAATACACAGCTTGCACCCAGAAGCAGCTCCCTTTATTATTGTAGATATTATTACAGATTTTACAGCAGATATTGTAGATATTATTACAGATTTTTAGCTCTGGCTGGGCCCTGTTGTGCCTCTGTTCATATGAAATGAGAGTCCTCAAATGGAGCCATCTGTGACAGCCACACTGAGCTCCCTTTGCACTTCCAGGGGATAATTCCTCTCATCCTAAAGCAACCAGTTAATGCTGAGAGATGAATCATGTTTGGAAATGCCTGGGTTTGCCCCTGTTACAGGGTCCAGCTGAGCAATATAGTCCTACAACACCTTTTTGTACATGGATCAGGGCTGAGTCACAAATTCATCATTCACAGGTGCTGAACTTGGAGATGTCAACATTTGCTGTAAGTCACTGTTTTTCTCCCTATTCCCAAGTAGATACATACATCCAAGGCTGCTTCTTTTCTTCCCAAGATATATTTTACAGTCAGACAACTCAAAGCAATCTGTAAATGTGAAAAAAGGATGCCCTGTTCCTCTGTGTAGCCCCTTGGTGCAGACCCATGAGGAGATTTTAGCTCTGTCCAAACCTGACGACAGAAATTGTTATTTCCTAGAGTCCATCTCACCGTGTTAGCACTAAAAAAAAAGCAAATAATGCAAGTGTGGGTGTCCTGCAGCCTCAGATACATAAAAAGCTGTGAGATCCTGACATGCTGGTGAGTCAGTGATGCAGTTGGAGGCAGGAGAGTATCTTGGAGGTCAGGAATTTAGACGTGGTGTCCTTCAAAGACAGAGGAACAGCACTGGGCATTGTCTTCTGAATAGGAAAATCAGGAATTACAAGCAAAATCCTGGGCTTGGGCAGGATGGCTGAGAGAGGGAGTTGCAAAATGCCTGCTGGAGATGGAAACAAGGGTTTGGTGTGGGCATTGAGTGCAGCTGACACCGGGCAGCCCCTTGGCTTCACCGGAGGGGTTGAGGCACCCTTTAATTGGCTCATTTTAATGAGAAGTAGCAGCGTTAATTGCTTGGGTTGGTCCTGCCTAATAAAGCCCTTTCAGAGCTGTTGGTAAATGGGTCCCTTTTCAGGCCATAGGAACCCTTTAAAATGTCCCCAGACAGTCATTAGCTGCCTAAGAACAAATCCTCTACCCCAGCCTCCTGCTAAAAAAGGCTACAAACCCTCCAACTCCTACATCCCTGCAACCCAGAGCCCAGTTGCCCAGCAAACAATCCCAGAAGGATCTAAAGTAGTGCAAGGAAATCCCAACTGGGAACACATCTTTGTCCAAGGACCTGATGAGATGGCATGACCCCAATGAATTATAGATTAACAGCTTTAGCTTTTTCCATGTTTTTATTGGCTTGGCCTCATTAACCTGGTTAGTTCTGGATCCTTGTCTCTCCAGAGCAGGAGAGGTTTCCTTGAAACTTTCCAGTGTGCAAGTTTAAAGAATACAGAATTATCCACAGGAACTCTTAGATTTTATAAATATATAGTTTCCTCTTCCTTTATCACTTTTTAAAAGCAACACAGGAACTTTGGACTCAAACTTGGCTTTAACTGGAAAGACAAGAACTTCCTCCACAAGCAGGTGTGGGCTCCCTGCCAGAATCACAGGATCATGGAGTGGTTTGGAATGGGAGAGGCCTTCAAGATCATCTCATTCCAGCCCCTGCCATGGGGCACCTTCCACTGTCCCAGGTTGCTCCAAGCCCTGTCCAACCTGGCCTGGAACGCTTCCAGGGATGGGGCAGCCACAGCTTTGCTGGAAAACCTGTGCCAGGACCTCACCATCCTCACAGGAGAGGGTTTTTTCCCAATATCTCATCTAAACCTACCTTCCGTCAGTTCAAAATTATTCGTCTTTCTCCTGGCACTCCAGACCCTTTCCTAAATTCCCTGTCCAGCTCTCCTGGAGACCCTTCAGGCACTGGAAGGGCTTTGAGTTCTCCCTGGAGCCTTCCCTTCTCCAGACTGGACATTCCCACCTCTCCCAGCCTGGCTCCAGAGCAGAGGGGCTCCAGGTCCTGGAGAATCTCTGTGGCCTCCTCTGGATTCACTCCAGGATCTCCAAATCCTTCTGACAGGGACAACCAAGAACTGGACACAGAGCTCCAGGGGGGCTCCCACGAGCAGAGCAGAGGGAAGAGCCAGCTCCCGTTTCTTGCTGCTGAAAGATAAACTTTCAGTCTGGAAAGTCCAGAGGAACATCAGAGCCTGCTGCTAACCCACAACTGATTAACAATTTGCTTTCATCTCCGTTTCAGAGCCCGTGGAAGGAGCTGTGCCGTGCTCAGAGTCTGGGACTCACTGTTCCAATGGGGAAAAAAAAAAAATAATAAAGCACGATTCCATCAAAGCTGTCATTCCTTTTGGCAAGCAAACCCATTAGAGATGCATGAGGTGTGCTCTGAAGTCTCTCCCCATTTACCTGTCGTCCGCCCGCTGCGGATTTCTCCAGCGCTCATTCCTAATGAATCCTGCTGTTCCATGGAAATGACCCGTGTTGGGCTGCACTGGGATGGCTGTGCCTGCCTGGGGATGGCTGTGCCTGCCTGGATTACCTTTGGGAAGGTGTTAATGAGAGGTGGCAGGGCTGGTACAAAGGGGAGCAGCTCTGGGGAAGAGCCACGATTCAGCTGAGCTCACTCAGGCTCACAGAGATCACACAAAGCAATTAAAAAGCAAAGTTCAGGTGGTGTCAGGCTCTGCAGGGCTTGGGCTGTGGAGCATCCAGGAGGGGCTCCTTCACATGCCATTTAGTGAGGGAGGGATCCAGCTCAGGAGTGACATCCCACCTGCATTATCCCATCAGAAACTGGAGGCACAAACTGCTGCCAAAGTGACCAGAGGGATAGAGCAGCTCTGCTGTGAGGAAAAAATGAGAGAACTGGGATTGTGCAGCCTGGAGAAGAGAAGGTTTTGGGGTGACCTAATTGTGGCTTTCCAGTACCTGAACAGAGCCTATAAGGAAGATGGAGAGATTTATTCACAGGAGCCTGGAGTGACAAGGGGGAATGGCTTTAAATTGACAGGGAATAATTTTAGATTGGATATAAAGAAGGTCCCTTTCCACTCCAAGGTGGAGTTGGGACATGGGACAATTATCTATCATTTAATTCCAAACTGAATAAGAGGAAATGGCCTCAAGTTATGCCAGGGAGATTTAGGTTGGATGTTAGGAAAAATTTCTTCATCAAGAGGTTTTCAAACACTGGAACAGGCTGCCTGTCCTGGGTTGTAAGTTATGGTTTGGGGGTATTCTATTTCCCACCTGTCAGAGGTGGGGCAGTTCTCTTCTGTTCATTGGGCAGTTTTCTTTATCTCTTCCACCACCAATCCTCCCTCCAGGAGATCTCTTCTGTTCATGGCCAGTGAGTGTCCCTGCATGGCTGATAAAATTCCATCATCCATTGGGAGATGCTCTGCCCAGGTGGAGGAGCCAAACATTCCTACCTGGATATAATCTGACTCTTGGAACACCACAGGCAGCCTTTTCACACTGGATTTCCAGAGGAGCAGCTTTCTTCTCCACTGCATTCCCAGAGGAAGACCAGGCCCATCTACACCAGCCCTGGACTTTCAGGGGAAAACTCCACCCTTGTCCAGGATCCCTGCTCCACCAGAACCACAGCTGGCACTGCAGGAGGGCTGCAGCCACCATGGGATGGGACTGCTGCCACCACCCTGGCCCACAGCCTGTCAGCTCCTGTTCTGACTCTGTCAGTGTTGGGTTTTTTTGTTTGTACTATTGCATTTATATTTTTAATTCTCCTAGCAAAGAACTGTTATTCCTACTCCCATATCTTTGCCTGAGAGCCTCTTAATTTCTACATTATAATAATTTGGAAGGAGAGGGTTTACATTTTCCATTTCAAGGGAGGCTCCTGCCTTCCTTAGCAGACACCTGTCTGTTCAAACCAAGACACCCAGTATGGTTGGAAGTATGGAGTCACCACACCCGGAGGAATTTAAAAGTCTGGGAGATGTGACACTTGGGGACATGGGTTAGTGGTTGGACTCGATGATCTTAGAGGTCTTTTCCAACCTAAATGATTCTGTGAACCTATAACTTGAATAAAATCCATGAGGAGCAGAGGGATCTAGAACAGCTCAACGGCCTGGGTAATTTTTCATTTGTTGCATGAAGTCAGATCCAAATCCAGGGCCTGGAAGCCAAGCATAAATATTATCAAACTAAAAATACAGTACAAACTTGGGTTATTAGAATAAATAACCATGGGAATAGATTCCTGTTTCTGTCAGCTGGATCTTTCTGAAAAGGCTGGTAGTATTTCAAAAGAGAATTATTACAGAAGCTCTGGCTGTTGGGCAAATATAGGAACTGCTGGGAGAATTTAATAACCTGTCCTGTGAAGTAGGTCAGGCCACAATTTGCAGAAGTCAGGAGAGGCTGCTATGAAGTTGGAAAGTCTTTTCCAGCTTTTCACTGTCCTGGAACTGGATAAAACCAGTTCATGTATGGAGCCCACCGTCTGTAAAAGTCTTTTGGATGAATCTCTTCAAACTGACCCTGCACTTCAGCAAGACCCCTGTTGGTGCAGATGAAACAAATCCACTCTTTATTTCTAAAATGAAAGCCCAAACCTCCTTGCCTTCGGGTTTTTTGGGCTTTGGGTTTGGTTTTTTTTTTTTTTCATTTTTGTTTATTTGTTTGGTTTTGGGGTTTTTTGGTTTTTTTTTTTTTTTTTTTTTTTTTTTTTTTTTTTTTTTTTTTTTGTGGGGTTTTTTTTTTTTTTTTTTTTCATTTTTGTTTATTTTTTTGGTTTGGGGTTTTTTTTTGTTTTTTTGGTTTTTTTTTTTTGTGCTGTTGGTTGTTTTGTGTGGGATTTTTCATGTAATGCCAACACCCTGATTCAGCCCTACGGGGTAGGAATTTACTTTTATTGAATTACAGGGTTCAGGTGAGATTTGGCTGTTTATTTTCATAAATATACTTTTTAAAACAGTGGAGAACAGCAGCTGATTCAGGTGTCAAATGCCATTTAAAATACTCAGGGTATTTTAAATGGTTGTCCTGCATTTGCCAGTCAGGAAGGTGGGAACAACTGATTCTCTGGAATCAGCACAGAACATTTTTCTGGGAAAAACAGAGCTCAGGAACTCTTTTGTGTAACTGCCAGCTGAGCTCATGCTCATTCTTCACTTTGGAGTGAAAAATATTATGTGAAGTGCTAGTGACAATGACCAAATCACCAAATCTAAAATCAAATCCAGTTTTAGATCTGGATTTCTGGAAAATTCAGTGGTTTAAATTGGCCAAAAAGGGTGGAGTTTTCATGGCAGAGAAAAACAATCAAACAATTTTTTAGGGAGGAAAAAAATCTAAAATTCAGGTTGGAAACAGAGTGAACATTGTTTAATTATTTTTTTTCTTCTAACATATGACAAATGTAAGGTGGCTATAATAAATTATTGTTATTGTCACTATTAATTTTTCTTTAATTTTTTTTTTACTAACTGACCTTCTCCAAGTAATCCCTAACCTTCCCTATATACAAGATCCCAGCTGGAACTCTGTGCTGGATACTGACACACAAATTATTAGCACAAACTGTATTTTTCTCTCCTCGAGAATGTCTCTCTCCAGCCTGGAACAGCCTGTACAATTCCTGTCCTTATTTATCTCATTAATGCATTTACACGTTGACTGTTCTTCCTCCCCAAGAAAAAACATGCAGTGGAAAACTCCAGGGCCAGATTCCCACTCTTTTCTCTCCTTGAATACAAACCTTACCCTTAAATAGATTTTTTTTTTCCTTTTTTTTTTTTTTTTTTTTTTTTTGCAATTTGCAAAAATCAAAATAATCGGGGATATCAACTGTCTCCAAAACATTTGGATTCAAGTTAAGTGCCTTTTCACTCTGCTCCATGGACGACTTTCCTGAAAGGAGGAGGCAGAGAATAAATATAAAAAATTGCATAAAACTCAGAGTAACACTCGGAAAGCACCAGCGAGACTCAATTTTCATTTAGGATTCAGCCAAAAATAATATTATGGATTACAACAAATGAGTTTGCACCTTCTGGTCGCTGCTTGATTTCAGAGCTCTCATGGCCTTCCTTTTTCCAGCTTGAGATTGAAATTCCATTTGCAAAACAGGGTCCTTTTGATGTCATTTTAACCATGCTGGACCCGGCTGCTGAACAAGGTTTTATTACCTATAAACTGCATCCTGATTTAATCCAGATCTGCAGGCAGAACCAGGTACATTTGTGCTGCAATTTTAATTTTTCTCCAGAGGGGATGAATAAGAAAAGGAGACAATATAGGAGATCCTTCCTAACTTTCTTGTCTTCTCCATTAAAATCACCTTAAAACCAATGGAAACATGGAATTGTTTGGGTTGGAAGGGACCTTGAAGATCATCCAATCCCACCCCTTTCCATGGGCAGGGACACCTTCCACTATCCCAGGTTGCTCCAAGCCCCATCCAACCTGAACATTTCCAGGGATGGAGCAGCCACAGCTGAGAATTCCATTCCAGGGCCTCCCCACCCTCACAGGGAAGAATTCTTTCCCAATTTCCCATCTAAACCTGTGCTCTGTTGCAGACTGAGCTCTGGTTTCTGTGGGCTCATGGGGTGCCAACACTGGAGCAATTCCAGAGGAGGACCACGAAAATTATTTGAGGCCAGGAGCAACTCTCCTGTGAGAAAAGCTTGAGGAAGGTGGGGCTGTCCAGCCTGGAGAAGAGAAGGCTCCAGGGAGACCTTGGAGCCCCTTCCAGTGCCTAAAGGGGCTCCAGGAGAGCTGGAGAGAGACTATGGACAAAGGTATGGAGCAACAGGACCAGGGGGAATGGCTTTAAGGTGTCAGAGAGCAGGATTAAATGGGATCTTGGGAAGAAGTTCCTCCCACTTCTGGACAGGAACAGCTGCTCTTGATGTTCCAGGACCATCCCATGGCCCAGAACAGAATCAAGGCTCTGTAGGATCAGGAGCTGAGCAATGGAAGGAGCCTCTTCACCCGACAGAACCCGTGCAGAGCAGAGCAGGGGAGGAAATGGAGACCCAGGGAACAAAGGGATTCCTGAGGGAACCCCTTCAGGCTGTTCCCTCAGCTCCTGCTGCAGTGGCCCATATGTGTCCTTGTGCCTTTTCCCTCTGGAGCTCCATCTGCTCCCACGCTGCTCTTTCCCCTGCCCACTCGAGGGGAAGGCAGAGCTGGGAGACAAAACAGAGATGCTGGGTCTGGATCTCGGCCTGGTGGTGGCCAAGGCTCTCAGATGACATCAATTATCAGCTGTTGTTGCTGCTCTGAGGCTTTTTTTGCTGGGGAATGTCCAACTTGAGGCCGTCCATGGGGCTCTCCCTGCCTGGTTTTGGCTTTGTTCTTTTCAGTGAGCATCTCTGAGGGGACAAAGACCATATTTAGAATTTTTATGACTATGGCAAGGCCTCTTTTTCCCCCTGAAGGAGAATCCTGGTATCTTTACCCCTTCCCTCTCCTGCTGCCCCTGTTCCACGTTCCCATTCCCAATTACATCTAGCAATGCTTTTCCATTAGCAGAGCTGAACTAATGCTGCCTCTTTTCCCCTTTATAATTTTGATAAGCTCCATCTGTCCCAGGAGAAGGGAGAGTTTCAGAATATAATGATGGACCTCTAGAGCCATCTAAAAAAGAAAAACAGAAAAAGGCAACACACAAAAGAAGGAAAAAAGAGAATTGAGAGGGCTCAGCCCTGGTGCTGATACAGATTGTGGATGGCTAATCTGTTTTTCCATGAGGTCATTAATAATAATTTTTGCCTGGCTTAGTATTTTTTTTATTATTATTTCTTTTTAATACTGCAGTAAACAGGCAGGAGATGTCAGGGAAAGTATTCAAGCTTCACATATGTGAGGCCAAGAGTGAGCTGGGAACAGGCAGCAGACAGGGAGGTTCAAAGGAGCAGACAAGATGAAAGCCCCTGCAAGCAAAGAAAACCTCGGAGACAGAACAGGAAGCTCCAGCCTGGGATGATATTCAGAAAGGTTTCATTAGGAGTCTGGAAAACTCCAAGCAACAGAGTTGAGCTGGTTTGTTTTAAAGGGATGGGGGAAAGAGTTTTAGATTGTCCCAGCTAATTCTTAATCCCTGCCAGAAATAAGTGTTTGTTACTCTGCAGCCACACCTGGGCTGGGGTTGTGTGGCAAGGAAAATATCCACTCTCCTGTGGAGCTGGAGAGCTGGGAATGTTCACCTGGAGAAGAGAAGCCTCCAGGGAGATCTTAGAGCCCCTTCCAGTGCCTCAAGGGGCTCCAGGAGAGCTGGAGAGGGACCTGGGACAAGGGATGGAAGGACAGGACACAGGGAATGGCTTCCCACTGCCAGGGGGCAGGGATAGATGGGATATTGGGAAGGAATTCTTCCCTGTGAGGGTGAGGAGGCCCTGGAAGAGGTTTCCCAGAGAAGCTGTGGCTGCTCCATCCCTGGAAGTGTCCAAGGCCAGGTTGGACAGGGCTTGGAGCAACCTGGGACAGTGGGAGGCTTGGCAGGGCATGGAATGAGAGAATCTTGAGGGTCCCTCTCAACCCACACCATTCCATGATTTTGTGTCTTGGAGAAGAGCAGGTTGAGGGTTGGAAGTGCCAGCCTGGGCTCCTGTGACTGGAACACAAACAGCTCTGGAAGCATCACTGTGAGCAGTTAATAACCAGCCAGAGACTTCTCAGCATCATTTTCCCAGTTTGAAAAGCATCCCAGCGGTCCAACACTGGGAAAAGTGTGTGATTAACAGGTCAACAAAGCAGCATCTTTAATCATGCCAAACAGGCAGCTGAAAGGTTCAGGGACTGACAGGAAACCCGAGGTTCTCAGACAAAAATCCTTGTCTAGAACTGAGTCATCCTGGCGGCATTAATGATAGGGAATATAGTCAGGGAAATAATGAGAAAAGGCTTTTACTGTGTCAATTCAGGAAAAGGGCACAATGCAAATTAAGCCACTATTGCAGATAATTAGAGGTGAAAGAGTAGATGTCTGATTAAAACTGGGAGCTAAGGCAGACTGGAGCTGAAGAACAATGCCTTGTTTTCCCTTGAAAAATCCCAAACCAAGGAAAAGATAAACACAGATATCAAGGAGGTCAAAATTCTCTCTTCCAAGGGCAGCTTTGGGCTCACTTATCAGAGACATTTTAAAATGCTCAGCTTGTCACTCCAGATAAGAGGAAAAAATCTACGAAACGGACCATTAACCATGATAACTGCTTTTCCAGAAGATTCTGGAGCTGGCCTTAAGGCCAGGCACAGCAGGAGAACAGGAAAAGACAACTCAAAGGACACCAGGGCTGGGACCCTCTTGGAAACATCTGACAGAACTGGGTTCTACAAGGTCTGAAAACCCCTTGAGGGCCAATTCCAGGTCTGAATTTCTAAATTCTCTGCAGTCATGTTGCTCCATCTCCTCCAGCTGCCCCAGCCAGTCTTGTCCTTCATCTCCTGAAGTCCTGAGCCAATCTCACACCTTTGGCACATGTGGAATTACCTCTTTGGAGGGATGAAGGGACAGGGCCTGGATTCAAAGCCCATTTCACACAGAGTGGATCTTCCTCTTGATGTGTGTAACGTTCTGGATAAGTTTGTGGAAACCTTTCCTATCAATGCCAGGTTGGATGGGCCTCTGAGCAACCTGGTCTAGTGGAAAGTGTCCCTTTGCAGGGGAGCTGAATGATCTTTAAGGCCTCTTCCATCCCAAACTGTTTGATGCTTCAATGCTTCCTCCTTCTTAGCCCCCCAAATAGCTCATGGCAGAGAATTATTGCTGGGAAGAGCCGAAAAGCCAAACTCCACCCAAATGCAGAGAATCTCACCTCCTGACCTATATATTTGCTGCATGCAGAAAAAAAAAAAAAAAAAAAAAAATAAAAAAAAAAGA
>VZRH01001506.1:19743-37287 GCA_013397555.1 Urocynchramus pylzowi | reverse complement strand
TGTATATTTGCTGCATGCAGAAAAAAAAAAAAAAAAAAATTAAAAAAAAATCGGTTCAGATCTCCCTTCACCTTCCTCACTCTGCATTTGGCTCAGAGGTTCCATCACACAGGAACAGCAGCGGTGTGGGAGCCCCTCCCCAGCCCCACGCACGTGTGAAGAGCACTGGATTTGTGTGGCCACTGAAGCCTCCGAGGGTGTTTTCCCTCTTAAAATTCCGGCTCTGTCTCCTCATCACTCGGTACCTGGGAGCCTGGTTTCTCCCGGAGTTAATGGTAGGGGAGTGCTCGTTATGCAGATGCCAGGGAAGCGTCTCCGTAGCAACAGCAGCCATGGAAGCGCTGGGATCTCACTTGGCTCCCCGAGCCATTCATGTCCCTTGCACTCTCAGCAGTGTCCTGCCTGAGGGACAACTTGCTTTCTGCATTTTTTCACACATCCCGGGGTACAGATAATTCCCTCAGCGCAGATCTGAGCTCACCCCCACCAGCAATCTCTCTGCGTTGCCATTAAAAAATGTATCACTTTAAAAAATCTCAGCTTTGGTGCTCAGGAAAGAGTCCCAGCAAAGGCATGGGCAGAGGAATATTCTCAGGAAAAAAGATGCAGGTGGAAGCTGAGGGATTTGTCTTCAGGGGTGGTCCTTGCAGTGATGGAATTGTCTCAGGGAAATTCAGATTTCAAAAGGGAAAGGCTCAATCTCTGAGGTCCCAAAAGGGTGTAAGTTATGACAACAGAGAGATTTAATGGTAGAGTACAGACAAATATCCTCCAAAATCATGGATGGTGATGTCAGATGTTCCATCAGCAAAATGCAAGCCCGTGGCAGCTGCTCCGTCTGGGCAAGCACCTGCTGAGGAGACACAGGTCAGGTCCAAGTGGAGTTGAGACATTTATAAAGTTTAAAACAGGGAGTTACTGGGTGAGAAATAAGACTGATGAGTGGGAGGACAGAACAGAAAAAAAAAAAAAAAAGGGGTGTGCAAGGAGAAACTCCTGGTGCAGAAAGTATTTTTGGTGTATTAATAACATCAACATGAAGAAAACACGTTGAATCAGAGCAGCAGCCTTGTTTAGAACATGGTCCCATGGACAATCTAATCAGTGAACAGGGAAGGAGCCAAAATGAATCTTCTGTATCTGAGAGTCACAGAAAGGAATGTGGAGAAACTTTATACCTGTTTTTACAACTCAATTTCCCATATTCTGAAACTTCCAGTACAGAAAAGGCTTCTGCAAACAGGAAGGGGCTGTCTTGCTCTCTCCAGTCAGTGGTAAAAATGAGCTAAACTGAGAAAATGTCAGGTCTCCACCACTTAAAGAGTTTTAAAAACAGTTTAAGACATGATCTGTGAGTTGCAGTGTGCCATAAATAATGTTCCTATGAAGCAGGGGGACTATACTGTTCCCTCAAGGGAAATGGAGTTTCCTGGAATTCCCTCTGCAATGCCATTGAATATGCCAGAACATAATCTGTTGGAGCAAGTCCAGGGGAGGCCATGGAGATGTTCAGAGAGCTGGAGCCCCTCTGCTCTGGAGCCAGGCTGGGAGAGCTGGGGGTGTCCAACCTGGAGAACAGAAAGTTCCTGGGAGATCTTAGAGCCCCTTCCAGGGCCTCAAGGGGCTCCAGGAGAGCTGGAGAGGGACTTGGGACATGGGATGGAAGGACATGACACAGGGAATGGCTTCCCACTGCCAGAGGGCAGGGATAGATGGGATATTGGGAAGGAATTCTTCCCTGTGAGGGTGAGGAGGCCCTGGCAGAGGTTTCCCAGAGAAGTTGTGGCTGCTCCATCCCTGGAAGTGTCCAAGGCCAGGCTGGATATGGTTTTGAGCAGCCTGGCCTAGCAGAAGATGCTTCATGGCAAAAAGGTTTGAGCAAGATGGTATCCAAGGTCCCTTCCAGCTCTGTGATTCCATGAAAACCTCTGGCACTTTCAGGGAGTAGCACAGCAAATGGGTTTGGTGGCCCCTTCCCTTCCCATGGCATGGGATGAGCTACAGGGAAATCTTCACCAGCAGGGGACAGGTTGTGAATGGCACTTAAGGACCCAGGAGCAGCAGGACTCAGAGCTGATTTCACCATTCCCAGTGTCTCCTGCAGGGACATTTATTAAACCCCTGTCCCAGGTGTGGCAGCTCCTGTTGGTTTGCAGTTGGTTTTTGGCAGGGATTTAATGACTCTGTGAGGAGCAGGGCCAAGGTCCTTGTGGTTTGTCACCTCCACTGTCACTGTGTGGTTGTCACAGCCACGTTATGGTGCTTTTTATGTCCACCCAGCTTGTGAAGTCTGTCCCTTGACCCTTCACTCTGTCCCCTCCTGGCACCCCCCAGTTCTGCCCCCCACATTTTCGTTGTGTGGGTGCTTTTTAATTTGAAGATCTGTCTCTAATCTTTCAACCCTGTGCACAGCCAAGCTCCATTTCAAACCCCAGGCTCCTCCATGGCAGGCACAGAACAACCCCTGAACTTTTCTCCAGGGGTGAATTCAGCCCTTCAGCTCCTCAGATGTTGAATAACTCAACAATTTCTCTTTTTGTCTTGCTCAAGAGCTGGAAACTGAGCAACAAAAGAGAAAGGGAAACCACCCACCCACAGAGCAGCTCCGAGGGCTTTGTTTCCTGGCTTGGCTTCTGGCAGGGAAAGGAACTGTGAGCAGGATGCTCTTCTGGGATGCCCAGGATGAGATGCTGGAGGGTTCTGAGATCAGCTGCCTAACAGGAAAATCTGGGGCTGTGTTTCCAAGAAGTCAGGGCTGAATGAAGTCAGGATCTGATACTTTTTGAATTGAAAAACTCCTTTTTCATGTTCTCCCACAGACAGTTGTGCTGCAGTGGGGCCCCTGTCTACTCCCAAAATATCCCCTCTGCTTGCACCTCCCTGTTCAAATCCATCCTGTGAGGCTGCAAATCCTCATTAGATCCTGACATCCTCTGTGGAGGGGATTCATGGGGTTGGATTCATTTTTCACCTACATCAGTAATTTAATCTTTTCTAATGTGGCACTAAAAAAGTTAAACCAAAGGATTCATTCTGAGGCTGGCAGAGGGAGAAGGAAGGAGAGGGAACAATGTCAGAATCTGCAGTCCAAGGAAGACAAAACATTTTTTATCTTTTCCAGAACTACAGTGGCAATGAAATCTCCAGCAAATGTAAACTGTGAGGATGGGAATGTATGCAGAAAACCATTCCATAGGCACCGTCACCTCCTTCTGGTTTCCATAGAGATTTGGGTTCCTGCTTCCAGCAGAGAAAATCCTGATTGACACCTTGTACTTTCTGAGAGGTAAAGCCTCAGCAGCACAGGAACAAGCTCTGAATGTTTATTAAAGTCCTTCATGGCAGGGCCTGAGCATTTCAGGGCTTCCTTATTTTATTTATTTTGAAAATTATTAGTTATTGCTTTTTATTTTTCCCCCCAAGCTTTTCTCATGCCCTGGCAAAGGTGCTGGATTGGCAGCTTTGGACTCTGTGATCACACCCAAATTTCAGCAAACAGGTAAAGCTGCAGACAAATGGCTGAGCAGGGAGGGAAAACAAAATTCCTTGATTTCTCCTGATAGCCAGAATTGCAAGGAAGTCCAGATTAAGCAATGACTTCATGAGCTGTGGGGAGAATCTTTCATAAAAGAAGAAAAAAGTGTATGCCTAAAGCCACATCAGTGTCGAAAGGGGCAGAAAATTTGATTTTTCTTCTGTGCCCTGAACACATTGGAAAGTTTGGGAGGACTGGGGTCCAGTGAGTGGAAAACAGAGCTCATGTCCAGGTTTGTGACATCCATGGGATGCTGATTTTGGAAAACAGGCACTAAACATGTCCATTTCCTGGAGAGGCAGCTCTGCCTGAGTTCACTGAGTCAAAGGAATTCAAAACAACCTCACCAGGCAGACTTCCCCCTGTTTGTTTTCCTTTCTCCCATCTCTTCTATTTCACTCTGCAGATTTCAGCCAGCACAGCTCCACTCTTTCACTAGAGGGGATGCCAGGCAGTGATTTCAGCTGACACAGGTGACAAACATCCCAGATTTCCTGTGGTGGTTCCATGAGAAATCAAATTATATTCCTCTGTTTTTCATCCTCTTGGTGCCTTGATCTACGAGCCAACATCAGGGATGTTGAAAGTGCTCAGCCTCTTCATCTGACCTGATTTAAGGTAAAATAAATAAAAAATCCAGTGAAGATTGTGAAGAAAAATGTAGATTTTACACGATCTTGCTTGATTCTATGTGACATATTAAAAAAAACCCCAAACACTTAGCAGCTGTTCCAAACTCCTGTAGGAAAGGTGTAGAGGAAGCAACATTTCCTGGATTTTCATGGCATTTCTCTGCCATTCCAGTTGCTGAGGTTGTACAGTCATAGTGCAAAGCTGCATCAGTCTGTGCTGAAGTGAGGTTTAACTTGAATTTCATTTGGAATGACTGTGATGGAGGCAATATCCTGGTGCTCAGCAAAATCTGGGAATATTTGAGAGGTCTTTTCCTGGACAGGCACTCAAGGATCAGTGAGAAAGAGAAAGACAAGACACCTGCTCTCTCAGTATCACAGAATCATGGAATAATTTGGGTTTGGAGGGACTTTCAAGATGATCTCATTCCAAACCCTGCCATGGCCAGGGACATCTCCACTATCCCAGGTCTTTCGAAGCCCCATCCAACCATTCTGTGGTTCCCAGGAAAGTGTCCATGGTGCCACGGAGCAGAATTTGCTGGTGACAGGTTTTAGCAAAGAATATTATCTCAGCCTGGATGTTCTTCCAGCAGTTTCTGTGCAGATTTCCAGCCTTTCCTCATCCCTCAGCACTGACTTTTACAGTGGAAGAACTTAGGCTGGCTGTCTTGGTTTGGGAAGACAGGTGTCTGCTAAGGAAGGCCAGAGCCTCCCCTGGAATAGAGAATGTAAACCCTGTCCCTCCGAATTGTTATAAAATTTAAATCAAGGGGTTCTCAGGCAGAAAATATGGGAGCAGGGATAACAGTCCTTTACTAGGGAAACAAAAAAATATAAAAATATAAAATAAACAAATGCAGTAGATTAAAACAACACAGACAGAGCCAGAACTCAACCTGACACCCAGTTGGTCAGGGTGTAGTCTCAGTCCAATTGGAATTGTGGCTGCAGTCTTCCTGGACTCAGTCCTCAGGTGTGGTTCGGTTGGAGCAGGAAAGTCCTATTGAAGGAACGGTGAAGATCTTCCTCGGCTGATCGAGATGAAAAGGGGTAATTCTCTTTCTGAGTGTAACCCATCAAGAGGTGTGCTGTCTCTCCAGACTCCCAGCTATATCCCTGTAGGAATGCTGGGCTCCTCCCTCTGGGCGGAGCATCTCACAATGGGATGTTAAAGTTCTTATCAGTCATGCATTGACATTCAATAGCCTGTTATCAGCAGATGTCTGCCTGGAGGGAGGAGTGCTTGTGGAAGAGATAAGGAAAACTGCCCACTTAACAAAACACAACTGCCATACAGATGGTAAATTAGTATTGGTTTCACAATCCAGGACACTGGCCTAAACGCCTGGGTGTCCAAACTTAATGAGGATCAAAGGTGGCATTAATTCAGCCAAGCTTAATTCATTCCCAGACACGCCTTTCTGATCAAGCCAAAGGGAAGTGAAGCACGCTGCAGTCAGATCACCTTAACTCTGAAATAAATTGAAGACACAGGTCTGAAATTCTTCCAAGTAATTTCTGACATGGCCGTGCCTTGGTTCGGTTTGGATTTGTTTTTCTGGAACTCTCTGTGTAGGGGAGTCCTCAGGGACAAAGATCTTTGGGAAATAATGAATTGGCGTCTCCTTTACTTGATTGCAAGGAGATTTAGGAACCTTTACTGAACAAAAGGGGGAAAAAAATGGTGATTTCTGAGGAAACTGAGTAGGGGAACAGTGATAGAGCTCCTTTCTGGGAAAGGCCACCCTTTTCTCTGCTTCCAGTTCATCCATGTCCCTCATTTTCCACCCCAGGAATTGGGGATGCTCTGCATGAGGTGGATGTGAGCGCTGAAAACAAGATATTGGTGGGGGTCCTACACAGAACAGAGGGGTCTGCAGTCACTTTTCCTTCCTGCCTTCACCCTTGGCTATTTAGTAAATCCCTTTCTCCAAACTCTGCCTCCTCTGGAAAACCAGGGAACACCACCTGGGATGTCCCCAGTGACTCTAGGACTGCAGGGAATGCAGGTTGCACTAAAGAATTGATGGTCTTTCCGTGACTGGAGAATCATGGAATTGTTTAGGTAGGAAAAGACCTCCAAGATGATTGAATCCAACCTTTAACCCAGAGCTGCTGAGGCCACCACCAAGAACACCTCACTGTGGCCTTCCAGGGCCTGAAGGGACTCCAAGAGAGCTGGAAAGGGACTTTGGACAAGGGATGGAGGGGCAGGACACAGGGAATGGCTTTAAATTGCCAAAGGGTGGATTTAGAAGTGATCTTGGAAAGGCATTCTTCCCTGTGAGGGAGGTGAGGCCCTGGCACAGATTTCCCAGAGAAGCTGTGGCTGCCCCATCCCTGGAAGTGTTCCAGGACAGGTTGGACAGGGCTTGGAGCACCCTGGGATAGTGGAAGATGTTCCTGCCCATGGCCGAGGCTGGAATGAGGTGATCTTGGAGGTTCTTTCCAATTCAAACCATTCTGGGATTCTGTGATCAGCACAGACTTCCTCAAGTACTGTCCTGACATCACTGCCCAAACCTAGGACAGATTTTAAGGCTGTTATTTAAGGCAAAAACCTGAAGTCTGGCTTTGTTCCTGCTGTCAAAATTGTCAGTGAATTTGGGCCCTGCACTGGATTTGTAATTTTCCAAGTGTGTAACACAGGTTTTGTAATCCTGGTCACAAAGAGGGATTATCCCTTCACCCTGTTGGGCAAATACGTTCTGGGTGAGGAAGGGTTTCTCACCATTCCAGTGGCACTCAGAATATTCTAAGTCCCTGAAATTCCTACAGCAGAAGAACACAGAGAGTGGAAATCCTGCAGCAAGGGAAATGTCTGAGTTTATTTAGTTGAATAATCAAATCAGGTAAGGGCAAAATAGGCCAAATTCAGGTCAGATGAGAAACTCTCCTGATATTTCAATCAATTAAAATGAAGCTGGAAAAAGACATTTCTTCTTGCACCAACTCAGCACTAGCCTCAGAGTCCCAAAACAGTAAATTCTAGTTCTCTTTTGAGCTTTTTAACATTTTTCTTACTTTTTTCCTTCTTTCTTTTGGTGGGTTTTTTTTTTTTTTCAAGTTGAAGTCAGTTTTTAAGTGGTGTTTTTCAGAAAGAAGAAGTCAAAAAGCTCATTTTGAAGATGTCAAGATTCGAATCGTTTAGAAAAATACAAAACACTTTATGCCACTAAGTGGTTCTGTCAGATTCATAAAATCTGATTTTCTACATGGCTTCAATTTTTTGAATGTAGCATTGTCTGAGCACATGTAGGAGGGATGGAAAATCTCATCAACTCCACATCAGTGACATGAAGGCTTTTAGTGAGCTTGGGAATCCCTGGTTTTGCAGGATATAAATTCATAGGATCAGAAAATGGTTTGGGTTGGAAGTGACCTGAAAGATCATCTTATTCCAGCCTCTGCCATGGGCAGGGATGCCTTCCACTGGACCAGGCTGCTCCAAGCCCTGTCTAAATGGTCTTGGACACTTCCAGGGATGGAGCAGCCACAGCTTCTCTGGGTATTCCATTCCAGGGCCCCCCCGCCATAGCATGGAAAAAAATTTTTGCCAATGTCCCATCTAAATCTAAATTCCTTCATCTTAAGGTCATTCCCCTTGTCCTATCACGCCATACCCTTGTAAAATTCCCACTCCAGCTCCCTTCCAGGCATATGAATTAACGAGCTGAACGTTGATAAACATCCAAGATGAAATGACTGAAAACCACACTGACACTGCAGGCTCACTTTAATTTAACAGGATTCTAAAAATCCCTAAATATATACTAAAAAGGTATTAAAATGGCCGTGTCCTCCATAAAAATCACCACAAACTGTGTCAAGAATTGAGCTGGATGTACACAGCAACCCTCCTTTCAATTCCTAATGATTAAAAATCAGCTGTAGAAGCACAAAACCTGCCTGCAGCTCATCCTTGGTACAAATGAGTGTTGCAGGAATGGGTCTGGGACAAATTCCTGCTCCATGATGGGAGCGAGCACCCAGGGTCTGGGACAAATTCCTGCTCCATGATGGGAGCGAGCACCCAGCCCTCACCAGAGCAGTTTGGATGTGATAAGTGGAGCCATTAGAGCCCGTTGTGTCAATAATGGAAATTTCACAGCCTTCCTTAATTACGTGGAAAAAGGAGATCCAAGGGAGCAGTTGGGCTGTGCACACACACAAGGCCTGCCTGGAAAGTCCATAAATATGATTTACATCACTGAACGGTGCAATTGCTTTGATTAAAAAAGGAGATAAAAGAAAAAAAAAGGCTTAAAACAAGGGAAAAAAAAGAAACAAAGCAACCTGGTCTAGAGGAAGTTGGCCCTGCCCATTGCAGGGGGGTGGAACTGGATAATCTTTAAGATCCCTTTCAACCCAAATCATTCTATGATTCTATAAAATAATTTGTATATGCAATAGGTCCATCTTGGCTCCTTCTTTAAGCTGTCCTGAATAAGCAAATTAAGGAGCCCATCAGTCCAGTCACAATAAAGAAAGAAGAAAATAAAAATTACCAAGTAAAAATTATAAAGAATTGATGATGTTTTCCTCAGTTCTGTAAGTGCTTGGCCTCACATGCCTTGTCCACCTTTTATGAAATCATGGAATCATTACAGCTGGAAAAGACCTCTGAGATCATCCAGTCCAACCATCAGCATGGCCAGATCCACCACTAATCCCTGTCCCCAAGTGCCACATCCATGAGGCTTTTGAGCACTTCCAGGGATGGCAATTCCAGAGTGCTCCAATGCCTGACCACCCTTCCAGTGAAGAATTTTTCCATAATGTATAAACCACTCCTGGTGCAACCCAAGGCTGTTTCCTCTGTGAATATCTTTGCATTTTGGATCCTGGATAGTTCCCACTCTGATTTTGGGGGGGATTTCAGTAGTTTGAGGCAGTTAATCCATCACTGGGCTACATCTATTCCAGGTGACTCCCTACTCTGAGAGCCAGGAGCAGTAATAAGGCAGTTTTTCATTAATTAATGAGTGTAGGCCCAATGACTCTCTAGGGATTTTCATCTGGAACTGTTGGAAAGTAAGGAAATAACAACGATTACAGTCAAAGCTGGAAGACTCTGGGACAAAACTGGAAAACTTATGAGTTTACCTGGCACAGGCAGGCATATTCCAGCCTCACCTTCCTTTCCCACCACCCATCCCCATCCTGTCCATGTTCCTCCAGTGCAGTTTTGACCATCAGTCCTCATCCCTTCTCCACACGACCTCTCTTTTCCCGTTCTCTCCGACCTCCCTCACTGAAGCAACCCCTGATCTTGTGTCCTGTGGGAATGGGCCGTGTGGGGATGGATGATGGCAAGGACAGATTTTTCCCTCTTCAGTGTTTTTCCTGGTTTAAATTCCCACAGTGTACAGTGGAGTTCTGCCCCCCTCTGCTGGAAGAGCTCAGCACCTGGAGCCCAGCTCAGTACCCTCGAATTTCCTGAATTGGAAGGGACCCACAAGGATCAGTGAATACAGCTCCTGGCCCTGCACAGAACACCCCAAAAATCCCATCAGGTGCCTGAGAGCATTGTCCAAATGCTTCTTGAACTCTGGCAGGGTTGGTGCAGCTCTTGCTGTTTTGTTCTGCAAGGATCAGGTTGCTCGTGGCACTTTTGGCCATGTCAATAGACCATGAAGAGTCTAAACCTGCTCACGTGCAGCTTCTCTACACTGTCACAGGTAGGGGAGACACTGGAAGCACTTTTGTCACTGGTTTTGTCACTGGTCTGTCCCCTCAATGCTATCTTCCCCCACTTTTTTACTGATTCTGGCAACAAAGGCAGAGTTCCGTTGTGGAACTCTTCAAAATTTCCTTCTCACCCTTGCCAAGAGTTTGTGGTTGAAGAGTTGCAAAGAGCTGGAGATTCCAAGGTCAGCAACTCTCCTTGAGGCATCTTTGGACTTCAGATCATCTCTGCCTCTCCAACCTGAGCTCAAAAGGGATCTCTGAGAAGTCCATTGGGCATTTATTCCCTGCTGTAAATGGAATTACTCCTTTTGTTTCTCCAGCTGAGCCACCCAAGTGCACATTGCCACTTGCATACCCCCATGGACTGTTTTCCTTCATTGGAGAAAGGCCAGGGATGGAGAAGGGAATGGGGCTAAATCCATCTGAGTGCAAAGATTTTCTGGAAAAGGATTTGCAGAGGCAGAGTCCTTTAGCTGAACATCTTTGGGGCCAATCAATCTATTGCTAAAAATAAACATTTTGGTTTAAAACACTTTGAGCTCCTTTCCCTGCTGTGCTCCCTGACTCCAGCCTGGATAATCCCAGGATGTTTTAGAGGTAATAAACCCAAGGAATTGAGAATGCATCAGATAACAAAGCCCCAGCTCCTGGGTCTCTGCTGGGTGTGGGTGCTTATCACCCACAAAGGCTCTTTGGTTGTCAAATGGAGCTGATTGAGGTTTAATTTCTTTACCTTGTCCTGCCCTGCCTCAGCTCTTCCGTGAATTTCTCAAACGTGGGTGGGAATGTGACTGTCCTCATTCCAAAGATTCTCCTCCCAGCTGTACCCAACAAGAGCCCTGCAGGATCCACAGTCCCACAAAGGGCCCCCTCTCCCGACCTCATGGGCTACATCTGACTCGGTTTTAGGGTCTGAACAACTCAGTGCATTTCATTTTTTATGTCAACCACATGCTTGTGCTGAGAATAAAGATTTTCATAAGCCAGATAACCCCAATAACCCCAAATTTTCAGAGGGCAGTAGATACTTGAGTCACCCATGAACCAAGGAAGAAAGACCAGAAAACGAGGCAGGAAGCAATTGAAGCAGATATTTCAAAGTTTTATTGTATAAATCTACAAAAGGCTTTGCTACAATAGCAAATCGAGTGTAGCACTACTCTACTGACAGGCTCTAGTGGCTTGGTGTGATCTTGTAACTCCAACATGACACATGAGGAATAAACTGCTTGATCCAGTCAGATCCAGGGCAGGTGATGTCGGCTTACAAAGACCTTTTGGCTTCAACCCCTACAACCTGCAGCGATTCAACGTGTTTGCCTTTTGCACAAGGTTGCTTGAATTAATAATATCTCTAGTAAAAATAAAAACTCTAAAGTAGTTTCATCAGTAAATGCAAAATCGCCTAAGGAGGAAAAAAATGCAGTGGTTGAAATCTGCTAAAGTTCCAGAGGTACAACACATCCACACTTCTCATTCACGTGACTCTGCCCCAGGAAAATAAACTACCAGTCCTTCCTGGAGAAGCTGGTAATAAAAACCAGGGTGCTACAAGTAAAGCTCCAATTTGCTGGGAGCAACAATTGAAATCAAATCAGTCCAGGAAATTCAGTTCTGCACACTCCAAAAAGCCAGCTGAAAATGTAAAAACCTCAGGACCAAATGACCAAGTAGCACAGACAGGCTAATTCCCTAAAAAAGCAGGAAAAATAAAATGCCTATTGAGGCAGTCTAGTCCCTTGGAAGAGACTGTGGAAATCAAGCACCTCAAAATCAAATATCATTTAGACCTTAAGATGATGCCTGGGAATCTGCCTTTACATGGTTTTATGGAATTTTCCAGTCCTGGACATTTTTGCTGAGCCTTGTTGGAATGTGCCTTAGGTCCCTCTGGCTTAATTCAAATGCAACAAAACACCACAGAATTTAAGTAATGTGGATTTTTTTTTGCTCAACACACACACACCCCCCACACCCACACCCACACCCACATCCACACCCACACACACACACAGGACAGTTGGCTCTGGAAGAGAGAGGAACCAACTGGACCTCTTCGGCTGAGAGATGAACCAAAACTGTCTTGTCCAGCTCACTCGAGCTCTTTTTGGGCTCCCTGGGTCTGGATGGAAACAGTCACTCCAAAGCCAGCACAAGAACCCCGGTTCTTGCAGTAACCCTGGCCCATGCAGACCCAGAGAGCGCCTGCTGTCTCACAAGGCTCCTTGCTGGCAAGACAGCTGGCCCAGATGTGCAGGCTCCAACAGTTCAGACAAGCATCTGGACGGTGGGATGCTTCTCCAAACTCCAGGAGCCCTCTGAGGTTTGGAACTGATACCCGCGTGAAACGACTCAGGAGAGGTGAGTGACAGCACGGCCCGCGGGGAGGGTTCGTAGCCAAGGCAGGATCAGCCCCTTGGCAAAGTTAACCAGGAAAGTTTTCTCAGTGAGGATCATTTTCTAGTGAAGGTTTCTTTAGGTGAGTCCCAGCGGCCCCAGACTGCAGAGGTGCAGAATCCTCTCCACAGACAGCCAGCACAAGCCCAGCATCCCCGCTGTCCCCAAAGCCTGGACTTGGTTCTTCTCTTCTGGCCTCTCTCTCCATCCTCAGCACTTTCTTCTGTGCTTGGAGTACCTGGACCAGCTCAGGCTTTTCTTTCTCCTGCTGGAAGCAGCTCCCCAGTTTCATTCTGGCTCTCAGCACCTTGAATGTTTGCATTGCACTGCATGGGAGGCTCTTTGGTGCATGTTTTGCCCTCTGTCTTCCTGCAGCACTTTCTTCTCCCCTGGGAAAGCTCTTGGACACAGAGAAGGAATCTCAGCAACAGCAGCAGGGATTGCTGGAAAAGGAAAAAAAAAAAAAAATGCACCAACTCCCATTAGATTTTTGAAGTGGGGAGTAAGGGGGAATTACCAAGATTTGG
This sequence comes from Urocynchramus pylzowi, assembly GCA_013397555.1. NCBI lineage: Eukaryota > Metazoa > Chordata > Aves > Passeriformes > Fringillidae > Urocynchramus > Urocynchramus pylzowi. The sequence goes on along the minus strand of VZRH01001506.1, from coordinate 24,502 downwards.
GATTAAATTTTGCTGTGCCTGCAGCCTGGAGGACCCACCAGGTGTTGGGGCTTAAGGATTTGCCCATGCTCCAGCCAAGGGAAAACCACGATGTGCAGTCCCTGGAGCATCAATTACTGGGGCTGGTGCTTGGGTTCTGACACCAAGGAGATGAAATCCCACCTCTCTGGTGGTGCCAGGCTGCTGCAGCCCCTGGGACTGAGCTTTCAAGACCAGCACAGGCATTTGCACCTGGGCTGTTCAATATCTCAGGTCAGGGCACTGGAAGGAAGACCCACAAGGTAATATGGGGTGTAATTACCTGTGCCAGTCTTTCCTTCAGGTGGTGGGTCTGGCCCTTGGTGGCTGAGGGTCCTGAGAGCAGGTCTGATGCTGAGGCCTTTGTTTTGCAGCTTTTTCTGTGGCTTTCCTCCCAAATGCTGCATGCTGCAAAGTGATTCCTTCTCAGAGGAGGATCTGAGTGAGTCACTGGAAGCAAGAGGAGACAAAGCTTGTAATACATGGCCAGCTCATCCTCAGCAGTGACTCCCACTCCCCCATCACTCAGCCCGGGTCATTAGTGAGAAATGCTCCTTTCTCTGCACACAGAGCTGTTGACAAACTGGGAACAAGTGACAGGAGAGCTCCCACCATTCCTGAGACCAGCTCCCAGCAAGGATGCAGAGCAGACCTGCAGCTCCTCTGGGCTGTGCATGGACCTGGGATGTGCTGCCTCAGGTGGGGACTCAAGCCCAGGGGTTCTCCATGAAGGACAAGGCAGGTTCTGGGGCTGGGCTAATTAAGAAGCTCCCCATTATTTTGCCATATTAATCAGAAAGGATTAATATAGGATAACAGGGATACTGCCCTCTTTTGAAACTTTTCCCATTCCTGTACTTCCCTTTGGCCGGCTCTCCCTTCCCCTCTCTCCCAACCCCAATGCTTCATATCCCATTTCAGCTGAGCTTTCATCAGCTGAGTTTTTACCCCAGGGCAAGTTTTCCACTGGACATTCTATGAGCAGTTCAGCTCTGAGGAGAGAATGCCAGAGAGCTGCCTTACCTTCAGCCTCTTGGAAGGAGTCACAGCAAAGGCCTTCCGAGCCACCAGGGCCAGGTGTCACCGCAGTGGCAGTGCCAGGAGCATCCCAGGGTCACTCCTGCTGCTGCATCCCTGCTGTTTGTTTGGTCTGGTGGTGGCTGCAGATGATGCCCAAGATGTGTCCAGCCTCGGGAAGCTTTGGAGAGCCAAACTTCAGGAATGTCTTTCTCCTCTCAGTCCTGTCATCAAACGCTGGCCAAAGGTGAGTGCTGAGCGTTTCCTGATTTAACATGGAAGAAGTCACAAAGTCCAAGTCCATCTCCATCTGTGGCGAGATGTTGCAGGAATTCCTCTGTGAGCAGACAACACTCTGTCCTCAGGTGCTCCAGGACAGGGGTGCCAGGCTTCCCAGGAGCATTTGGAGTCTGTCTGTGTGAGCAGAAACTCCTTGCAGCGATGCACAGGCTAAAACTGTGCCGGGGCACACAGATCCTCTCTCCACTTCTTTTGGCTTTTACATGGCAAAAGCTCCTGTTGTCTCCACACATCAGCATGGACTCGATTTGCTGCTCTGGGGATATTTTGCTCTGAATTTAGGCTGTGTTTGTTTGTTTCATTCAAAGAATAAGGATTTATTTCCCTTCCCTCCCCCCCAGTCTCTCTCAAAAGAGCTCTGGTGTCTCCTCTCTCTACCTTGAACACCCTCTCTTCTCTGAAAGGAAGGAGACTGCTCCCTCAATAAATGAGCTCAGAATTTAATTAGAAAATCTGTTTCCTGCTGAATGCACAGGATAATGTGCAGAGAAGGGATGAAATCTGCCTCTGCACTGCAGTGGCCTTGAACTAGAGTGAGCAGAAGCTAAGACAAGAAGTAAACCAGTAAGAGCCTCTTGAGAGGAAACACATTAAAGCAGGTATTAGGTGCAGTGAAATGAAAACCACAGAAAATAATCCAGATTCTTAAAGCCTTCAGTTCCTGAAATAATAGGATTTTTTTTTCTCCTTATAACAAAAAATAATCCAAAAAATTACTTTAATCCTTTGGAGCAAGTAAGAGCAAGAGATTGCCAAGTGAACAGAAACCCAGAGGTTAATCAAAAACAGGCAAGGGTCAAAAAGAAAGCTGTCTCCTCAGGACAGGGCCACCCTCTCAGAGGAGGGAGGAGAGAAGGAAAAAGAGAGATCCAGATGGGTAGGAACCCTCCACCAACTGCTGCACTCGTATGAAGTCCTTGAGAGCTGCCAGCGCCGAGCGGCCGCTTCACAAGTTGGGAATTGTCTCTAGTTTCTTGTCAGGGAATTCTCATAAAATTGGCTGTTCCCTGCAGTGGTGCCAGCAGGGTCCCCAGCACCACTGCATGGCATGGCCTGGGTGAGGGGGGCAACCCCATCCTGGGGCACCTCTCCCCCACCACCTCCCTCCCCCCAGGAGCAAAGCCAATCCCTCTGCTCTGGGCTGTTGGACTGAGCGCTCCTCAGGTCTCGTCTCAGCCAGAACTTCCCTCCAAGGAGAAGCTTCCTAAATAAGCCCCCTTCTCCCTTCCACGGAACCCAGACCCCCCTCAGGGGATCTCATATGACAGTGGCTGGGGGGCTGGGGGGCTCTGGTTGAGTCCCATTGCTGGGCACGGGACTGGCGGTGGTTGAGGGGGGCACGGTCTCCACGGAGTCTCCTGGCTGAACCTCAGGGGTCCTCTGTGGGCTGGGCTCCTCAGAGTGCTCCATGTTGCCTTGGACTTCCTTCCCCCTCTGGATCAGCTGCTCTAAGGTCTTGGGCAGGGGGTAGCTCAGGAAACGCTTCAGTTTGGGCTGGAGGGTGCCTACCACGTACTGGATGATCTCCTCCTCATCTGCATCCACATAGAGGGTCTGGTACAGGTCTCTCTTGCGCCAGAGGAACTGATCCAGGGGCTCCCCCTCTTTCTGGGGCAAATCCAGCTCCCTTTTGATCGCATCCCTAGTCAGAGTTCCCTCGCTGTACTGCAGGAACTCCTTCTTGAACTCGACCCAGTTTTTGACGGAGTCCTGCTTGTACTCCCACCACTTTTTAGCTGGGCCGTTCATGTGGTTTTGGATCTGAGACAGCCAATACTCCTCTGTTCCACCCACCTGCTTTAAGTATTCCTCCAAGTGGCTCAAGAACTCCCGGGGATCCTCAAACACCTGGGTCTCCACCGGGGAGGCTGGAGCGTCCTCCGACACGGAGACCCACTGGTAGGAATCGTGGCCCTGGGGGATGCTAGGCACCTCCCCGGGAGGAGGGGTCAGGGCATACATCTGGCTCATGTCCAGGGCATAATCATAAATCTCCCCCTCACTCGGCCTTATCTCTGGGCCTCCCACCCCCACGGACACCGTCTGCTTGCCCTGCTCCCCTGGGCAGTATTTGCCTCCCATGGACTCCAGGCGGTCGGCCCACTTTTCCAGGCGGAAAAAGACCTCCTTCCAAACATTCATCTCCCTCTTGACCCACCTCTCCAGGTGGGCAATGGTCTCCTGGCACCTGGCCAGGCAGGCCTTGATGGACTTTTTCCATCTCTGGTTTTCAGTTGGGACGTGGTCCTCTAAGTTGTTCTCCAACTTCCCCACGGATTTCTGCAATCCCTTCAGCTCCCGCTCCACCTGCTTGGAGACCTCTGTCAGGAGGTGCCGGTGGGTCCTCCGGACATGCTCCAGCATTTCTGCCCTGCACTTCCCTATCTGCAGGATCACATTGGGCTTGTTGGCAACTCCACGGTGCCCCTGGAAGGAGTGGACGCCGGCGCTGGTGACATTGTCCAGCTGCATGGCTCCGACCGTGCGAGTGGCAAACACGGAAAGAACTGGGTTACAAGCCCCTGGCACTAAAGCTGGATCCCAAAAAAGCCCCACCACAACACTTCCTGAAAGACACACAGAGACTTCTAAACCCCCCTCCAAGGACTTTTGGACACAAACACAACCCAATCAGATATCACCGCAGAGCGAGCTGGTCGGTCCACGTGGATCCCAGAGAGAGTTGTAGGCAAATTTCTCCCGCTGCCAAGCTGGAAACGCCGGTCTCACGTGTTCAGGGGCGTCCCAGAGAGAACCAGGATCCTCCAGGAACAAGGAGAGGAGTTGGATAGGATGTCCAATCCCGCTGGGAATCCGGAACGCCGCAAAGTCCCCGGCGGAGAAAATCACAGAGATGCACAAAGAAGCTGGAAGCTGGCTGCAGCAAAAATCCGGGTGATTTCTCCTCGGGCAAACTAGGTGAGACAAAAACCGCTTTCACTGGAGATGCAAAGAGCTGCTTCTCCTCCCTGTCTGAACTGCCACTAGTCCCGGCTCCTCCATCTACTTATACTCCAGGCAGCTCAACATGTGGGTGGTGCCCAGCCTCCTCTCGCACTCTCAGCGCAGCATTCATTGGAGGAAAAGCGAGGCCGGTGTCTGTGGCAACCCAGATTTTGGCAGCCTCCCCTCGCTTGCCACCCCCTCGCTCACGCCCCCAGACTCGACGCGAGAAGCACTTGAAAGGTGCTGGAGACAGTTGGAGAGATGGATGAGTAATCGCACCTTCCGCCTCTCGGAGCGCAGGAAAAACACTTATTCCTTCCACAACTCTTTACTCAGCAAGGTCATCATTAACATGCGTCCCCTGGCAGGGCTCGGGGAGGGCGGGATGAGGAGGAATCCGGTGTGTCAGACGCCCACGGGCCCCCCGCACACCCCCTGCACGCACACACACACACACACAGGGTGAGCTCACTCCTCA
>VZRH01001505.1:0-27034 GCA_013397555.1 Urocynchramus pylzowi | reverse complement strand
GGTTCACCCAGCTTCGACTCCCGAGCTCAGAGCTGCCTCTCCATCGGTCGGTTTTCTGATTTGTAATTGATTGATAATAAATCAAAAATTTGTTAACTGTTAATTGGCTTGCGAAAAAACTTATTCATAACACTGCCAAGCCACAGCAGTCTGGGATGAGCCAGGACTGATGGAATTCAGCTTTGCCAGGTCCGAGATGTCTGTGATACATTTGATATTCACACAGCTCAACGGCCCAGCACAGACTCCTCTATCCCCTGGGTCTGCTCCTCCTCAGAGTACAGAAAACTCTGCTTTTCCCCCAGTCAGCCACTTGCTAAGAGAAGCCATTTCCAGTTGTACTTTCACCCAGTGCATCCTAATCACCAAAGAAAACAGCCTCTTACGGCTTGTTTTATTCCTGCCATCTATTAATTTGTTCTTAAAAGCCAAGCTCCCTCTGAGCCCCTCTCCTGCACATCACAGCTCTTACTTTGATGTGGAGATTGGATCAGCCCTGCTTCCATGGCAGCTTCCCAGGGCACCCCAGGCTGTTTGCACACACATTTCCACACTTGGAGCAGCCTGGGACAGTGGAAGGGTCCCTGCCCATGGCAGGGGTGGATGGATGGGCTTTGATTTCCCTTCCAACCCAAACCACTCCAGGATTCCATGGCTTCAATATTTCCTTCCCCAGCACCAGCAGATCTGCTGGTGACTGGCCAGAGCTGTCAGGTCACGGATCTGATGGCTCTGTACGGTCCTTGCAGGAACACACTGATCAAGACAGCTTTGGATAAGAGCAGATAAAAAGCTGTTGACAGGAACAGGGAAATTCATTCCTGGTCGGAGCACCACGGGCCCAGAACCCCCCCTTCCACCCACCCGGAGCAGTCTCTGCTCATTAGGGTCAAATAATCAGAGATCAGAGCAGACAGGGAGAAAATGGGCTGCAAAAGTGTCAGGCTGCACAGAGCAGGGCCATGCAGGGCTGTCAGAACAGAGACTGGGGCTGGAACTGGAAATGAAGAGTTACCTGCTGCTCCCAGCCCCTCTCAGGGGAGGGGTATTGTAGTGAGGTGACTCTGACGTGGGAATAATGTGCTCTGATTTTATGATTTTAAGGGTTGAACAGATGTTTTCTTTTATGATACCAGATTAAATCTATACTAAATCACATACTAGAACTATATCATACTAAAGAAAAACCTGTGACTGTTTCAGACAGTCATGATACAGTTTTGACCTAACTGGCCAATCAGTTTAAATAATTATTACTAGTGTCTAATTAATAAATTACTCTTAGTAAACAATCTCTGTAACACATTCCACATGTGTTAAACAACAGGCGCAGAGATTAAGATAAGAATTGTTTTCTTCTTTTCTGAGCTTTCTCAGCCTTCCCTAGGAAAAATCTTGGGAGAGAGAATGATGTCTCTCTCTGTTCAAAGAAATGTGAATGCCACAGAGGGGTCTCGGGTTTCCTGTGCTCCAGATGGCCCCAGAGGTGCCAGAGTCTCTGTTTCCCAGCGGCAGCCGAAGAAAGAGTCGGGATTCCTCGGCTCAGTTCTCAAGGTTGTTTATTCTCTCTTATCTAGAACATTCTTCCTCCGACCCGCAGAGCTCTGTCCAGCAGCTCAGGCCCAGGCATGCTGCCTGCCCCAGGGCAGTGTTGGCTTTTTCTACTAAAAACTACGTGCACATTGTGATTATTTTCCAATACCTATCACCTGTGTTGGACAGCCCATCTCTACTCTAAACCAACCCCAAAGTGCCACCATCACCCAGAAGATGGAGGCCAAGAAGCAGCTGTAACACCACACATGCAGAATCCATTTTAATATTTGCAAAAAGCCAATATTGTAATATGTATTTATAACAGAGAAACCCTCCCAAAAACTGGCCCCCAGCAGGGCAGGGATAGCCAGCTCAGCCATTTGTCAGTCACTTTTTCACAAAAGGCTTTCAGATGAGCCCCTGACAGCTGGGAGAGCCAGGGCTGTGAGGAAGGGCTGAGGTGCTGCTCCCCAGTACCCCAGACTCCTCTGGCACCAGCCCCTTCCCTCCCACATCCATTCCCAGCCTCCCACTAAAGCCCCCGGGGCTGCTGCACCTTCTCAGCCCCCCTGGACACCCCTGGGCCATCCAAACCTGGCATTTTTTATCACCCTGGCACTGCACCTGCAGCAATCCCATCTTCTCATCCCTTCTCAGAAGGTTTTTGTGTTTTACACCTCAGTAACTCTCCCCTCCAGCCCTCGGTTTCATCCACGCACCTTAAAGACAGGTTAAACTGCTGTGCTTTTTTTCTCCCTCTTAAAAACAGAAGAAAAAAACTGTTGCAGATGTTTGATCAATCCCACCAGAATTATTTCAACCACAGATCTTTTAAAACTGAAATTAAGGAGTTGAAATTGCATTTTAAATCAGTTGGGGAACTCCCTTCCCAAACCCATCGATTTACACATATTATCCACCCCATTTTACTGCCACATCTAGAATCAGCGTTCCCACTTCTGTTCCAAAGCAGGCTTTAGTGCCTTTGCCTGCCACACTTGTACCATGAGAGGACAATATTTGCCCTAACTTACCACAAACCAAAAATGCTGGTTGGGTTTGGTAATCACATATTCTCTGAACAGAGACAGGCACAGTCCTCCCACGATTTTCCTGGGAAACTGTGAGAAGCTGTGGGAAACTTGGAAGAAAGAATTCAAACCATTATTATCTTTCTGTAACTGTTGTTAATAGATATGGTTCTCCAGAGTGTGCTATTCACAGCTCACCAATGGTGTGAGAGAAGATTCCTAAAGGCCAGTCAGGTCTTAGGTCCACCTTTTTTTCTATAAAAACTGTAGATTTCTAATAACAAAGTGTCTTTTCATGCCTTCTAATGATGAAGTCTCTGTATCACCTTTATCCCTCCCGATCCTCCTTTGGTGATGGGTGGGGGTGGTGGGAGAGAAAAACAGATGATTTGTTTGTTTTGGTGATGAATATTGCTGGAATCAGCAGGCAAATCCTGATACAAGCAAGGGGCATGGTTTTAAACTAAAAGTTTAAAAAGTGGAGAGGCTAAATCAGATATTGGGAAGAAATTCTTTCTCTGCTGCCATTTCCCCATCCTTGGAATGTCCAAGGCCAGGTTGGACACTGGGGCTTGGAGCAGTGGAAGGTGTCCCTGCCCATGGCCCTGGGTGGGATTTAAGGTCCCTCCAACCCAAACCATCCCAGGATTTTCCAAAATCACCCAAACCTGGAGCTCAGTCCCCAGAGCCCCTTCAGGGGGGGTTTGCAGCCTGTGCACAAACTCTTCTGCACGTGTAGGGCTCTCCAGGCAGTTGATCCTGAAAGAGAATGACCCAGATTAATTTAGGTACAAAGGGCCACGTTTTAATTGGCATCAGACTGTTCAGGGCTGTTCCATGGGGCTGGGAATAAAGGGAATAAAGGGTCCCCAGGGATTGAATACACCAACACATCACACTCGAGACAAAAATTAATGACCCCATAAAACACTCCCTGGTGCACCCTAAAGCAAAACTAGCCATATTTATAAATTAAAACTTAGCATTTCCAAGCCTCCTGCTGGCAGCAGCTGTACTGAGGCAGGAATTGCTGAAAGCCCCAAAACACAACGAACCAACCTGAAAAACAACCAAGAGAACAACAGCCCCGGCAAAGAGATTTTCTTCTTTATCAATTCCAGCTCCTGATAAATGACTGATGTAAGTTGGTATTACCAGGCAGGCAGCAAACTTGTTATTTCTGAACTTGTTCTCAAGATACAGGATAATACATTGTGGATATTGATGTTCTGTTGACAATCCTTTGACCTTGCAAAATTTCATGGAAGACAAATGCACAGGCCATGGACTGAGCTGCAATATTTTTTTAATGACAGGCCAGAGAAGATTGAAGGAGAAGTTCCCAACCCTGTATCAATCATTATTTCTCACTGCCTTCACAGCTGAGAAGTGCTTGATAAATGACAGTATTTTTAAATTTACCCAATCAAAATTTAGCCTGAAAGTCCTAATGTCAAAATCCCGCACTCACACACATTGTTTTGACAAGGAAAATCACGGGGTTTGCAGAATCTGCTTCACCCAAATGAGATTCCTTGGAGCTGGGAGAGAGCAAACTGGGAGCCAAGGCCTGCCTGTGGGAACAGCTCCCAGCCAGCAAAGTGCTGCTGCTGCAAAAATGGGAAATGCTGAGCTGCAGAGCTCACCTGGGAGCTGCAGAGCTCACCTGGGAGCTGCAGAGCTGCAGAACTCATCTGGGAGCTGCAGAGCTCACCTGGGAACTGTGAGCTGCAGAACTCACCTGGGAGCTGCAGAACTCACCTGGGAACTGCTGAGCTGCAGAGCTCACCTGGGAGCTGCTGAGCTGCACAACTCACCTGGGAGCTGTGAGCTGCTGAGCTCACCTGGGAACTGCTGAGCTACAGAGCTCACCTGGGAGCTGTGAGCTGCAGAGCTCACCTGGGAACTGCTGAGCTACAGAGCTCACCTGGGAGCTGCAGAGCTCACCTGGGAGCTGTGAGCTGCAGAGCTCACCTGGGAGCTGCTCATGGCTTCTGAGCCCCAGCACGGGCTCCTGGCAGGGAGCTTCAATCCCATCCCCCCTGCCATGGGCAGGGACACCTTCCACACCTTCCACACCTTCCACACCTTCCACACCCCAGGGTCTCGCCCTGGCTGCCCTGTGGGGTCATTCCTGCAGAGACACAAGGGTGGGGTTTCCACAGCACTGGGATCCCTAAAAACACCCAACCCAAACCAAACTCCCTAAAAAAAACAACAGGAAGAATTCTGTGGAGTGTTCTGTGGGGTGTTCTGNACACCTTCCACACCTTCCACACCTTCCACACCCCAGGGTCTCGCCCTGGCTGCCCCGTGGGGTCATTCCTGCAGAGACACAAGGGTGGGGTTTCCACAGCACTGGGATCCCTAAAAACACCCAACCCAAACCAAACTCCCTAAAAAAAACAACAGGAAGAATTCTGTGGAGTGTTCTGTGGGGTGTTCTGTGGGGTGTTCTGTGGGATGGTTCTGTAGGGTGTTCTGTGGGGTGTTCTGTGGGGTGTTTTCTGGGGTGTTCTGTGGGATGGTTCTGTAGGGTGTTGTGTGGGGTGTTGTGTGGGGTGTTCTGTGCCCTGCCCTGGTCTGGTTAATGCAGAATAATTAAGCAGAAGTGACACAAACCAAAGAGTGCCAGGACACAGGGAATGGCTTCCACTGCCAGGGGCAGGGTGGATGGCATATTGGGAATTGGGAACTCCTGGCTGGGAGGGTGGAGAGGGGCTGGGCTGGAATTCCCAGAGAACCACCCCATAACCTACAGGACACCCCACAGAACCATCACACAGAGCACCCCACAGAAAACCCCACAGAAAACCCCACAGAACACCCAAAGGAGATGTGGAAGGCTCAGGAATGGCAATTCCCCTGAACGCTCNGGGTGTTCTGTGGGGTGTTTTCTGGGGTGTTCTGTGGGATGTTTCTGTAGGGTGTTGTGTGGGGTGTTGTGTGGGGTGTTCTGTGCCCTGCCCTGGTCTGGTTAATGCAGAATAATTGAGCAGAAGTGACACAAACCAAAGAGTGCCAGGACACAGGGAATGGCTTCCACTGCCAGGGGCAGGGTGGATGGCATATTGGGAATTGGGAACTCCTGGCTGGGAGGGTGGAGAGGGGCTGGGCTGGAATTCCCAGAGAACCACCCCATAACCTACAGGACACCCCACAGAACCATCACACAGAGCACCCCACAGAAAACCCCACAGAAAACCCCACAGAACACCCAAAGGAGATGTGGAAGGCTCAGGAATGGCAATTCCCCTGAACGCTCTGAAAGGGTTTTGCCCTTCATTCGTGTTGGGAATGAGGGAAAGGGCAGGGCAGGGATCTGGAATTACCCACAGCGTCGGCAGGGCCCGACACAGAGATCAATAAATCCAGGGATTTGTGTGGAATCAGCAGTGCTGCACACAGCAGGAACAGGAACACCAGAGAGCTCGGGATTTCCTTCCTGGGAACAGGAGCCTTTGGCTGTGCTGTGTTCCCACAGAAAGGCTGCCTTTGGGTTTGGAACACCAAACCTGGATTTTTCACTGGATTGAAAACCAATCCTGCACTGGATTGAAAACCAAACCTGCACTGGATTGAAAACTAAACCTGCATTGGATTGAAAACCAAACCTGCGCTGGATTGAAAACCAATCCTGCACTGGATTGAAAACCAAACCTGCACTGGATTGAAAACCAATCTTACATTGGATTGAAAACCAATCCTGCATTGGATTGAAAACCAATCTTACATTGGATTGAAAACCAAACCTCTCAAGGTGCCCAGCAAATGCTCAGTGCCCATGGGAAAATCAGCCCATCCTCATTCTGCAATTCTCCTCCCACCCTCAGCAGCTCCTCACCACTGCCAGCTTTGGGGACAGTCACATTTGGGGACTGTCAGGTTTGGGGACAGTCAGGTTTAAGGACAGTCAGGTTTAGTGGCAGACAGGTTTAAGGACAGTCAGGTTTGGGGACTGTCAGGTTTGGGAACTGTTAGGTTTGGGGACAGTCAGGTTTGGGGGCTGTCAGGTTTGGGGGCTATCAGGTTTGGGGGCTGTCAGGTTTGGGCACAGTCAGGTTTAAGGACAGTTGGGTTTGGGGACAGGGGATTGTCAGGTTTGGGGCAGTTCAGGTTCTCAAGAAATCCCACAGAATGGTTTGGGATCCTGGAAAATCCTGGAAAGCAGCTTTCCCTGGCATAGCTCTAACTGCCCCTGCCTGTCCGGCCTCCCAGCTGCTGAGCCCCTGGAGTGTCCCAAACTCTGCTCTGGAGCTGTGGCACAGCTGGAGATCCCTGCTGAGAGCCGGGGCAGAGCGCTGCAGCTGGGACTGAGAGGGGAAAGTTTAGGTCAGGGACACGGAACAGATTCTTCCCTGGCAGGGGTGGGAGGTGTCCCTGCCCATGGCAGGGGTGGCACTGGATGGGCTTTAACTCCCTTCCATCAAAACCATTCCATGATTCCAAATTACATCATTAATTAAAGGTTTCTATTGCAGCAGCATCCCCACCCCAACGCTGCCCAGCTCAGGCTGAGTCCCAGCTGTGACATCCCAAAGAATTCCCATTTCCCCATCCCTGTCCTGCTGTGTCATGGTGCTCCAGTCCCAAAGAATTCCCATTTCCCTGTCCCTGTCCTGCTGTGTCACAGTGCTCCAGTCCCAAAGAATTCCCATTTCCCTGTCCCTGTCCTGCTGTGTCACAGTGCTCCAGTCCCAAAGAATTCCCATTTCCCTGTCCCTGTCCTGCTGCGTCACCAGTCCCAAAGAATTCCCGTTTCCCCATCCCAGTTCTGCTGTGTCACCATGCTCCAGTGTGAGTTGTGCTCACAGGACAATGCCACTGCCAGGCCCTGGTGTGTCACCTCCTGCTGCTGAATTATTTATAGCCCTTCCAGCAGCCATGAGCATATGGCACTGGGAGAAAACAAACACAGCAAGAGACAGCTTGGAAAGGGAAAACGGGCCCTAAAGAAGGAAATGAGGCTTTGTCTTGGATCAGCTCCTCATGGAAGGGGCTTTTCACCCGCAGCTCATCGTGCACTGACCCTGGGGAAAAGGGAAAGGAAAATAAAAACAGAGCAGGGAGAAAAACGGGCAGTCCTTGAGCTGGCTGAGCTGGGTTCAGTGCAAGGGCTCAGGTAAAAGAGAGACAAAAATAGGAATAAAAAACCCCTGAAGGATGCCAGGCACACTGCTGGTGTCATGGAGATGTGACAGTGCCCCACAGCCTGGGGAGCCCTGAGGGCTGAGCCAGAGGCTCTGCAGGCACCACTCAGCAATCACCGAGGTTTGATTTCTATTTGATTTACTCCCAGGCAGTTTTAATTGATGCTCTGGCCTCTCCCTATGCCATGGCAATGTGCTGCCAGCCCTCCACAACCCCAGCACTGCCCTGCCACCCCCTTGGGCACTGCCCTGTGCCAGAGTCACAGAACTCCAGAATGGTTTGGGTTCAAAAAAACCTTAAATTCCATCCCACCCCTGCCATGGCAGGGACACCTCCCCCTGTCCCAGGCTGCTCCAGCCCCAGTGCCCAGCCTGGCCTTGGGCACTGCCAGGGATCCAGGGGCAGCCACAGCTGCTCTGGAATTCCAGCCCAGCCAGGAATTCCCAATTCCCAATCTCCCATCCATGCCTGCCCTCTGGCAGTGGGAGCCATTCCCTGGCCCTGGCCCTCCATCCTTGTCCCCAGTCCCTCTCCAGCTCTCCTGGAGCCCCTTCAGGCAGTGGGAATGTGTCCCCAGCCCTGGGCTGAGCCCTGGTGGCAGCGCCCCATCTCCTGGAGCCCCTTCACAGCATGGTGGAAAAACAGCCCAGCAAGTGAAATAATCCTGGCTGGGAGGGTGGGGAGGGGCTGGGCTGGAATTCCAGAGCAGCTGTGGCTGCCCCTGGATCCCTGGCAGTGCCCAAGGCCAGGCTGGGCACTGGGGCTGGAGCAGCCTGGGACAGTGGGAGGTGTCCCTGCCATGGCAGGGGTGGCTCTGGGTGGGATTCAGGTGCCCTCCACTCCAAACCAGTCTGGAATTCGGTGATAAATGCTGTAAATAACCCAATCCCCTGTTAAGTGCCCCCAGGAAACCTCTGTTGATGCTTTCCCAGGGCCTCAATCCCTGAGGGTCACAAACAGGAGAGGAAATTCCCCATCACTAAACTGAACAGGCCAATTCCGCAGGGCTGGAGCCCCTTTTGCTGTTCCTCACCTGGAGGTGGGAATTCCCAGGTGCTGATGAGATGTAACGCCCCCATTTCCCCGCGGGATAACATTCCCTTCCCCCGGAGGCTTTGCCCTCATTTAGCCCAGAACAACCCCGAGGATGCTGCATTTCACAGCTTTCCTCAGGGCTGGCACCTCCTCGCCCGGCACAAACCCCTGCCAGCCCTTACTGCAGGCAGGCAAAGCTGCTTTGCAGCGAAAAACAGCTTTATCGTTTATTAAATAATTATTTTAAAACAACTTTATTATTTATTAATGCTAAGATTTCATTTTAGATGTTGACTAAAAGGCTGTTGGTGCCTTTAAAGGAGGCAGAAAGCTGTGTATTGATATTCGGGCATTTGGGAGATTGGCAGCACTTGGGCACGCAGTGAACACACAGGATTTAGGGTGTTTTAAAAAATCCCAATTAAAATCCCAGTTTTAAGATAACTCCTGGATTGAACCTTTTCAGCAGGGTGAAGTTTCCTCTCTGTCCAGCAGTGCCAGGACACGGGGGGAGCACAGTGGGTGCAGGATACTCCCACCCACAGCGGTGTGTGCCTTTGGTGTCTGTCCCAGCTCCTCACCACGTCTGCCCAGGAAGATATTTGCCTTGCAAAATGTTCTGGAAATTCACAGCAAACCACAAAATCCAGTTTACAACTGGCTTACACAGGTCAGGACTGAAACGGAGCCTTTGTCCCTTTCATGTGCAGGAGCAAGCGCAGGTTTTACTCTTCTTTTGAAACTTAATTGTGATAAAAACCCCTTGCCCTGGCAGCCTGGTAGGGAGTGCTTGTGGCAGCAGCCCTTCCTTGGTGGTTTTCCTTTATCCTGATGGACTGGGATCTCCAAAGGATCCCCCGAGGCAGAGCCCTGCCTGGCAGATGTGGCAGGGGGGACATGGGGACATGGGTGGCAGTGCTGGGGGGAAGGGTGGACTCCAAGGGCTTGGAGGCTTTTCCCACCCCAAACGGCTCTGTGGCTCCACAATAAACCCGGGTTTCATTCCCAGGGGGATTCTCCCACAGCTACAACTGCTGCCTCAGCCCCCCTTGTGCTGTGCCCACCCTCAGCCCCGAGGGTGAGGGGACAGACTGGGGACACAGTGCCAGAACTGGGCAGCTGAAGGGGGAGAAGATTCCCTCCACGGCCCGTGCCCCGTCAGAGGATGGGGCTGGGCTGGCACTGCCCCCAGGGCCCCAGCCTGGCACTGCCCAGCACCACCCCAGAGCCTGGGACAGCCCAAGAACCAGGAGAAACCCTTCGGGAGGGCTGGCTCGGGAAAGGGGGATTGCTGAAGATTGTAAAAGGGATTATTGATTCTGTCCCTGGGAGTGTTCCCTGGGCTGGACGTGCCTTGGAGCAGCCTGGCACGGGGCACAGCTGGGGTGCTGGCCCGGGTGGCACCGGGCACTGCCTGGCCCCAGCAGCCTGTCACCAGCAGTGACAACAGGCTGCTGCTCGAAATGCTGCCCCCAGTGCCTTCCAGGCACAGATCACTCCTGCTCCATCCTCCCTCCCAGCCCAGCTGTCCTTGTCTCTCCAGAAGGAAGGGACGTGGACATCTGTTCTTCCATCAGCTGCTTCCTGCTGCTGCCATGAGACTTCCTGAGCTCCCAGGCAAAGCCCTGACCCTCTACCCTCCCTGGGCCAGCCCCCCCCGGGGGCTCCTGGTGGCCCCCAGACCCCTCCCCACTCCAGAGGAGGCAATCAGGATGGCACACCACCGTGGTGGTGCCACTTCTCTCCCAGTTTCCCATCACCGTGGTGGTGCCACTTCTCTCCAAATGTCACACCACCCTGGTGGTGCCACTTCTCTCCCGATTTCCCATCACCATGGTGGTGCCACTTCTCCAAATTTCCCACCACTGTGGTGGTGCCACTTCTCTCCCAGTTTCCCATCACCATGGTGGTGTCACTTCTCTCCCAGTTTCCCATCACCATGGTGGTGTCACTTCTCTCCCAGTTTCCATCACCATGGTGGTGCCACTTCTCTCCCAGTTTCCCACCACCATGGTGGTGCCACTGCTCTCCCAATTTCCCATCACCCTGGTGGTGCCACTGCTCTCCCAATTTCCCATCACCCTGGTGGTGCCACTGCTCTCCCAATTTCCCATCACCCTGGTGGTGCCACTTCTCTCCCAGTTTCCCACCACCATGGTGGTGCCACTTCTCTCCCAGTTTCCCACCACCATGGTGGTGCCACTTCTCTCCCAGTTTCCCTGCTCTCCCATGACAAGCTCGATGATCCATGAGCACTGCAGAGCATCACCCAGCAGCAGTGGTGGGCTTTTACAGCCTGAGCTGCTGCCAAGGCTCCCAGCTCCCAGCAAATGCCTTCCCTTTCAGCTGCTCAGCTTCCAGCTGCCAGGAGCCACCGTTTGCACCTGTCAGGGCCATCTTGTTTCCCTAAATCCAAGCCCATCACCATTTGGAAGCAGCACAGTTAACAATAAACAGTCTGGGGGAGGCTGCAGTCCAAACAAACCACTCCAGTCCGTCTTCCCTGCGAGTTGTGGGGAGCAGCAAAAGCTGTCCTGGGAGGGGAGGCTGCTGGGGTGCTGCAGGGCAGTCCTGAGGGACAGGGGGTTCCAGGGAGGTGCCCTCTGCTCTGCCCCACATCACTGAGCACAGCAGGGAAGGGGCTGGGCACTGCCCATGGATACAGGAACCTGGGACAAGGGCCTGGAATGCCAGCACAAAGGGAATGGCTTCAAGCTGAAGGAGGTAGATTTAAATTAGATTTTAGCAAGGAATTCCTGGCTGGGAGGGTGGGCAGGCCCTGGCACAGGTGCCCAGAGCAGCTGTGGCTGCCCCTGGATCCCTGGCAGTGCCCAAGGCCAGGCTGGACACTGGGGCTGGAGCAGCCTGGGACAGTGGGAGGTGTCCCTGCCATGGCAGGGGTGGCACTGGGGGGGATTTGAGGTCCTTTGCATCCCCAGTGCTTCTGGGATTCCATGACACTGTCCTGCCTGCACCTCCTCTTCCTACAACCCTCAGTCATCCCCAGTTTTTCTGTCCCAACCTAGACAAAAACCTGATTATCACTGGTCCACACTTGAATGGAAATATTCTAATAATTTATCTTCGCCTCCAAATTTTTAAACAAAGATCTTTAAACAATCCCCCCTTGGAAATATTGGATCCCATTCCTCTGCCCTTGAGTTTGATGGGGCAGACATGCAGGGATGATTTCAGCTAAGCTTCCAAAAGCCTCTTTTTCTACCAACACGTTTTCCAGCGTTGATTATCCAGCTCAGAGCTTCCCTGTGGGTGCTGCAGGTGGCAGCCCCTCATCTCCCAGCTCCAGCAGCGACCCTTCATCCCCATGGGAGAAGCAGGCAGATGGGATGCTGCTCTTGTGGTAATTCACTTGTGGGGAATTCTGGAAGGAGTTCGAGACAGGACCTCTGAGTTGTTTTTGATGATGAGTTTATTCTCTTGGAAGGGTGAGCTCGGCTCACATGACCTTCAGAAGGTCACAGGACCCTCAGTTACAAGACCTTTTAAGGAGTTATTGACCAATAAAACACTGCCAACAAGGATATTTATGTTTTTGACCCAGTCCTTAAATATTTCATGTTACAGACCCATGCTGCAGTGTGAGCTTTCTTAGCCAATCCTGGTATGACACACAAACCCACAGTGCTGCATTCTAAACTCCTTGTTTACCTCTGGAACTACTTTTATTTTTTATATATCCTAAACTCTAAAACTCTAAACTTTCCTTTCCTCAGCTTAACCTGTCTCTGCTTTAAACTATAAATCCACATTCTCCCCTCTGGCACCTCAGTTTGGGAGCCTTTCCCAAGGTCTCAGATCAAATCATGGGTTTAATTCTGAGCTTTGGCTCGCAGGCCCAACGTTCTGAGAGGTCCCTGCATTTTGGATTCCAGCATGCTCTCAGGGCCAGCAGGATTTCTGTCCCAAATCAGATGGATGTGGGAAGGGTGTGGCAGCCCTGGAGTGTCTAGACAGGTAGAAGAATTAGAAAAGGCCTCATAAAATTAGGCCTGCTCTGTTAAACTAAGAGCTGGCCTGCCATTTCTTCTAAGTGCAGCTGAGTAATTTGCAAGTTCCCATGTGAAAACAATCTTAGGTATGAGAGGTTCATTAACACAACCTATTCTTGGGTGAAAAACAACTAGCACCTGCAAAAACAATACGATCTGTCTCATGAGAATCAGTAGAAAAAAAATGTAAACTAACTAAATGCAGAAGTTTGATAGATTTGCAAAATCCAATGAACCAAGTGTGAATGCATTGTCCACCAATAAGATGTGACACAGTGCCTTCTGATAATCCTCTAAAATATGACCTATACAATAAAAATTGGGCCTTTCTGCATGAAGAAAATGGAGTCCCAGCTGCTTTATGGCAGCACTGGAGCTGCTCTGAGCTTGGGAAATGCACAGAGAGGCACAAGGAAGCTCCAGGACAGGGACAGAGAGTGGAGGGATAAGGAACAGGGTTTGGATCTGGACTGCCCCACCTGTAGAGTGAAAAAAGGTACACTTTTATGTACCTACATAAATTTAAATAATTAAAAAGTTCTAGAGTGCAGGCAATTCCTGTGTGGAGCCTAGCAAGGCTTTCCCTCCAGAAATATCCCATTCCAATGTGGACACACAAACCTGTTGATCCCAAATATTTCCTTTAACACAAAAAGAACTAATAGGGAAATGTGAGCATCCTCCCTTTTCTTGGATCTATCGTCTCATTTTGTGCAAAAAATGTTTGCTAAACAAAATATCTGTGGAATTCTCACCAAGGGAAGAGAAAGATGGGTTGTGAAGGGTTGTGCTGGGTCAAGCCACAGCTCCAGCCATCCAACCCCTGCTCCAACAGGCCACAAACAGTTCCAGCTCATGGAGCTGTACCTCAACCTGAGCTCCTGTGCCAGCTGAGCTCCTGTGCCAGCAGCCCCAGCTCAGTGCTGCTCCCTCTCCCCTCCCAAAGTCCCTTCAGGCTGCCTTAAGTTCCCCACTGGGAGATCTCCCATAAGGGAGCAGCATTTCCCTGTGGAAGGACAGGGATTAACGCAGGCTTTCTTGCTCAGTCCCAAAATCCCCCTTGGGCAGGGAGGGTGGCACCTGGTGTGCCCCTCCTGCAGCTGCCTGGGCAAACAGCAGACAGCTGCTGGGCTCACACTGGCCAAATCCCCTCACAAATTCCAGTTCTCCATCTCTTTCCCCGTTTTTTTCAGCAAATCTGTTTGTGCCAGGCTCAGCCACCAGAGATGCACAGGCACACTGAGCATCATTCCCTTTCCTTCAGGAGCTGCCTGCGAGGGGCAACACCTGCGGTGCCAGGTGCCTCTGCAGCTGGTTCAGCTCATCAGGTGGCACAAAAGCCAAGGCCAGCCATGCAAAGGCACCCACGCACAGGCCCCGAGTTTCCTCAGAATAATCATGCCCAGATCCAGCCTCTGGCATGAGGAAATCTCCTTCCTGGCTGGCATTTTTGAGAGATTGTGTTCAAAAGCAGTAAGGTACAAAAGACTGAGCTGAGCCCAGGCTGTGTAGGGACTCCTGACATCTCTGTTTGCCCTGTGACACTGCAGGACAGAAGTCATGGAATAGAGCAGAATCCCGGGATCCCTGGGGCTGGAAAAGCCCTCCCAGCCCAGGCAGTCCCAGCTGTGCCCGATGCCCACCCTGTCCCCAGCCAGAGCTCTGAGTGCCACCTCCAGGTGACACCTCCAGGGATGGGCACTCCAACCCTCCCTGGGCAGTGCCAAGGCCTGAGCCCCCTTTCCATGGGGAAATTCCTGCTGTGCCCACCCTGAGCCCCCCTGGCCCAGCCTGAGGCCGTTCCCTCTTGTCCTGCTGAAATGTGGGAGGTGATGGATGAGCATCCACTGCCGAGCCCGGGCTCCCGAGCTGGAGATGCAGCCAGGGAGGAGCCCAGGGCTGCTGCAGGGCCCAGCCCTCTTCCCTGGCACTGAGAGAGGAGCGCCTTGTTCTTCCTTCAGCTCTGACCAAATTACCTCACAGGTAATTTTTGGGCTGGTTTGGACCTTAAAGCCCCTTCTGTCCCACCCCTGTCCTGGGCAGGGACCCCTCCCACTGGCCCAGGCTGCTCCAACCAGGGCTGTTAATTGTCCTTGTAAAGCATCATCAGATCTCTAAGTGGATTTTGAAGAGAAATGTTATCACACGTCTGTGTTTGATGTATTTGACGTATTCAGAACAAACAAAAGGTCAGGTCTGAGAGCCCAGACAGAGAGATTTCATTTCCCATTATCCTCGATGCTGCAATGACTGTGAGGGTTTCTCAGCTTGGGCAGCACACAGGTTGGGGAGAACGCCCTTCGGGCAGGCGGCACGTCTGAGAGCACCAGCGGGAGCTGAGGTGTCCCGAGCAGGGAACACCCAGCTGAAAGGAATCGTGGGGCCCGCAGCAGCCGGGTGGTTGCGAGTGGAGCTCTCCTTCAGCACCGGGGAGCTGGCAGCAGCCTGCCAAAAACGGCGGAGGAAGGGCGGAGTAACAGCGGAGTAACAGCAGAGTAACAGCGGAGTAACAGCGGAGTAACAGCGGAGTAAGAGCGGAGTAACAGCGCGATAAACGGAACTGGAAACACTTCGGGCACGGAGACATCCAAACTGTGGGAGAGGAGTGTGCAATCGGGGACACTGAGGGACAGGGACAGCCACCGCGGGGTGACAGAGCAGGGAGCGATCGGGGACACTGGGGGACAGGGACAGCCACCGCGGGGTGACAGAGCAGTGAGCAATCGGGGACACTGGGGGACAGGGACAGCCACCGCGGGGTGACAGAGCAGTGAGCAGCTGGGGACACTGGGGGACAGGGACAGCCACCGCGGGGTGACAGAGCAGTGAGCAACTGGGGACACTGGGGGACAGGGACAGCCACCACAGGGTGACGTGGAGAGCAGCAGGAGAGGCAGGGTGGGCAGAGGGAGAGGGGACAGCCAGGCAGGGCTGTGTCACAGATCAGGGGACAGCCAGGCAGGGCTGTGTCACAGCCTGGGGACAGCCAGGTAGGGCTGTGTCACAGCCAGGGACAGCCAGGATGGGGCTGTGTCACAGCCCGGGGACAGCCAGGATGGGGCTGTGTCACAGCCCAGGGGACAGCCAGGCAGGGCTGTGTCACAGATCAGGGGACAGGCTGGGACAGCCAGGCAGGGCTGTGTCACAGCCCGGGGACAGCCAGGCAGAGCTGTGTCACAGATCAGGGGACAGGCTGGGACAGCCAGGCAGGGCTGTGTCACAGCCCGGGGACAGCCAGGCAGAGCTGTGTCACNGGGACAGCCAGGCTGGTCTGTGTCACAGCCAGGGACAGCCAGGCTGGGCTGTGTCACAGATCAGGGGACAGGCTGGGACAGCCAGGCTGGTCTGTGTCACAGCCAGGGACAGCCAGGCTGGGCTGTGTCACAGATCAGGGGACAGGCTGGGACAGCCAGGCTGGTCTGTGTCACAGCCAGGGACAGCCAGGCTGGGCTGTGTCACAGATCAGGGGACAGGCTGGGACAGCCAGGCTGGTCTGTGTCACAGCCAGGGACAGCCAGGCTGGGCTGTGTCACAGATCAGGGGACAGGCTGGGACAGCCAGGCTGGTCTGTGTCACAGCCAGGGACAGCCAGGCTGGGCTGTGTCACAGATCAGGGGACAGGCTGGGACAGCCAGGCTGGTCTGTGTCACAGCCAGGGACAGCCAGGCTGGGCTGTGTCACAGATCAGGGGACAGGCTGGGACAGCCAGGCTGGTCTGTGTCACAGCCAGGGACAGCCAGGCTGGGCTGTGTCACAGATCAGGGGACAGGCTGGGACAGCCAGGCTGGTCTGTGTCACAGCCAGGGACAGCCAGGCTGGGCTGTGTCACAGATCAGGGGACAGCCAGGCAGGGCTGTGTCACAGCCAGGGACAGGTGGCACTGCTGATCCTGCAGGTGCAGTGTGCAATGCCAGCAGCCGTGCAGGACAGAGCCAGAGCTCCTGCAGCCTGCAGGGGCCACCCCCAAACCGGAGATCCTGTACCCAGCCCCGAGAACCCCCCGAGCCCTGGCCCAAGCCCTCAGCCAGCTCTGCCGGGGGCACTCAAGGCCTGACCTGACGAATTCACACCTGCAGAGCAGGACATGCATGAGCTGCCACCACACCTCGTGACGGCGCAGATTTTTCATAGAATTGTTACAGAGTCACGGGAAAATGTGATAAAGAGCTTTTCAACACTGAACTGAGTGAAGGAAATGGCTCGTGAGGGAGGGCAGGCCCTGGCACCGGTGCCCAGAGCAGCTGTGGCTGCCCCTGGATCCCTGGCAGTGCCCAAGGCCAGGCTGGGCACTGGGGCTGGAGCAGCCTGGGACAGTGGGAGGTGTCCCTGCCATGGCAGGGGTGGCTCTGGCTGGGCTTTGAGGTCCTTTCCCACACAAACTCTTCTGGGATTCAGTGATTACAAGTAAAAAACTGGGAGAGGGAGTTTCAGTAACTGCAGGGCTGCAGCAGGTCATGGTCCTACACACAAATTTGGAAACTCTTCCTACCCCAGCGGAGCATTTGATTTCTTTTTGGGGCTGCAGAGAGCACAACAACCTCACATGAACCTTTACACCAATTACTGAACTTTTCTTGCCATCCTTATTTAAATGATACAATTATCTCCCAATTTGCTGCCTACTTAGCTGGTTGTGTTATTTCAGTTATTATTCTCATCATATCTCTTCCCCTCTTTTTCTTTTCTCTTATTTTTCCAGCTCACAATTGCTTCCACTGTATTCTCTGATTACTGCTGTATTTAATCTTCTTCTGTAACAAGCCAAAAAAACCCCCACAAGCTGCAGTGCAGCTCCAGCAGGAGAAGAAGCCCTGCTCCTCATTACCCTGGGCACTCTTTGTTCCTGCTGCTGGCACTGCCCCCCTGCCCTCCATCCCCTGTCCCAGCCTGGCCGAGCCCCTCTCCTCTCCGGCTCCTGCCCAGCTGTGTTTTCCTGCCCTGCTCACACTCCTTGGGTGGGAACAGCCCCTTTTGCTGTTCCTGCTGTAGGTCAGAGAGTTCTTCTCCTCTCCCTTGATTTCAGCCCCGCAGCCACAGAGGAAATCAAGTCAGCACGGTGGGAGCTGGAGGGGTGGGGAGCAGGAGGGGGAGGAATTCTGGAATTCTGTTCCAGGAGTGGAGGAGCTCAGGAGACAAAGGGTGAGCTCGGCCTGTGTCCCTGTGAGCAAACACGTGTGTCAGGAGAGCATCTGCAAGCCAGGGAATTGTTCAGGTTGGAAAAGCCCTCAAAGGCCTGAGTGCAGCCTTTCCCCAGCACTGCCACATCCACAGGGATTTAAATCCCTCCAGGGATGGGGACCCCACCCCTTCCTGGGCAGCTGTGCCCGGGCTGGGCAGCTGAGGGGGGACTCAGGGAGTTTATCTTGTTCACCTCTGCTTCAAATGAACCCTTCCCTCCCCTTTCCACCAGGGGATTCAGTGGGAAGGGGGTTGCAGAGGGGTGGCTCTGGAGCAGGGTCACACCTTCCCCTGTGCCCGTGCTGGGGGAGGTCTGGGGGCCATGGGCAGTGCCAGGGCCTGGCGAGGCTCTCTGGGGGCTCTGCCTGCTCCTCCTGCCCAAATCTGCTCCCGATGAAGTCTTCAAGTGTAAAGTCATGAGAGGGGAGCAAGCTCAGCCCCCAGAGAGCCTCGCCATGCCTGGCACTGCCCATGGCCCCCAGACCTCCCCCAGCACGGGCACAGGGCACTCCCTGCTCCAGAGCCACCCCTCTATGGCCCTGGCACTGCAGGTCATGGCTGGACTCAGGGATCCACGGGATCCCCTCCATCCTGCAGGATTTACAGCTCTGGGGGTCCTGCTCAGCCCCTTCTGGAGCTCCTGGCAGGGCACTGCCCTGTCCCCCTGGCACAGCACCAGCAGCTCCCAGGGCAGGGCTGGGCACAGGGCTCTGCCAAGGGCACGGAGCCCTTTCCCTCCCCTGGCTGTAAAATCCAGGATTTTGCACCATGTTTGTAGCAAGACAGCTGGAAGTGTTTTGATTCCAGCCTGGATGAGTCCCTGCTGCCTGGGCTTTGTGCCCTCCAGCAGGAGAGCTCAGGGAGCATTTCCCACTCACAGAACCAGCTGGGACATTAAAATCTACTCAGTGCCACCCCTGCCATGGCAGGGACACCTCCCCCTGCCCCAGGGTGCCCCAGTGCCCAGCCTGGCCTTGGGCACTGCCAGGGATCCTCAGCTGCTCTGGGAATGACAACCCAGCCCCTCCCCACCCTCCCAGCCAGGAATTCCCAATTCCCAGTATCCCATCTAAAGCTACTCTCCATGACTAGCTCATTGCCTGAGACTCTAATTCAGGATAAAATCTCTGTATAAGGTAGACTAAGAATCATTCCTGCCCTTTCCCAAACGTTCCTTTCTTCTGCACACCACCAGCACGGTGCTTTGAAGTCCTCTCCTGTGGGCTTTGCTGTTGTCTGCTGCTCTGCAGAGCCCAGGGCAGAGAAAAGCTCTGCTGCTCTGCAGCAGGGTGCAGGGCTGGGGGAGGGAGGGAGGGAGGGAGGGAAGGTTAAAAGCTTCTGACAATAGGCAAGGATTCCCAAATAATATCCTTTCACGCTTGGTTAGAGTGAGGCTCCAGTCATGGAGTCATGGCTGTTGCACATAATGATGTAACTGTAATTGCTTCTCTCTACAAAGGTATTAAATTAAATTCACAAAATGTCAAGGTCCTTTGCATTTAAGTACAATTCAGCAGGGGTTTAGTGGCCATTACTTGCAGCCTTTAAATGCTTTAAAGGGGCTGGTGTCAGTTATTTGTCCAGCCTGGGCTCTGAAGCTGCCAAGACAACAAAACACTTAGGGGTGTGTGTGCCTGGGGGTCATTTCCTGGCATTTGGAGCCGGGAGGGAGCTGCCCCGCCGTGTGCCCTCCTCGAAGGGCAGGGTTGGCAGTGAATGCCAGCTGGGTGCCCGGGATGGGCTCCCGAGCCTTCCCAGGCTGTGGGAGGCACTCAGGGCTGCAGTGTCCCTGCAGAGCTCTCCCAGAGAGGGAAAGTGGCACCCTTGAGGGGAAGAAATGCCACACTTGACTCCAGACGTTTTCAGAGGCTAAAGGCTTCCTTTATTACAATATCCTGATATTTGTTACCAACATGGTTCACCCAGAACCTGACTGTTCTCAATAACACCATCACCCACTGGTTAGTCANCCAGGGATCCTCAGCTGCTCTGGGAATGACAACCCAGCCCCTCCCCACCCTCCCAGCCAGGAATTCCCAATTCCCAGTATCCCATCTAAAGCTACTCTCCATGACTAGCTCATTGCCTGAGACTCTAATTCAGGATAAAATCTCTGTATAAGGTAGACTAAGAATCATTCCTGCCCTTTCCCAAACGTTCCTTTCTTCTGCACACCACCAGCACGGTGCTTTGAAGTCCTCTCCTGTGGGCTTTGCTGTCTGCTGCTCTGCAGAGCCCAGGGCAGAGNGGGGTGTGTGTGCCTGGGGGTCATTTCCTGGCATTTGGAGCCGGGAGGGAGCTGCCCCGCCGTGTGCCCTCCTCGAAGGGCAGGGTTGGCAGTGAATGCCAGCTGGGTGCCCGGGATGGGCTCCCGAGCCTTCCCAGGCTGTGGGAGGCACTCAGGGCTGCAGTGTCCCTGCAGAGCTCTCCCAGAGAGGGAAAGTGGCACCCTTGAGGGGAAGAAATGCCACACTTGACTCCAGACGTTTTCAGAGGCTAAAGGCTTCCTTTATTACAATATCCTGATATTTGTTACCAACATGGTTCACCCAGAACCTGACTGTTCTCAATAACACCATCACCCACTGGTTAGTCAGGAACCACCTTCTCGTAAACATCTTTCCATAACATCAGGTGTGACACATTCCTCATGTTCACAAACACCAGCTGCAGAGATTTAAGAATTGTTTTAATTCTTCTCTCTGAGCTCCTCACAGCTTTTCCCAGAATGATGCCTGGGAAAGTATCAGTTTCTCTCTCTCAGCATCCACAGGAAAGGGTGGGACCACGGTGGCTCAAACAGCCTGGCTGGGGGCTGGGGCTGCAGGGGGGTCAGACTGTGGGAGGGGTACCCCGAGACAGCCCAGGGGAGTCCCAGCTCACGGGTTTGGTGAGATTTCACCGAGTTCAGCCACAGCTGAGATGTTGCTTTTCTGCCATTTCGGGTCACTGCCAGCAGTGCAGCAGTTGAGGGACATAAAATTTGGAATAGAACAGTTTTTTAGCCCAGAATTATTAGATCTGGAAATAAATTGGGGAAAAAAACTTCTTTTTCATGTGCAAACACTCCTACAAAAATGACAGATGGCTCCAGTGGCCCCGTGCACGTCTGGGTGCTGATGGCAAAGTCTTCATCAGTGTTTTATTAGAGCTGAGCTTTTCCCAGGGCTGGAGGGACAGGACCCAGGGAATGGCTCCCAGTGCCAGAGGGCAGGGATGGATGGGAGACTGGGAATTGGGAATTTTTGGCTGGGCTGGAATTGCCAGAGCAGCTGTGGCTGCCCCTGGATCCCTGGCAGTGCCCCAGGCCAGGCTGGGCACTGGGGCTGGAGCAGCCTGGGGCAGTGGGAGGTGTCCCTGCCATGGCAGGGTGGCACTGGGTGGGCTCTGAGGTCCCTTCCCACCCAAACCATTGTGGGATTTTATTTATTTATGTTTCTGTGGCAGCACAGCTGGGATGGTCCCTGCCCCATGCCCCCGTCACAGGCATGGAATGGGGGCACAGGGTCCCCAGAGTCACCTCCCACAGCCCCAGTCCCCAGTGTGCAGACCCCAGCTGCACCTCCAGGGATCCCAGGGCTCCTTCCCTTCCCATTCCCAGGGCTCCTTCCCTTCCCCTCCATTTCCACCTCCACAGTTTCCCTGCCAGAAGTGGAGGAGTTTCCAGGCAAACATCCTGCTGCAGCGGGGGCAGCTGGGGGCAGAGGGGTCAGGGAAGAGCCTCCTTCCCGCTGCTTTGGTCTCATTAAATGAAGATTTATAGAAAACACTGAGCTAATTAAGAAGATCAGGTACTGGATTATTTAAAACCTGTGGTGTTCAAGGGCTTCACCTTTGGGAGGTTCCTCCCCTTCTCCTTCTGCCAGAGTTCACTGCAGAGGGAGGCTTGGGACTTCAGAATTTTTCATATTTAATTTAAAAGGATGCATCTTTTCTATAGAATATACAATTATACTTACTGTTATATTTGCAGATGTTTGTCAACATAGTAGTATTTTACATTTTATATTTATTGCATAATATACATGTGTAAATAAGCATATCTGTAAATATATAAAAATAAATATATAAATCTATAGTTCCTCCTGGCTCAGCTGGCAGGTGCCAGGTGAGTGCCACTTTCCACAGCCACCAGCTGGCTGGTTTTTCTTGCTGGTTTGCTCAGCTCTGCTTTCCCCCTGTTCACTTGGCCATGGGACACCAGTGTGGTCTGGTGATGCCCCAACCAGGCAATCATGGAATGGGTGGGGTTGGAAATTACTGGGACCCACAAGACAGATGATGGACTTCAGACCTGTCAGCATAAGAGATTTGCTAATCAGGATGCCTTGGCAAGAGCAAACAGCGTTGAAAAGTGCAAGGAGATTCAATCAGATTGACTTCCCAGAAAAGAAAATGACATCAAGGCTTCTGCAAGAGGTATTGTAAAATGCCTGAGTTTGTTGATGTGATGATTAACCCAATCATTGCAGGAGAACATGACTAGCCTCCCTAAAATAGTATATAAGCCTAGGCAGTCCACAACCAATCTGGATTCTTCTGACCATATCGGGGTCTCCCTGTCTCTCTCATCATTGCCGATAGGGAATGACCTCAGACCCCATCCAGAGCCACCCCTGCCCTGGCCAGGGACACCAGGGACGCCCGCACTGTCCCAGGCTGCTCCCAGCCCCAGCCCCAGGCTCCCAGGACAAACAGAGACAGGCTGGAATCAACATGTTCCAGCTCCTGGAACTTGTCTCCTCTCTGTGTGTGGTCTCACTGCTGAGCTGCAAAGTGATTTCTTTCTTTCTTTCTTTTTTTTTTTTTTTCATTTCCCATTTTATTCACAGTTAATGGATCCAGACCCAGCATCTCACAGTACCAGCACTTTTCATTCCTGGGGACAGCAGTGGCAGCATCTCTCTCCTTCCCAGCACTCCGTGGCTGCTCTTGGTGATGCTGCAGGTCCTGTCCCACTCAATGATTCCCTGCCCGCTCTGCTCCCAGGGAATTCTCTGCTCCTGCTGCCAGCCAGGCCTGGAAGGTGGCAGAGCAGGGCCAGGAGAGCCCCAGGCCCTGGGAACAGAGAGGGAACCTGGAAAGGGGACACAGGAGCTGCTGCAAGGGATCCTGGAATGTTTGGGTTGGAAGGGACCTTCAAGACCTTGAGGGGACATGAAGGGTTATTTGGTTCCACTCCCTTTGCATTTAAACATTTAAGCAGCCCCATTTCACTTAAGCTTTTTTTAATGCATTATTTGATGGGTTTATTTCTATTCAGTCTTTTCACCAGCTTAAAAATTCCCCGCTCCTTTGCCAAGACCTTGAGAGATCATTACCTTTGACTCAGAAAACCTTTCCAAAACCCTTTTCTTGGCACAGGATACAAAAGATCTCATGGAGCTCTGCAACAAGGCAGGGGCTGCCCTTTGAAGCACCTGGCTATTTCTGGTCAACACAAAGTTCAACTCCAGCAACCCCAGGAAGCCTTTTAAGAGGTTTACAAAGAAATGTGAATTTCCTGAAGTGTGCTAGGAAATGTGAGTCCCTGCCCAGCCTGAGGGGGAAGAGCTGTGGTTCTTAAAATCCTGCTGGCCTGAGACTGAGGGTCAGAGCTGTTCCCCCGTGTGGTGCCTTCACACTCTGCCTGTGCAGGGCTTGAAGTGATTTCTAAAAAGGCAAAGTCCTAAAGCACAGGTCACCTGTGCCAGGGCCTCCCCACCTTCACAGGCAACAATTCCCAGTTCCCAATTCCCAATCTCCCATCCATCCCTGCCCTCTGGCAGTGGGAGCCATTCCCTGTGTCCTGTCCCTCCATGCCTTGTCCCCAGTCCTTCTCCAGCTCTCCTGGAGCCCCTCCAGGCCCTGCCAGGGGCTCTGAGCTCTCCCTGGAGCCTTCTCCTCTCCAGGGGAACATTCCCAGCTCTCCCAGCCTGGCTCCAGCCCTGGAGCAGCTCCGTGGCTCCTCTGGGCTCTCTCCAGCAGCTCCAGCTCCTCCCTGTGCTGGGTCCAAGGGCTGGGGCAGCTCTGCAGGTGGGGTCTCACCTGAGCACAGGTGAGGGCAGGACCCCCTCCCTGCTGCCCAGGCTGGGCTCAGCCCAGGACCCTCAGCTGATGCTGTGCCAGCTCTCCCTGCTCCATTTGCACCCCTGCTCCAGACCCTGGCCCTGCAGCCACCCCAGTGCTGCTTCAAACCCTGCTGTGCCACCAGCCCTCTGCTGCCACTGCTTTCCCAGGGAGCTGGGGTTTGCAGAGGACACAGACAAACAAACCCCCGGGGTCTGCAGCCCCGCAGCCCCCTGCCCTTTCCAGTGGGCTCACACACAAGCTGTGTGCTCCTGCTGCTCCAGAATCCCACACCAGCTGCTCTTTGACATCCTCCCAGCTGCAGAGGGAATAGGAAGTGTTCCTTATCCCAGTCAGAGGGGGATAAATCACCCTGGCCGGGCACAGGAGGGGAGCAGCCCTGCCAGCCTCTCCAGGCCAGGGCTGTGCCCGGGGCAGCCAGGGGTGTGATGTTGTGTCACAGCTCACCCACGGTGTTCCAGCATCCCAACAGGAACAGGAAAAGAGAGCTTTATCTTTCAGACCTCAGCATTTATAGAATTCCAAAAGTGACAGTGGATTGGAGGATGGCATTGCCACCTCTCCAGCCACACTGGTCAGACTGACAGTCCATCAAAATTCTCCTCCTACAGAGAAGAATGCAAACAATCATTATTGACATGAAAGTGTGTGAGAAACTCCATGACAAGAATGTCAACATCAGAAGGCTCAGAGAATCTCAAAAGACAAAGACAACACCGGGGCACTGCTGGGCTCTGTTTATTCCTGCCCCAGGCCACTGCCATCCCTCTCTGTGGGCACACAGAGCTTCCCTCACCCCTTGGGCTCAATTCCCAGCTGGGCATTTCCACATTCCNAGGAAGGAAGGAAGGAATCAAACAAATTCCCCATCCATCAGTGCCTGCTGAGCTTCAGCCCAGGACCTGGCACCACCAAAATTCCATCTGGGAAATCCCGAGGGGCCCAGGCAGGCAGAGCCCACCCAGCTCTACTCCTCCCAGACCTGCAGCACCCAAAGTACTCAAATATTTCTTAAAATATCCTCAGATATTCCTTAAAAAGCCCCCAGGTCTGCTCCCAGTGTGGGAGGTTCTGATGGGAAGCCCCAGGTGGGAGGAAGATTCTCTCAGTCTAAATATAAAAAAAAAGGGAAATTTGAAACACCTTAGACTTANTTGGTTTGGTTTTGGTTCTTTTTTGTTTTGTTTTCCCTTTTGGTGTTTTTCCTCCTCTCCTGAACCCGCTGTAGATTTAGGTTTGCTTTCAAATCAAAGGCCCCTTGTGTCTCTGCAGTGTTTGTGACACAGATTTCCAAAGGTGGGGGAGAGGATGCCCAGTGCTGGCCCAGTTTGGGC
The DNA here is from genome assembly GCA_013397555.1 of Urocynchramus pylzowi. Lineage (NCBI taxonomy): Eukaryota > Metazoa > Chordata > Aves > Passeriformes > Fringillidae > Urocynchramus > Urocynchramus pylzowi. The sequence goes on along the minus strand of VZRH01001505.1, from coordinate 1,690 downwards.
CTTACTGGGATGAGGAGATCTGCTGGCCCTGCGGGGGGGNTATATATATATATATAAAATAATAGATCCTCTGGCCCTGCACTGAGAAAAATTCCCTTCAGTGAAAATCTCTGAAATCTNTTTTTCCTCCTCTCCTGAACCCGCTGTAGATTTAGGTTTGCTTTCAAATCAAAGGCCCCTTGTGTCTCTGCAGTGTTTGTGACACAGATTTCCAAAGGTGGGGGAGAGGATGCCCAGTGCTGGCCCAGTTTGGGCCTTACTGGGATGAGGAGATCTGCTGGCCCTGCGGGGGGGGACCAGGTGTGAGTGGTGCCACCTCCAGCTCATCCCAGGAACCCTCACCTGCAGGCTTGAGCCGTGGTGGAACTGCAGGTCTTGGCCCCACAGAGACCACTGTAGTTCACTAATCACTGTTAATGGAAATTAATGAATGAGGGGCTATTATTCATTTTCTCCAGGACTTTGTGCACTTCCTCCTTTCACTTTAAGGGGGTTAAGTGCATCAATGTATTTATCTTCCCAAATAAAGAACTTTCTGTATTTGATCACCACTGCAAAGAGCAAATGGGGCAGAAAAATATCCAAAATCAGAGCCTGATGAGATTTTTGTCAAACCTAAAAAACCAGCAATTTTTATGAAGACAGTGTTCAGTGGGAGATGANGTTTGTTTGTTTGTTTGGGGGTTTTGTTTGTTTGTTTATTTTGGTGGTTTTTGTTGTTGTTGTTGTTGTTGTGTTTTTTGATATTTTAAATTTTAGAGTGATAAAAGGACAAAAACCTGCCCTGCTTCACTTTTCCATTTTCCTGTATCCTCCAGCCAAGTCCTCAATCTCAAATCCCATCATTCCCCCCAGGCTGGTGCTTTGCACATGCAAACATTCCTCAGAACAGCAAATTAACATTGGCTTTGCAAGAAATGAGATGCAAAAACCAGATGCGAGGGAAAAACAAGATAAAGGGCACCCTGGGCTGGTTGGCACTGAGAGTCCCATCATGAAATAATCCTGTAAGAAACATCCCAAATTTCCTTCAGTAAAAGGCTGAAAATTTCCTTCTCCAGTTAGCAAAAAACCTGCTGGCCACCACAAACAAGAGAAGATTTTATATTCTTGATTTTGTTGCCAGCCTAAAAACAAAAAACCAAAGGTGGATTAAATGTACCTACCCCAAGGAACAGGGATTTTATTTTAAGCCTCTCTACACCATCAAGCAGGGAAAAAAAAAAAAAAAAAGTCTCTTTCCAGATAATTCCTAATTAATAAAGTTATATTTATTACATGCAATTAAAAATATAACCTCAGGGCACGAGCAACAATAGAGATATTCAGGCTGAGAGTTACTTATCAAAATTATTTTCATTGCTATTTTTCCCAAGCACTCTGTGGATAAAAATTCATTTCTGGAAGCTACAGTATCCTGTTTCATTAAAATACTGTTTTCTAATTAAATTAATTTAACAAAGGCAAAAAAGGATGTTGGGATGCTCCACATCTGAGAATAAAGCTAATTGAACTGAATCAGCTCCTCTGCAATGGAAGCAGCGCTGATCTAATCTCATTAAAAAATGAATAGGCCCTACTTAATTATTTTATTTATAATATAATTACCAAGACAGTTGTGTGGCTGGCACTTCCCAAGGACTTAGTCCCAGACTCCAAAATCTCCTTCAGTGCCCCAAAGTCCCCTCAG
>VZRH01001504.1:247633-262736 GCA_013397555.1 Urocynchramus pylzowi | reverse complement strand
GAGCCCCCATTGTTTGGGAAGTGGTGTTTGTGCAGTGACACATAATGGAAATCGTTCGGGAGAGCGGCAGGAACGCTCCCTGCCTCTCGCTGATGGATGCGGGCTGCCGGTGGGACACTGGGGAGGCTGGTGGGACACTGGGGTGGCTGGTGTGACACCGGAGCAGCTGGTGTGACACTGAGGCTGCTAAAGGAGCACTGGGGCGGCTGGAGGGACACTTGAGCAGCCAGAGGGACACTGGGGCCGCCAGAGGGGCACTGGGACAGGCAGAGGGGCACTGGGACAGGCAGAGGGGCACTGGGACAGGCAGAGGGGCACTGGGACAGGCAGAGGGGCACTGGGACAGGCAGAGGGGCACTGGGACAGGCAGAGGGGCACTGGGACATTCAGAGGGACACTGGGACATTCAGAAAGACACTGGGACAGCCAGAGGGACATTGGGACATTCAGAGGGGCACTGGGGCAGGCAGAGGGACACTGGGACAGCCAGAGGAGCACTGGGGCAGGCAGAGGGGCACTGGGACATTCAGCGGGGCATTGGGACATTCAGAGGGACACTGGGACATTCAGAGGGGCACTGAGACATTCAGAGGGACACTGCTGCAGCAGAGGCTCGAGCACAGGGCAGTGCTGGTGGGTGTTTACAGGCACACGGGGCTGTTCTTTCTGGGTTACTGGCAAAGAATGAAGAAAATTAGCAATAACAGCACGGCGTGTTTTCATGTGCGGGTAAGGAACTGCGTGGATGGTGCATTAACAAATCAAATGTGTGCGAGGCTGTGTCCACAGCGTCAGCCCACATTCCTGTTACTGCCAGACTGTAACAGCAATGTGAAAGCTCCTCACCTAGGGGAAATGAACAAAGCTGAACTGGAACAGTGTTAATTGACAGCAGAGCTTGGGCTGGGGCCAAGCTCAGCACCTTGGGGAATACTTGCCCAAAACACAGCTCTGGCCCATCCTTCCCAAACACTTATTAGCAGCAGAGCGTTCCCAGCCAGTGCAGCGTCCTTCTGCTGCTGCTAATGCTCCTTTAAACCCAGAACAATAACAGAGCTGCTGGGATTTTGGTCTTCTAATGATTTTCAGCGTTTTGCTGTGAGGTGTAGAGTCCCTGCTGTACAAGGGAGCCACGATGAGTCAGGCCTTGGGACATGTTTTGTAAGACTGAGTCTGGAGTTGGAGGCTGTTTGGCTTAAGCCTACACATTCTGGTTTTTCTCTTAATAGAATTATCTGTGCCTTGGGCATTGAAAAAGTACACATTGATGTGGCTATAAAAAATCAATTCCAAATTGCAGATAATTGTTTAAGCTATCAGACTCGAGGCTCATGTAGAAGAGTTTTCCCGGGACAAGTGTGTTTTCTATTAGGGTCGATATCAATCTGTCAGACGAGCCTTTTGATTTTCAAAATTTTAGACTAAATAGTTGAGTAATACTTTTGCTCTGCTCTCCCCAACTCTTTCTTCCTTTCCCTTAAGAAAACTCCCTCTTTATTGTTAGCAAGAGATCTTGGGGAGCAGCCAGAAAGTCGCTGTCTCTTTCTGTGAGGGAGCAGACCCAGCCAGCTTTGGGCAGGAGGCTGTGGCAGGCAGAGCCTGGCTTGGGGATGCCCCGGAGTTGGGTGCTGAATCCCCAGGTTGGAAGCGTTGGTGGGAGGGCTCAGACCCTTGCCAGCCATGCCCCCATTGGGGTGGGCCACGAGCCTGGATTTTGTGTCATGAGAAAGGATCCTGCTGATAGTGAGTGGGACCTGCATTCCAACCGGCCCCTTCCTGCCGCGCTCTCCTCGCTCTCACCTATTCCCTGCCCCACATTCCAGCACTGGGGCCAGCAGCTGGTGTTGAACTTGCAGCATCCCTGAGGCTGCAGCTGCTTGCTGTGTATCTGATAACATGCCAGGCAGATATTTTTCTCCACTGAACTGATGTTTTGTTGCTCCGTGACTCACGGCTCTTCCTTTGCTGTTGATGCATCCCCCCATGTCAATCTTTAGCTTTTTCTCATTCTGTCCTGGCCAGGACAACAGGGTCACAGATCACTGTCCATCGCCTCAGCTCCTCAGCACCACTGCCTGACCAGGGCTGAAATGAAATAATTTTGAGTTTTATGTGGCCCCATCTTTGTCAAATCCCAGTGAATGCGGTTACGTGATGCCATCGGAATGACTCATTCCCATAATTACATATGTTCTGAGGGGTTATTCCCATTGTATTATTAAAAACTAGTGATGTTGGATTTTTGGCAGAGACTGCCTTCCTCGTATGATCTACAGATTTTGTCAATTAAATGAAGGAAAAGTAGATTTCCAAGAGTTCAGAACAAGACCGGACTTGCACTCGGAGCCCTTTTTCAGTGTGGTGTTGAGCTCCTCTCTTTCATTTAACAGCATAAAGCAGCCTCAGCCATCTCCCTCTACTGCAGCAGTTCCCTGCAGAGCACAAGTGGATTTTGTAGCTCATCTTCAAAATCACAGCAGAAGATCTTGTAGGCAGTTTATCACCACAGCAGCTTTCCCAGCTCAGTTCCTCAGGCATGGCCTCCCAGGGATACAGCTGGCAGGAGCAGGAGGGAGAGCTCCTTGGCAAAAGGCTCCAGGTGTGACAAAGGACAAAGTGATCCTGGATTGTTGCCTTGAATATGGAGCTCCCAAAATGGTGACTGAAAGCAACAGGGGAACTCGGGAGGGAGGAGAAAACTGAAGTCAAGGGAAAGGGCAGAAAGGTGTAAGAGGGCTTTGAGAGCCCAGGCTGAGCTGTGGCAGCAGAGTCCAGCCCTGGGAGCCCTGGGGCTCAGAGCTGGGCTGCAGAGCCCTGGGCTTTGCCCTGGGGACATCTGCCAGTGCTGTGCATCCGGCAGGCACCGCTGCTCAGGAGGATAAAGCAGTCAGAGAGGAATGTTTCCCCCTGGTTTGATTTGAACAGTCAGGAAAAGTAACTTCTGCCCTTCTGGGCTGGGCTCCACTGTGGCCCTGTCAGTGCCTCTAAACCAGCATTTTACCTCAGGCTGGAAATTACAATATGCCACCTACCTGGCTGCCTCTCTTTTCCTGTTCTTCAAAAATCCTGGAAATTCCAGCAAGCAGCTCCATCCAAAGCATGGTTTGGCATTCAGCTGAGTGTGATGTATTACCATGTACATAAATACCATCAGGGTGATTTATTGATGGTGACTGATTAAATACACTGGTATTTCTGTAATTTTAATATAGATTTTTTAAATGTGATGCCTATCATGTCTCTCTGTGAAGTCTATTGACTCCATAAAATTTGTAAATATATATCTGAATTATCCCTTTTAGTGCTCTCAGACAATGTAATCCAAACAATAGTTTTGAAGATAACCTTTTTCACTATCCTACTTTGTTTCCTTTAATCAAAGCTCAGATTTCTCCTGAGTGAGAAATCATTTAAACATAAACATGGGCTAAGGAGTATATACATTACCTCCACCTCTCTGGGGGTGGAAAGTCAGTGAATTACTGTGTGAGGAGTGTGTGTGCACACAGTTCATTGACTGTAGATGATGAAAAATACAGATTTATATTACCCAGAGAGGGTTAAGAATGTGATAGAACCAACGTGTGTTTGGTGACATTCATCTTCTTTAGGTTCCAAATCTCAGCAAATAAGAGAGAATTGAAACAGTTCCAAACCCACCACTGCAAGCTGTCCATTACTGCTGGCCCTTTGTTCCCCCCATGGCATGGGATCTATTGCTCAAAAGCTGAGGAAACAGACTAGAAACCATCCTGCAGATTCTGAGTTAATGGAATTCTGTCCAGCAAATAACACCAGGCAGTTCAGCAGGGAAAACAAAGCTGTTTCCTGCGCAGTGGAGTTCCTGACAATGCATCTGTCTGTCTGTCTGTCTGTCTGTGCATCCAGCAGTTGCTCCTCCAGTTCAGCTGATCCAAGCACAGGGTGGGAATCTGTGCAGGAGTCGAGCAGTGACGTTCCCATCCAGGATCCATGTGGGTTTTGGCTCTCAGACGTGGGCAGAGGGCTCTCAGGAGAGCCTTGCTGTGTCTGTGGACATTTTTGACTCCAGTTTTGCTGAATAAACAAATGAAGCTGGTTCAGCAAACCCATTTATTGATTTATTTGTTGAAAGACATGTATTTTACAGTGATGCCATGGAGACAACACCACAACAGGGTAATTTAGTGCATGGAAAGAGAGCATTCACATGTGTGTGAGTTGAGGTGACATCACCCAGCTAAGGACATCTCAGCTTGGACTGGGGAGCTCAGTGTGCAGTTCACGTTGGTCAAAGGCAAAATGTTCTTAAATTCATAACTGAACCAGCTCTCTGGGAGTGGGAATAAGCACAATTCTTGAGCTGACTCAAAAAAAAGAGAAAATAAATTGGATTTTTTTCCAATATTTTTACTCCTAATTGTTCTAAAACAATTTAATTTTAAAATCACCCCTACTGAAAAATCTTGGATATTCTTAATATGCATCTTAAACTTCCTGTTGCCTTTGTCCCTTTTTCTTCCCATTTTGCTCTGAAAAAAGGAAGAAAGTAGGGGAAAGGCTACAACAGAAAGAAGTTTGTCAGATTTTCTAATAATCCCTAGAGTTCTCTAAAATAGGTTCTGTTGATTTACTACATGCAGTTTAGTTTTGAAATAGTTGTGCTAATAGTGCCAGGAGTTACTGTAGGGAATCAAGTCATTACCAGAGCCTCATGTAGAAAACTTTCCTAATGCATTCTCTTTTCCTTAATCCTCACGGGGAACTCGGTGGGGATGTGGCTCCAGGAGGGAGGCACAGCAAGAGAGGGAGCTGAGCTTCACCAGCGGGTGACTGGTGGGTGCTGGTAAAACTGGGAGGGAAAATGGTTCTGCTTACGAGCAATGCCATGGCACAAACAAAATACTTCTCTCACAGGCTAGAAAATAGAGCAAGGTTGGATCATTCAGCTGGGAAGCTTTCAGAAATCATAGGAACATGATCCGTAAACAACTTAAAGGATGACTTTTAAGAACCTCTTTCTCCCCCTGCTTGGTATGCTGGTCGTTTATCATTGTGCTGAAATGGAATCCCCTTTCAAAGATGTAACAGCTTCTTGTTTACTTAAACACAAAGTGGACGATAGGCTGAAAGGTTTTTCTGCCAGCAGAGCAGTCAAGGAGAGCTTGGTACAGCTCTGGAGCCCAAACAACTGTGCAGCCTCCACAGCCTGCCCCGAGCCAAGCCAGCCTGGGGAGGCTGGCTGCAGGGAGCTGGGGTGTCCTGTGCCAGGGCCAGTCCTCGGTGGGCACCACGAGCCACAGGAGAGAAGCAGGGCTGTGGGTGTGGGCAGGGGACCCTCGGAGGGACAGGGAGCTCTCTCCTGCACTCCTGTTGGCTCGCTCTGCCCTCCAAAGCCACAGAGCAGAGGGTGGTATGGAGGCGAGCACAGCGAGGGTTGGGTTCACCAGGGTTAGTCTGGGGTGAGGTTTCCCCTGCCCTTTGCCCAGCCAGGGGAGCTGGAGCTGCAGCAGCATGCCCTGATCCACCCTGTGAGCCAGAGCACCATCCCTCGGGACCAGAGAGCTTCTGCTGAGCTCTCGAGAAATGAAATGTGTCTCTACGTATTTATGCAGAGAAATCACATTTTAAAACGCCGGGGCAGCGAGTGGGAGCCACCCTGTGACACTGCCCTGAGCAGAGCAGGCAGCAAACCCACGCAGGGCTTGCAGGTCTGTCTTGCACAGTCCTTGTCCCAGTTCCTCTGCTCAGGTGCCAGCTCTTGCAGAGCAGGAGAATCCAGGGAATTCCAGCCAGAGGGATGCAGACAGGTAGTTTCTACCCAATTCAAAACTTTGTTTCTCTTCTGCAGGACCTGAGCTGTGCCTTCCCCCTCCCGCCTGCCTCCCTCCTGCCACTGGCCGGGGTGGTGGCCGGCACCAGCTGTCCCCAGCCCGGGATTGTCCCACAGCTGGGACTGTCCCAGCGGAGTCACAATGTTTCAGCAACCTGTGGTTTGTTGTAACCTCTCATTTTCTCAATCTGCTGTGTGTTAAGTGGATCCTTCAGTGGGGAATTCCTCGGGGTGCAGCTGGGGTCCCTCTCGCAGGACGGCTGATTTGTGGCTGCAGCAGCTGGCAGCATTTCCTGGGATTTTCTTAAAGCTTTGGTGAGTTTCCCTTCCACAAGTGAGTCTCTGTCCTGTGGGACACCAGCCTCCATAGGGGCCAAGGTATGAACCACACACTCAGGAAGCTGGTTGTCATTTTGATTTTGTTTTTTTGTTTTTTGTTTTTTTCTTTAATTTGAAATAATTCTTTGAAGCAGATTCAGGGCAGATACCACTGACCTCTTACCACAAACATGTATTCGCAATGATAAAGTCATACAGCTTAAAACACAAAATAAGGGGTGAGGGAAGAGAAAGAGGCCACTGCTGTGTGTGTCTGGTCCCAGGGCAGGGAGAGTGGCCATGAGGGCTCAGTCTCATCCCCTGGCTGAGTGGAGCTCTGCTGGGGCTATGTGCTTGGGCTCCATTTGAGGCCTTCCATCCTGAAATCAATCCCATGTCTGGGTCCTTCACTGGCTCCTGCTCCACCTCTCCTCCCTGCAGTGTCCCCACAGAGCCCTGGGGCTGTGGGTTTGCCTCCTGTGCTCTCCCCCTGCTCAGCAGTTCCTCCACAGTCCGGGCGGGTGTGGCACAGCCTCCTTCAGTACTGCGTGTGTGGCCTCTGTCAGTCCGTGGGTCAGTCTGGAGTATATGTCTGTCTCTGGACACGTGTACATGGTGTAGCAGTGCTCTGTTCAATAAAGCTTTCATATACATAGCAGCAGTGGAGTCTTGCCACCCCGAGACGCACTGGCCAGCTACTGGGCAGGGCTAGCGGGCGTCGCGGGCACCGTGGCCCCTCTCTGTTTGTTCTTCCTCTTCTTGGTGCCAGATTTAGTGTCTTTGGTGTCTTTCCGATTTCTATTCCCGTTATCTTGCTTTCCTTGCTCTTCCTTTCTCTTCCTTTTCCCTGCAGTAAAGCAAAGGGGCAGCGTGAGGTGGAGCGAGGCACTGGGGAACAGACGGGCCCTGTCCCCCTCACCCTGCCCTGATGGTTATTCCATTTATTTAGTCACTGCTCAGAGCCCTTTCCCCTCAGAACACTCAGCACAGCTGCAATCCTTGTCCATTCTGTAACAAACCACCATTCATCCTGAAGACACTCTAATTCCTGGGAAAAACAGACTTATTCTGGTAGAAAATCCCACCATGGCAGCACACTGGCATGCACCCTTGGCTGCTCTCTGGCCAGGGAAGAAACTAAAATGGGGATTTTTTTGGCATGGGTTGGACTTGATCATCTTGAAGGTCTCTCCCAACCTTGTCATTCTGTGAATTCTGTGAACTCTGTGAATTCTGTAAAATAGCTGAAACCTGTGGCACACACGACAAGCTGTGCCAAGGAAGGCTCACCCCCCTGGGAGCTGTGCCCCTTCCACCTGCAGCTCTCCCAGGTGCCATCACATCCGCATCCCCTGCACTTCAGAGGAGCCAGGAGCTGCACAGCACATTTGTGACCCTGGACAACTGGCTGACAATTGTGCCTGAGCTCTCTGGGGTGTGGGGAGGGATGGTGAGCCCCCACCTCTGCTCACCTTCGGGGCACTGGCTCTTCTGCACCGTGCACCGCCGCACCTCCGTGGTGGCAGGGCACAGAGACACGTCCCCAGAGGGCGCCTGCAGAATCCTCCGTGTTCGGTCTTCATTGCCCTTCTTGAAGCCACAGAGCTTCCTTTTCTTGGAGCAGGGCCCCCACGGCCCCCACTCGCTCATTTCACATTGTGCTGCCAGATGAGAGAGCCCAGCTGTAACTCCCGTTCCCGCCCAGGCCATCCCCGAGCCCTTCTCTCCCCACCCTCGGCTGTGTTTCCCCAGCAGGTTCCTAAATCCCTAAGCACCCCTTCCTTGCCACACCACACCAACTCTGGGTCACAGTTCACAAACCCCAAGGGCTGCTCCCCATCCAGGCTGCTTCCCAGAGGGCTCTGCCCCACGAAGGGCTCGACACAGGTACATGAGGGGTCTGGATCATCTCTAAACCCCCCTGCAGCAGTGGCCATGAGCAGGCATCGTGCAGGGCCACATGCAGGGCTGCTTACCAGGACTGCTGCACTCCATGGTGCCGTTGGCAGCAGCGTAGCCTTCGGGGCATGTGACGTAACATCTCCCTTTGTGCAAATACAAACCTTCCTTACATTTTGTGCAAAAGTTTCGACTGAAACAGGACTCACAGTTCTCAATTTTGCATTCTGGGGAAAAAAAAAAAAACCAAAACAAAACAAGTCACCAAAGCCATCATGCAGTCTGATGTGAACAGAAGACTCAAGAGGCTCCACACTGCCAACCCAGGGGTCTTACAGCAGCCAGGGCATGTCTCTGAGCATCCTGCCAGGCCTGGCTGTGCCCCTCAGAAGGGAGTTTTCTTTGCACCATTCCCTGTGCTGCAGCTCTCACAGCCAGCCAGCAGCAGCCACTGCCAGGACAGAATCAGGCAGGGTGGGAAGATTTTGGGCTGGTGCTCAGCTGAGCGTCAGTCAGCCACCGGGGATGGTGCAAAGGATGCAGTCCCAGATCCAGCTGCAGCTACAGGACAGGCTGCATGGAAAGGGAGCTAGATGGAAAGCTGGATGTCTGTGAGGGGGCTGTGCATGGACCTGCCAGGGGGGTGATCCCATGTTTTCTGGTGCTCTGGCTACAAGATGCAAGTCAGGGATTTCACTCAGAGCTGCCTGAGTCTGGTGAGCAGTAGAGCAGGAAAAGAGGCACTAAGTGCCTGAAAGGATTTCCCTATTCCCAAAAGCTGCCAGTCTGGCAACCCATATGACCAGAGGTCCTGCAAGATCCCACATCCACAGCATGCCCATGTGGAGCAGGGCTCTTCTCAGGCTGTCGTGCTCAGCCCTGCCTCACCCCTTCCATACAGCCCCAGCACCTCCTGCCCCTGAGCAGAGGCTGTGCTGCCCTGCAGAGCACTGCAGCTGCCCACACCCTTCCCTCCCAGCCCCACTCACTGATGCACTTGTTCATGTCCGTATTGCGAAGGCCAAAGTATCCCAGGGGACAAGAAGGCAGGCAAATCCCAATTTGTCGGATATCGTTCCGCTCCAGAAGGATGAAGAGCTTGGGGGAACACCTCAGGCACCCATTGAACTCAGAGCACAGGTCACAGCCTCTGGCACAGCCCTGGCTCAGCTCGGTGCTGACTGCAAGAGCAGGAGAGAGGCAGTGGTTAGTGCTGGGCTCTGCAGGCACCAGCTGTGACCCCAAACCACTGGCACCGCTGGCAGGAAGGGCAGGAGCTGGGGCACAGCAGGGTCCTGCAGCACTGGCACGCTGGCAGCACGGCTCTGCATGGCCACAGGAGCCAGAGCTGTGCCAAGCACGGGCACAAGAGTCACAACAGAGGCCGTGCTGAGGAGCAGCACCATGAAACAGCCACCAGCTGTGCCCAGGGCCTGGCACTGCCCACCCCAGCCCTGGTGCCCGTGTGGGGCAGACACTAACATGGCATGAGCCCAGGGGTCCAGCACCTCCTGCTGCCTCCCCTGTGCTGTCTCCATGCCGAGGAGCAGTGGACCAGAGCATGGCCCTGGAGCAAAACTGTTCCATTAATTCTGTCTGTGCTGCGTGCCAGGCCGGATCTCACTCTGACCCTGCCTATGTCAAATTCTCCCTGGCAGTCAGGAGGTGTCACTGCCCCCAAAATAGAGATGTGTTCTCAGCTCCTACATTCAGTCCAAGAAAAATACTCAATCCCATGTCTTGAGAGTTTTCTGCTTTTAATTATCATATAAAATGCTGCTTGTTTTGAAACCAATCGCATTCTTTGCAGACTAGAATGCAGGTTATTTTTATTAGTTTATTATGCAAGCCATGTCCTTGTTTATAGAAAAGCTGTGTATTTAAAAGTTGTATTCTTTTAAATGCCATGTTTACTACACTTCAAAAGCAAGCACAGAGCAGCACAGTGTTCAAGTGTCAGAACTAGAGGTGAGAGAGCTGCCCTGTCCCCTCACCATGACCCAAGAGCTGCCCTGTCCCCTCACCATGACCCAAAAGCTGCTCTGTTCCCCCACCATGACCCAAGAGCTGCTCTGTCCCTTCACCACGACCCAAGAGCTACTCTGTCCCCCCACCAATGACCCAAGAGCTGCTCTGTCCCCCCACCATGACCCAAGAGCTCTGTCCCCCCACCATGAGCCAAGAGCTGCTCTGTCCCCTCACCATGACCCAAGAGCTGCTCTGTCCCCCCACCATGAGCCAAGGGCCTGGCAGCCCCCACTGCCTGCCCCAGCCCCATTCCCAGGCCTGTGGCTGCAGGGGCTGCTTCAGCCTTGGGAAGAGGCACCGAAGGCAGGGGGGTCCTCAGCCCCCAGCTGCCAGGAGGGTTCCCTGGTCTGGTCTGGGACTCCCCTGGCACTGTGGGCCTTGGCCCCTCTACACAGAGACCCCCAGGGATCCAGCCCCATCCCTCCCTCAGCGCTGGGCCCTGGTGCCAAGCTCTGCATCCATGGCAAAGGTATAAACTGGGCTCTCGCTGAAAATTACCCTTTATAGCATTAGCCATGACGTCAGGTTTTCCTTGTTCTCCCAGGGCTCAGCAGTCCCAGTTTTAATATAAAATCAATTTTATATAATTCAATTTAAAGCAGTTTTAATGTAAAACAGTTCTAACATGAGCTTACACAAAGGAGGGCAAACGCCTGTGGCTGCTCCTGTGCCAATTCTGCCTGGCTGCCCTGCACAAGCCCCACCAGGGACCCTCGGGGCTGGAGGCAAAACTGACCCCCCTGTGACCTCAGGGGACACCTCAGCTCGGAGCTGTGGCAGGTCAGGGGACATGGGGAGTGGCACTGGGGGATCTCTGCGGGCCCTGCCCAGCTCCCTGTGCTGCAAACACATTCACACCAGCACGACCTTCACGGCACCACGAGAGGAAGTAGAGAAGAAAAGCATTTCATACATACTTCGTCTTTGCCTCTTGCCCTTCACCACTTTGCTGCTGCCTGTTAGATCCATCGAGCTTAGAAAAACCACCACCACAAGCAGTCCAAGCTGCATAGTAACTCTCCAGCGCTGCAGCCCCTCCGTCGTGGGGTGGTTGGGGGAGCGTGCTCCACAGCGGGGGCCTCTGCTGCCGCTAAATCCTCTCGGGTGGGATCAGAGCTGACAGTCTGTGCACAGAGCCACGTCTGGGACCATATCCACCAACTACAGCAGCACCAGCCAGCTTAGGTAGCAGGTAACATGGCTCTACCTTCATCCCTGTCAGGAGTGCAGGAGCTCGGCCCTAGTCCCATCGGGGGCTCGGCAGCGGGCGTTAGCTGCTCGCAGTTTCCAGGGGCGCTGGCAGGAACTGCAAAAGAAGAGGAGAACAGGTTAATTTGACAGACAGCATCACTCCCACAATGGCTGGGGGCGAGCAAGGGGGTGTGGGGTGCGCTGGGTGTGCTGGCAGATAGTGGCACGCAGAGTGGTGTGGGCAGAGCTGTGCTCCAGCCTCATCCATTAGTCCCTGTTGCTAATAATCAGCACCCGTCGGAATGCTCAGTGCATCTTTGCCATCTGCCAGTGCTGCAAACAGTAGTTATAGCTGGAGCTTGTTTAAAACAGAGCCAGACCCCTGGGCTGCCCTCCCCAAGCGGCAGATGGCTGCTGCGGGTGCCAGGCACACAAGATGTTTCCCATCAAGTGGGCACCTCTGGGGCTGGTAGTCAAGCCCAGCAGAGCGAGCCTGCAGTCCCCAGCCAGGGCTGGGGCTGTCTGGGGACGGGGTGGGATCCTCTGCGAGCTGCCCAAAACGCTGTTTCTGCTCTGAGGGAATTTCCAAACCTCCCATGTCCCGTTCCCCGGAGCACAGGGCAGGGCCAGCACTGCCTGCGCTGGGCTGAGCGCGGGAGCTGCTCTGCCCCGGGCTCACCGGCAGAGACAGCCCGGCGAGGGGCAGAGAGCCTGGTGTGGGACAGAGAGCCTGGTGTGGGGCAGAGAGCCTGGTGTGGGGCAGAGAGCCTGGTGTGGGGCAGAGAGCCTGGCATGGGGCAGAGAACCCAACGTGGGGCAGAGAGCCCGGCGTGGGGCAGAGAGCCTGGGATGGAGCAGAGAGCCTGGTGTGGGGCAGAGAGCCCAATGTGGGGCAGAGAGCCTGGCGTGGGGCAGAGAGCCCAATGTGGGACAGAGAGCCTGGCGTGGGGCAGAGAGCCTGGGATGGAGCAGAGAGCCTGGCGTGGGGCAGAGAGCCTGGTGTGGGGCAGAGAGACTGGCGTGGGGCAGAGAACCCAACGTGGGGCAGAGAGCCTGGCATGGAGCAGAGAGCCCAGCTGCAAGTGCCACGCTGCCCTCACCAAGCACAGAGTGGCCCAATGTGCATGGCAGGACAGAGCGATGAGGTGGCAACACCAGCAGCACAGGCTGAGCAGCAAACCAGTGGCTCTGCAAGAACTTCGGGAGAGAGAAGGGAAGCCCAGTTGCCTGACAGCCAGCCAGCAGCCAGGACTCCACGTGTACCATCCTTTCCTGAGAGTGCCCAAACCCTTGCTGCAGCTGGCTCCTGACAGGGCATTTTCCCTGTAGCTTTCAAGTGGTTTTCCCCATGCCCGGTGTGAAGCAAGGGCAAGTTCCAGGCTGCACCAAGAGACCTGGCACTGCCAAGCCGGGCCCCACTCCTCTCTGCAGCTGGCAGAGCAAAGCCCTGCCAACGGCGGACATTGTGTTGGAATAAAGGCGACAACATTTGCTCTGTGAAGTCAAATGAAACAGAAAATTGTTTTAATCCCTTTATAATAACTGCGCAATCACCGATGCCCCAAACAACTGGTGGCGACAGTGCTGGAAGTGAGCCCGGCCTCCGCCTGGGGTGGACTCGGTCCCCAGGGGCTGGGTCCCCTCCCTGGCCCACCCTGCCTGGGGGACCTGCTGAAGGGCCACTGGCCCAACAGCCCCCCTGCTCCAGCCCACCTAGGGGGGTTATGGCCACACGGCAGAGCACCTGGAGGGAGGGGGCTCCTGTGGGCTCCTGTGAGCCGGGTACCGCTGAGCCTCGTGGCAGCCCGTGGCACGAACACCGAGCTGTGCTCCCGGCAGCGCTGGCTCACCTGTGCCGGCCACCGGGCGCTGTGGGGCCATCGCCACTGTCCCCCCGCCCTGCTGGCTCTGAACTTTTCACCGTGTCCCTGCTGCGCCTGCCGGGGCAGGAGCCCAGCGCTCGCCATGTGCTTGTCGTTACAGCCCACGGCTGGTCCGCAGGATTTTCAAATAAATAATTAGTCACTTGTGTAAACACCAACTTGTTCTGCACTTCCAAGCCTGTTTGCTGCAAGCTGCTTTATAAACACTGTCAAGTGCTCAAGGCGGGCTGCTGGGAGCTGTGCAGAGGGGGATCCCGCAGCTCCCCGGCACTTGTGCGGGGGTCTGGGCACGGCTCTGCAGCGTCAGCAGGGTCCCTCCGGACAGGTGGTGTGGGACAGTCCGGCCATGCCCAGCACGGCCGCAGCAGCCTGGGGATGCCGTCGGTGCAGCACGGCCCAAAATGTCCCGGAGGAGCGGGAGCGGGACCAGGAGCAGGGGCAGGGGCAGAAGCGGGAGCAGGAGGGGGAGCGGGAGCAGGAGCAGGGGCAGAAACAGAAGCGGGAGCGGGAGCAGGAACGGGAGCAGGACCGGGAGCAGGAGCAGGGGCAGAAACAGAAGCGGGAGCGGGAGCAGGAACGGGACCAGGACCGGGAGCAGGAGCAGGACCAGGAGCAGGAGCGGAGCGGGAGCGGGAGCAGGAGCGGAGCTCTCCCGGCGGCTCCGCGGGGACCGCGCTGCCGCCGCCCGCTCCGGCCGCCCCCGCTGTTTAATTGCGGCGGCTCCGCGGGTGAAGCGCGTCCGCAGGAAGCACACGCCGTGTTTACACAACACTCACAGCCTGGGCACGGTCCCCCGGCGTGGGGACGGCAGCAGGGATGGATGTCCGGAGGGGGCAAACACAGCCCCGGTGTGCCAAGAGCCAGCGTGAAGCTCGTGCCGCCACCACAGACCCATTGCTGAGGGCAGTCCAGGGCAGGGAGGTGCCATGGGAAACCTGGAGACCGCGGCACAAACCGAGCCAGCACGCACTTCTCCCTCCTTGTTTCCTCGCTTTCTAGCCCAAAGTGAGCCTGGGCTCGGCCACAGCTGCTGCCTCAGCACAGAAAGGCCCCCGGCATTCTAGGTGCTGCTGTCAGTGTCTCGGCAGATGACACATGACCCACAGGTCTCCAAATCCCCCCACGAGCACCTGGGGGTCTGTGGTGAGCTGGCTGGCTGGACTGCCAGCTCTCCCCACCCTCACTGCAGGACACGAGTTATGATTCCTTCTGTTACTGCAGCCATCAGTCAAGCTCAGGTTGCTACAAACAATTTCCAGTCTAAACATTCGCAGGATTTATGCCATTATCCAATCTACAGGAAGAATTTGGGGTAACCTGAATTGTTCTGAATTCATTTATGGAGAGACCTGGCCCCTGAATCTGAGATGGCACTAAGCCTTGTTTGCAATTCAATCAGGATAAATTGGTCCTTGGGAGCTCCACTACAAACCAGAAAATGTAAACCATCCAGATAATTTGCCATTAGTCCTCCTACACACAAGGTGAGAAAGACCAACATTATATCCCCAGGATATTTGAGACCTAATCCACAATAACTAAATTGCTGATATATTGCCTCTTGCTGAATGTACCAGGGATCCCAAATGTAAACAGGCTCTCCAAAGGTTTACTGAGCCTTGGAGAGAAGGACCAGATGCTGGAGGCAGGACAGACCTGGTAGTCTGGGGAACTGCCAGGCCGCTGCCAACAGCCCAGCTGTGAGCTGGGGAATTTGGGTTTCCTCTGTGTGAATATGCACAGAGCAGCTTCCTGCAGGAGGAGGCATGGTTTCACAGGGTTAGTTTGGTTCCATGTCTGCCAGCCCTGCACCAGGGGACAGCACCCAGGATACACCACCCTGAGGCCTCCAAACCCCAGGACACACCACCCTGAGGCCTCCAAACCCTAGGACACACCACCCCAAAGCCTCCCAGCCCCAGGACACACCATCCTGAGACCTCCAAACCCCAGGACACACCACCCCAAAGCC
>VZRH01001504.1:229637-247597 GCA_013397555.1 Urocynchramus pylzowi | reverse complement strand
AGGACACACCACCCCAAAGCCTCCCAGCCCTAGGACACACCACCCTGAGACCCCCAAACCTCAGGACACACCACCCTGAGGCCTCCCAGCCCCAGGACACAGCACCCTGAGACCTCCAAACCCTAGGACACACCACCTCAAAGCCTCCAAACCCCAGGACACACGACCCCAAAGTTTCCCAGCCCCAGGATACACCATCCTGAGGCCTCCCAGCCCCAGGATACACCACCCTGAGGCCTCCAAACCCCAGGATACACCATCCTGAGGCCTCCCAGCCCCAGGATACACCACCCTGAGGCCTCCCAGCACCCAGGGCAGAGTCCAGCTGTGGAAGGCTGTGGGTGGCAGCAGTAGTTCCACGCTGCTCATTCCCCAGCCTGCCTTTGTGGGGCTTTCAACAGGCCCCTCCAACACCAGGGATGGCAGCTGGTTTTCCCTTGTCCCTGTTCCACAGGCACACAGGGATGTGCCCACGCTGCTGGTGCTCCCTGAGCCTGCTGCCTGCTCTGCCTGCACCCTATTCCCTGTGCTGTGCCCCCATGGCAGAGCTCCCTGCCTGCTCCTCCAGCCCCACCGTGGGAGGGAAGGGCTGAGGGAGCAGGTTTGGGCCCTCGTTCTCTTTGGGAAAGTCCCTCTGTGCTGCTGTGTTCCCCAGGGCTGCTTTCCCGTGGCAGGGCTGATGCTCCAGGAGCAGTGCTGTGAAACCCTCCGCAGTGGAAGGTCCCACCAGGCTTGGCTGGGCCACCACAGCTGCCACAGGGTGTCTCACGTGCCTCTGGCAAACATCTCTGCACATGCACAGGCAGAGCCACTTTGTTCTGCTTAATCCTTGAAGCAATAAAAGACGGCTGCATTAAGTCAAATTTCCGAACCAGAAGGTCTTCATTTGATATTAGATCCCAGCGCCAAGTTCTGCAAAATCCCCAACCCATAAACTGCACTGAAAAAATAAAATAATAAAAGCCCAATCTGGCAGCAGAGCTATCCACAGCATTGTTGAGGTCTGACTTCTTCCACCAGCTCCTGCCCTGCGTTCCCCGTGCTGTGACCCTGAGGAGAGGCTGCTGCTCACGGCCATCCCCCTCCCTGCCCTGGCAGTGGGAGCTGCTCTGGGGTCAGCAGCACCCCAGCCTGCAGCCCCAGCTCAGTGCCCCCACAGCAGCTGCTCCAAGAAACGCTGTGCTCCATAGTGCCACAGGCCTCCCTCCAGGAGTGGAGAGCTTCAGGGCTGTAAAACATCAGGAAATGTTTTACAGGGGGATTCCCATGGCCCTGATGCCAGCGCAGAGGCAGCACGCTGCTCTCAGAAGGAGGAGGAGGCAGAGCCCTGCGGCAGGCTGAAGGAGCCGTGCCTGTGCTTCTGCACAGAACCAGAGCAGCAGCTGGAGCTGTGCTGGAATCATCCTGGCAGGCACAGCTCTGTGCCTGGGATCTGACTGCAGTCATGGGAGCAGCAAACCTGAGTCTGTTAGGTACAACTCGGGTGGGTTTGAGCCTCCTACAGATCAGTAACTCACCAGAACGGCACAATCACACTTCAGACCGGGAAACAGAACAGCCCAATTTGAGGTAGCACAGACCAGAGCACTGAAAATCTGGCTTTTCCCCCAAAAGGGCTCCCTAAAGGCCCACTGCTGAGCAGGGACATGCTGAGCAGGTGCCCCAGGAGGTGTGGGTGGACACACACCACTGTCAGGTGTAGCCCTGGGGGTGGGAGCAGGGGGCTCTGACACAGACCCAGAAGCACAGTCAGGGGTGCTGAGGCTCATCCTACAACAAGTGCACACATTCAGCTCAATACCCAATTCCCCTCTCATTTCTCTGGAAATGCATGTAAACAAGGGCTCACAGCTCCTTCCAGCACAGACCCTGCCTGCCAGCTTTGTAAACACAAATTTCCAGGCTCAGAGGGGCCCGATGAGCCATGAGCTGCTGTGCTGAGCTGCCAAAGCCTGAGGCCCAGGGCAAAGTCCTGAGCAGCACTGGGGCTCTGTAATGGCCATGTGCACAGGAACCATCTGCCAAGAGGAGCTTCCTGAGGGGATTCCCGGTGCTCTGGCTCTCCCAGACATCACTGCCTGGGAAACCTCAGCCCTGCAGAGCCAGGAGCAGCACCAACTCCAGCAGCAGAGGAAAACAAACTGGGAAAAATGACCCACAGCCTCAGCTCTGGACGTGTGGCAGGACAGAGCAGGAGGGAGCGAGCAGGCAGCCAGGGTGTCCTCCAGACCAGCTGCTGCTGCCAGCCTGGACAGAGCCCATCCAAACTCTGCCTTTTTGTGGGATGACAGCACTAGGACAGGGGGAGCAAGGTTTGAGCTCTGCAGGCCTGGCAGTGCTCAGGGTGCTTTGCAGTGAATCCTGCAGGCAGCCCACATTGCCCTGCTGCCCGTGGGCACGTGAGGAAGCTGCAGCCCCAGAGGATCCTCCTGCAGGAGGTTGGTGGTGGGTATGACAGGAAACCTGTCGGTATTTGCCAGGTCTTAGGCAAAGACAGGCACTTCCATCCTTGCCAAGATGACAGGTCACCCTCACACCACACAGGGAAGAGTCTGCTGCCAGTGCCACCTGTCTCAGCTGCATGGTCCCCTCTGTCCCACTCCAGGGCTGTCCCTATAGGCCAGGAGGGTTGACCTGGCCCTTGGCTCTGTTGCTCACCAGTCCCAGCCCTATAGTCCAGGAAGGGCTGTGCCAGCTCACATCTGGCTCAGCTGATGGAAATGTGGGATTTGTGCTTGGCTCAGCTGCTGCCTGCACACAGTGGCACAGCCAGCTGGCTTTGGCCATGCTCAGGGCATCCCTGCCCTGCTTCTGCAGAGCTTTTGGCCATGCTCAGAGCATCCCTGCCCTGCATCTGCAGAGCTTTTGGCCATGCTCAGAGCATCCCTGCATCTGCAGAGCTTTTGGCCATGCTCAGGGCATCCCTGTATCTGCAGAGCTTTTGGCCGTGCTCAGGGCATCCCTGCCCTGCTTCTGCAGAGCTTTTGGCTGTGCTCAGGGCATCCCTGTATCTGCAGAGCTTTTGGGCGTGCTCAGGGCATCACTGCCCTGTAATCTGCAGAGCTTTTGGCCATGCTCAGAGCATCCCTGCCCTGCATCTGCAGAGCTTTTGGCCATGCTCAGGGCATCCCTGCATCTGCAGAGCTTTTGGCCATGCTCAGGGCATCCCTGCCCTGCATTTCCAGAGCGGGTGCCTGCACCCGGCTCCTCCCTGCCGCGTCCCTCAGGGTGGTGCTGCTGCTCTCGCAGCGGCCGCGCAGGGGCCAGGGAGCTGATCCAGCTGAAACGAGCCTTTTTTCCAGGGTGGTTTCCAGGCATGTTGCAGCACTGGCATTCCCAGGCCCGCGGTGCTGCTGCCGTCCTCCCACCCAGCCTGCACAGCCCTGGCCCCACAGCGGGGTGAGTGCATGGAGTCAGGAGTTCACCCGCCCCGGGGTCACCAGCGGAGTTCAGACAAAATCACTCCCAACAGAGAACCCTCCAGGCAGAGGTTTCACTGCCCAGTCCCTGGGAGATCTCAGCACAGACCTGGCCGCCCCACACAGCATTTTAAGCACTGCCCCAAGTTTACAGACCTTCAGGTGGCAGGATTTTTTTGTGTGGGTACCTGCTGCCCCCTGTGCAGCAGAGTGGAGGCTCCGTGGGTGCCTTGGCCTTTTCTTCTGCCAGCATCGCCCTATTTTAATGCCTTTCACTGTAAGGCGCCTCTCTAAACCCAAACCACATCACCTCCTCGGTACCCAGGGCCGCTCAAGGGAACACACATGCCTGAGCCTCTAAAATCCTCCAGCAGCCCAGGGCTGACCAAGCCCAGTCACCCCCAGGCACGTCTCACAGCACCAGGCTCCATCAGCACCGAGGCTGAAGCCACCTTGACCCACGCCCTGCCTGGGGAGCTGTGTCCCAGCCTGGCTGACCCCTCACAGGACCCAGCAGCACTTCCCTGCACACCAGCTGCTCACAGCACCTCTAATTGCTGCCATCATCCCCATGAACCATTTCCCCACGGATCCCCCTTCCAAACTCCTCGGAGCCCGTACTCACCCCGCACTCTCCGGGCGCCTGCCGTGCCCCCATGGCTGCGTGGCAGGAGCCTTGCCTTTGGTGCAGCCACAGCAGGACTGAGACAGCAGCAAATTAACTGCCCATCCTCCCATTGCCCCGTGCCTGGGATCAGAGGGTGGGCAGAGGGCACGGCTGCACCGCGGGACCCCGCAGCTGGTCCAGCATCAGCCGGCAGCTCCAGCCAGCCGATCAATATCCCGGCTCCCTCTGTCCCCTTCCCCAGCCCGGGATGGTAGCACGGTGCCAGGGGACACACAGAGCAGCCCAGCTCCCCTGCAAGCCCCACGCACCTCGGGGGAAGGGGGGGAGGAAGGGGATCCCAGAGATCGTGCCGTGATTCCGCACAGCTCTCATTGTCTGAACTCATTATCCACGTTGCACAAGGCAAGCCCGCAGTCAGATGCTGACACGGCTCGCCTTCTCCATTAGCAGCCCGCATTGCAAAAGCTCCATCGACACAAACATGCATGCTGAAGCCCTTACCTTCGACTTGTCACTCCCTCATCACTGCGGAAAAGACTCTACTGGGTTCTCAGATTTAAAATACTATAAGAACAACTACAAAATTCCTCAGTTCCTCCAGAGAAAGTTACACACACGTTTCTGTCAAAAAAAATGAAAAATACATTCATGGCGAGTTCATGGAGAAGTCTGGTGCGTGTGGATGTTTTGGTCACTCGTTTTTTAAAGCAGGTTTCTAACGGGGTCCCGGGCTTTGCACAGAGAAACAAACCCTTCTGCGATGTGCGGGATCTCAGCTCGTAAAGATCGCTCAGGCTGGTTCCTACTCCATCAGCCCACGCTGCTCCCTGCGTATGCAAAGCAGAAAGTATGTGATCATATCAGAGCAATTTGCACATTAATAAATCCTGGTCTCAATCCGTAGACTCCGTCCCCATCCACCGGGTAGGGGCTTTTTATTATTATTATTACCAGAGTATCCAGCTTTGTAAAGGCATCCAGTGCAAACTCCTGCATGAGGGAATTCCACCCCACTAGTACCACCTCCTAAGACAATATCCAGCCAAAATATTGTGACTGTTGCAAAACCCGGACTGGAGCTCCACAAAGGACCTTCCAGCCTCGCATCCAGAGCCAACAGGGTCTCAGTAAATTACTGCAGAGTGACACACCATCGAGTTGTCTTTGTAGTCTTTTTTATTTATGACAGTTAATTCCGAGTTATTACTAACATTTTAGTGGTAAGTGGCATATGAAGTCATCAGCTGTCACAACTGCATCTGTTAATAAACATGTCAGATATTAAAAGCAGCTTATTATCCTCTGGAGGGGGGAAGGCACGAAGGCGAAGAGCTCAGAGCCTGGTTGTTTTTCCATTGCTGGCTGTGCAGCAGGAGGAAACACTCCTGCTCAGGAGAGCACGTGGCTGCGGTGGGGCTGCCTGGGACACCTGCCTCCAGCACACCTGGGCAGCCTGGGAGCTCTCCTCCCTGTGCTGCAGCTCCCTTTCCCTCCTCCCCCTGCACTCCAGGGCGGCAGAGCCCGCTCTGTGCAGGGGAACAGGGGACACCAGTGCTCAGGCACCTTCCCTGAGCCCCACCATGCCTGCTGGGGTGAGCAGATCCTGCACCAGGGCTCAGGTGGCAGCCAGGCGTTGCCAGGAGCCACGCTGGACCCTGGCCAGTGCTCCTGTGCAAGCCATACAGAGGAGTTGGTGGCCCCCAGCCTCCCGAGGGCCAGCAGCCACGAGCGGCCCTCGTCCCCGGTTCTCGCAGGGCTGATGTGATGCTCAGGGCCCTGGGGCTCTGCCCAGAGCCCTGGTGGGTTGTCCCAGGGGTGTGTGACCAGCTGCCAGCAGCCCCTCGCCATGACGTGCCCACGGACCCTGGCAGTCTCCTGGGGAGACTCCCCAGGCTTGCAGGGCTCTGAGCTGGAAGCCAGAGGGCACAGGCTCTTTCAAAGGCTGTGAGGAGCCCTGTGGTGGCTCCTGAATCCCTCCTGGAGCCTCTGCTGGGGCCAGGGCAGTTCCCTTTCAACACTCTGCTGGCCATGAGCCCCCAACGAAGGGAGGTCCCTGAGTATCCCTGACAGCTGCTGGCATCAGCCCTGGAGTGCTCACTGGGACTTGAGATGGACCCAACAGCCCTGAGGAAGAGGAGGGCAAGGTTTGGGTGCAGAACATGGCACCAAGCATCCCCAGACACAGAGATCCTGAGAGCCTCATGAATTCCTCACACAGAACTTGTGAACACAGAGGTGCAAAATAACCCAGACACAGGCAAGAGGGGAAACTCACCCTTTCTGCAGCTTTTCCTTTGTGCTGTGTGTGTTGGTGCTCATGTACATGGAAGTTTTATTCATCCTGAACTTGCCTTGGCACCTCGTTAAATGTCCCTCGTTTCCTATTTGGAAATGATGTCACGGAGATCCTTGCTATCTCCCAGGAGTGTGGTGAGTGTGTGCTGCTTGTTGGCAGATGCTGAGCAGTCACTGCTGCAAGTCTCCATATCAAAGGCCTTTTTCTATTTATATTTAGAGCTTTTTTTAAACTTTCTATTCTAGGAAATTCTCAAGTGCCATCAAATGTTGTCAGGGACAATGTCACTCCATTGACTGTATGAATAAAAAATCTGGAGAGCCTGAGATGTGTATTTCCTGCTCATTAACAGCCAAACCTCCTTTCTGACACCAGAGTGCTGCAGCCTCAGCTGACAGCTGTAGATCAAGTTTCCAACTGAGCAATAAACCCCAAAGTCAGAGCTGTGTACTGGCAATGCTGACAGACCCAGATGCAGCAGCAGGGCTACCAGCACAGCAGTAACTAGCCAACAGAGCAGTGGGGCTGGCTGAAGGCAGACCGGCAAAGGGACATGCTCCCAGCTCCCTGGTGCCACAGGTGTCATTGCAGAGGCTGGTAAATCACACTAAAACCTGCACAATAAACCCAGCACCAAGTCCTACATTTCTTCCCCTCTGACAGGAGCTCATTTACAGGCTTGCTTTTCTTTAGCTAATGGCTCTTGAGGCTGATCCTAAATTAATCCCAAACAGGTTGTTTTTCTCCTGCACAAAAGGACATGAAATTCCCTGTTTTAGCAGGATAAGATGCCAAGCTGCTCCAGATGGAAAGCAGAGGGTTCCTTGACACCCACAGCGTGTTCCCTGGGCTCCTCTGGCTGGGACATGGGCACAGTGGCTCTGCACAAAGCTGAGGGGACAGCCCCACTCTGCTTCTGCACAGCAAGTGCCAATTGCCCCACATCCCCTAGCCCACCCTTAAAGTACGTGCTTCTCCTCTACATTAAAAACCTCCAATATTTTGGTCCAATTTCATCCCTCTACAGTTCCTGCTTTGCAAAACCCTCAGCCTTGAAGAGGGGGAAGGTGTGTCCATGGAAGGCTGACCCTGCCCAGGCACTGCAGGGACAAGCAGGAGCCATGTCCCTCACCCCTGGTGCAGCTGAGGACAGGGGGGCCGTGGCTGTGCCCAGGTCTGCCCCAAGCAGATCCAGCACTGAGCACCACAGCTTCTTTCAGACCCACATTAACCCTCCCAGTGCCTGCAAACTCCCAGCTGGCACAAAAGGTGCATTACTCATCCCTGGTGCCTCATCAGCCTCTGATAATATCTCAGCATAAGCAAAAAGCAGAAAAGACTCACAGAGAAAGCAGAAGGAAGGCGAGTACGTCCTGAAGTGTCTGTGACACTCCCAGACTGGACACGAGGTCTTTTCTGACCTGCTGCTCCGAGGGTTCTCTGCTGCAGGATGACTGATAGCCCAGGCTGTTGTTTGTGACAACAGCTGAGCACCAGCAGAGTGTCAGGAGCAGAGTTCTGCCCGTGCCTGCCCACTGCCTCCTGCTCTGGCTGCAGGGCGACAACGGCGCTGCTGGCAGGGCTGCAGGGTCAGGCCCAGGGGCACCGGGATCACGCCTGCTGTGGAGATGTGAGAGCCAGAGGATGTGGAGCTGCCTTCCTGATAGGATCACCCGGGCATGCCTCTGCTCCCCAAGCAAGCCCGGGCTTTCATCCAGCCCGTGCTGCTGGCGGGCCGCGCTCGGAGGCGGTGGCGCTGGCAGCCTGGCCCCTGCTGGGAGCCTCTCCATCTGGGATTGTCCCCAGTCCTCATCCCAGCCTGGTGCTGAGAGCCACAGCTGCAGAGCCACGCCAGCTCCTCCCTGTGAAACCCTCTGTAGGTGACAGGACAGCAGGGGGTGAGATGCCCCATCCCAGCCCAGATGTGGGGCGGGCAGCAGCCGGTGCCCCCCTGCACCCCCTGCCCCAGGGCTGCTCACCAGGGCTCCAGCAGGACTGACCTGCTCTGGCTCGCCATGCCCAGGGCAGGGGGCAGCTCCTGTGTGCCCCACCAGCTGCCTTGCTGTTCAGAGCCTTTGGAGGGCCTGGCATGTCTCCTGGCACCCCGTCCGTGCAGCCTGGACGCTTCCCCTCTCCCCAAGGAGCAGCATTCTGTGCATGTTGGGAAATGCTCTTTTCCCATTCGCTCCGAAGGCCCTTTCCCCTGTTGTTTGAGGAATGCTGTTTGAATTAGCTGCACGGATTGCAAACAGACCCTGTTGTTTTCCTTTCCCAATGCAGGGAGGCTTCTGTTCTCTCTGGCCTGCTGGATTAACCAGGGGCCTTACACGCTGACCTCTCTGCAGCTCAGGGAAGCTAATTTAATCCCAATATTGTTACAGATCACAGCAGGACGGATGTCACAGATTCCTTGAGGCAAACCAGCATGGAGTGCTGGCAGGGACAGCAGCACGCTGTGTTTGTAGAGGCAGGAGCTGCTGCGATTTTTCTGTTAAATTCTCTCTGCAAAACGCATGCAGCTGGGGAGAACAGCAGCACTGGGGAACAGGGGGATCCCCTGAGCACAGAGCTCTGAGGAGATGCTCTGCCTGCATCCCCAGTGCCCCTGGCATGCCAGAGGGTGAAGGGTGGCTCTGAATCCTGGCAGAAGAGAGGGAGATGCAGGCTCGCAGCTCCTTGCTATTTCTTTCTCGCTATTATTCTTTTTCCCTGGGTACCTGCTCCTGAAAGTGGTCTGTGATGTGATGCTGAGCCTGGAAAAGGCCTCAGCACCCTCACAGCAGGGCAATCCATATCCACTCACTCGTATTTTCAGGGGGAAGGTCTGCCTTCTCACCTTGTCACAGCTCTGCCTCCCCTGGCCCCACGGCCCCACCTGAAAGCATCGCTGTCCCTGGCACAGCCAAGGACAGTGTCCAGCCCCCGAGCAGGCCAGAGGGGTGCAGGAGCCACCAGGGCTGGGGGGGAAGCCCTGCCTCTCCCAGCATTGCTCAGGGGGCTTTGATGTTTGGGAAAAATAAATTACTTTGGGATACTATTAAAGAGAAGTTTGAATGATGACACATCACAGGGCTGGGACTTCCAGCATTTCTTGTAAACTCCATCCAGATCTGGAAGTGGAAGAGGCCACTGGCACAGCCAGGAGGACATGAAACCAAGAGCCTCTGCAGCAGGAGTGGCTTTGTGAGCAGCCTGTCCCTCTCCAGGCATCTGCTCCCTCCCTCCTGCCTCTGCTGCTGCAGATGTCCCTGAGGACCACGGGGCAGAGTCTGAGGAGCACAGATGGGGCACCCAAGGGAGCCACAGCCCTGTGAGCCAATCCTGGGAGACTGGGACAGGGATGGGAGCTGGGCATGCAGCCCCTGCTCAAGCCCATCCTTCTCTCAGCCATGATCAGCTCTTGGGAACATTCCTGCTGGATGACATTTCCCAAGGCATAGAGGGAAAAAAAAAAAAAAAGCACTTTTTTCCCAATATAAATTCTTGCAACATTAAAAACCCCACACAATAGTTGTAAGCCCTGGAACGGCTGGGGGTAAAAAAGTTACAGTTCAACATGGAAATAGCACTGCCATCTCCAACTGGTGAGTCCCAGATGTGGGACATCATGTGTGACAAAACCCCCCGGGCAGGACATGCAGGAAGCCTGGAATTGTTGTGGGCTCCCATCAGGCTGGCAACCTTGGGAGTCCCGTGGGTCACCTGCCACAGCCAGAGCAGAGCCCTGCATCCTGGGCTGGCTCTGGGAGTGACACAGAGCTCCTTGCTGGCCCACGGAGAGCAGGCTGCAGCAGAAGGGACCTGTGGCAGTTTTGGGACCTGGGGTGATTTTGGAATGCTGGGGTGGTTTGGGAATGCCCCAGGCAGGAGCTGGAGGTTCCTGCTTACCCACAGAATAGATGCTGGTGCTCTGGGTTGTCCTGACACAACAGCAATGGGTGGGAGGTGCCTGTCTGTGTGTCCTCACCAACAGTGGACGTGTGTCCCCCGGGCAGGGACCCTTTCAGGCTTGCCCAGGAGCATCACTGCCCTGACAGCAGCTGAACAGATCAGCAGCAAACCCCTGGAGGGGAACCCAGTGCAGCACAGTTAGTGATGTGCTCGCTGTGCTGTATCCTGAGCCACTTGCAGAACATATTAATTACATGTAATTTCTTTAATTACAGCTTGGCACTCTGCCATGCCAAGGGCACATGTCTGCCGTGCCCAGCCACCTTCTGCCATGCAGCACTCCTGCAGAACTTTCCAGCAGAGCCAAGAGCTTTGCTGGTGTGGATGGGAAATGTCTACATATTGTGTCTTAAACTATATAATTAATTGGATGCAGCACTGAGCAAGGAGCTAATTCTGCCCGGGGGTTTTGGTCATTGTACAGACATGGAGAAGAGAGAGGCCAGGCTGGCACTGCAGGATGAGGCTGGGCAGGGAGCAAGGCTCAGGCTCCCAGAGCTGGGGCAAGGGGAGGCCAGGGTGGGGAGGATGAGGAGTGAAAGGCTCCCTCAGTGTGAGGAACCACCAGCTCAACCATGGCAGCTCTGCCCTGTCCCTTTCTGCCTTTTGCCCCCTTCCAGTTTTTGGATGCATTCATTATGGGGGACCTCGAGGTGAGGCTGGCCCAGCCTGCACCCCACAGCAGTGTCAGACCATGCCCTTTCCTTATCCCAAAGTTTGCACACAGATGCACACTGTGTGGGCCTTCTGGCAGACCCTAAGAACTTTCTACAAATCCATGTCCCCACAGCAGCACCCTGAATCACCTCAGGTCACCCCACGTCACCCTGTGCCCCCACCCCTCATTACTGCCCAGCATCCCCACCCTGTGGCCCCACACCACGGCACCAGGTGCACACACCACACACTTCAGACACCCGTGCCTGCATTTGCATGTATTTTAAATATCTACAGGACGGCAGCATGAGGAAGAGACGGGTCAAGCCTGGCTTTTTCAGGAGGCACACCAACCCCAGAGCAGGGCAGGACAAACAAGAACACGGCCAGAGCAGCAGTGGGGCAGGGGAGCAGGAGGTGGGGCAGTCTCTCATGGTGCCTCTGCCCTGGGAGCTTTGGGGTTTCATTTCCAATTAAGTTTTTCATATGGTAACATTCAGAATTTCGATGGGAGATGAGGCTACTTTTGCCTAAGAGAGAACATACTTTCACTGCTGCGCCTGGCCCAGGAATGAATTCTCCACTATTAAAATGTAATTTAATTTATCTCCATGGGTTTTGTGATGACTGGGATTTGTTCTAAGGAGACCTTTAAAGGAGAATTTTTGCATTATTGAATGTATGTGCTAGGAAGTTGAGTTCTGGCATCCTCTGATAACCAAATTTCTTTTCTGTCCTCCACTATATCAATCATGATAAAAGCCCCTGCCAAAGCCCTAACTCAAGCCATGCTTCTGGCATATTGTGAAACAAATCAGCAGGGGAAAAAAGCAAAACCCACAAGATGCTCTAGTGCAGTATTTTTTTAATGTGAGTTTCAAGGATATTGATGGTTTACCTCATCAGGTAAATATTTGTAACACAGTTGCTTTCCCAGGGTTAAACCAGGACCAAGTGGCTGCTGAAACTGCAACTCATTTGCTCTGACAGACCCCAGGTAGCTTAAAAATGAGTTTTCCTGAGATCTGAGGCCTTGCACGTGCCAAGCAATGGCACTGGTGCCTTCCCAGCGAGGGCTGCAGGGTGATCCCATTTTCCAGGGATGTCTGATGCACACCCAGCTCCCACAGTTTCCCAGGGTCCCCCCGAACACAGAAGTCCCCACTGGGCTGTGGGTGAGCTCTGTGCACAGGGAAATGGGTGAGGACCCTCGGCCCTTGCCTCTTTGTGAGGTTTCCTGCACACAAAGAGGAAGGTGTCTTTTTTAGAGTCTTCATTTTATCACTTCCCTGGCGCATCAGCTCGCGCGGCGCATCGACGGCAAACCACGCTGTGGAAAGAGCTCCCTTCCCGGGATGGGAGGGATCTGAGAGCATCTCCAGGGCTCAGGGCAGCGGGGAGCCCAGCTGAGTTCAGCACCAGGGCTGGCATCAGCGCCGGGAGGCGCGTGGCACGGCCAGCGGGGCTCAGGACAAGGTGCCTGTGTGGTCCCGGCTGCCGGCTGCGAGAGCTGCGCTCTGCTTTGCGTACAAGTCAAAACCTGGGAGCTACTGGTTGCAGCCACTCGCTGCTGCAGCAGGCTGAAGTGGGAGAAGGGAGAGAGCTGCCAGATCCAGCTGCTCTCCGCTCCAGGAGCTGATGGAGGATTAGCCCAGCAGCGTGTCTTTACAAATTGTCGGTTCCCAGAGTACACAAAACAAAGCTCCGAGGATTGAGTGTCTCAGCACAGAGGCAAAGGCAAAGACTTTGGGAACCTGATAGCACTTTCCACCAGACACGGAGACGTGTGGACCCCGGCCTCCTGAGGCCCACAGAGCCCTGCCCATCCCACGGCAGCTCAGCCCTGGCGAGCGCAGCTCGGGGGCTGGTGGCTCCTGCCTGCAGCCCCGCCGAGCCTCTCCCTCTCTAGACTGGAGCCCCACAAACCAGAGAGGGTTTGTAAAGTCACCACAGGTCCCTCCTGGGATGTCCTGGAAGACAGAAACCCATCTCCTGCTCTCCAGTGCCCACTGCCACTCTCCTGCAAAAGGCTGGGGCCTCCCCTCCAGCTGCCCTGCCACGCACGGTGGCAGAGCTGGAAGCTCTCGCTACTTGTTTCACGGGAACTTCCGACATTTCAAAAATTGTTTTCATTCTGGCTTGGAATGAAGACAAATATTTCAGAAATTTCCTGGATAACATAAAGTTTAAAATATCCTCCAAACTAAAATAGAAGTGTTGGGCTATCTCAGCCCTTGCATTATGTCATATCGTGCCAGCTCACAGTACACTATGCAGAGTCACAGATGACTTCTCACGAGGAGACGTAAACAAAAATACAAATAATGTCAGCAAGGGAGGAGAAATGAACGCTGAAATGACAAATTATCTAAAACTACTTTTTTCCCCCCCTTGTGCAAATTAATTCTCCGTGGGAAATCGCTTGGATTTCTTAAAAAGAGCACAGTCTGGCCAAAGCAGCTCTGCCGTTCTCCGGAGCAGGAGGAACGTGATGCCGGCGCTCCCCTCCAGCCCGTCCAGCCGCAGTCCAGCAGCGCTGCTCCTGCAGCCGGGCTGCTCCGGGATGTCCCGGCGTCCCTGCCCCCGTCTCCCTGGCCGCGCTTGACCCCTTATCGTGTTCCTCGCAAACCAAGGGCGGGCGAGCTCGGCGCTCGGAGCGCCCGGGGCCCGGCGGAGCGAGCGCAGACAACGCCGGCGTGGATCGCCCGGGGCGCGGGGCGAGCGCCGCGAAGCAGCGGCTCCGTGGGAGCGCAGAGGACGTTCCGTGCTCCCGCTCTGCCCGCTGCCGTGGCACNAGCGCCGCGGCGGCTGCCCCGCGCCGGGGCTCCGCGCCGGGCAGACCTCCGGGCGCCGGCTGGCACCCATCCCCCTGCCTGCCCCGTGCCTCTCCAGAAAGGCACTGCTGGGAAGGAGTGCCGGGGCTCATGTCTCCGGTGCTGTATCCACCCCTTCCCACCCTCTTGGGGTTCGGTCCTGCCAGTTCCACTTGTGGGCTGTCCTCACCACTTTGGGCCTTTCTACCGCTCCCCTTCTTGTGGCTCTGGATGTCACCACAGACACGCTTTTATGAGAGTGGGCTTGTGCAAGGCTTGTATAAAGTGTTCTCAGAAATACGAGGTCCTGTCATTTGTAAAACTAATAAAAATGTCCAATAATTTTTACAAGGGAAAAATGAGTCATTGGATGGCACATTTCTCATTACTGGCATTTTACAATTAAAATGAGCATCTATTGAATCAATCCAAAGCTCTTATTGTTAGCAGACACTAATAACTTCCTGAGCTATTGAAGATACTTTTTTTCTGAAGAAACATGACCCTTTGCCACGGCATTTCTCGTTGAGAGTGGTATCCAGCTGAGACCAGCTCTGCTCAGCTCCTGCTGGAGGGTTTTCAAACACATCCTGATGAGACTGGTGGCTATAACTGGGTGGGAAATTGTTTTTAAGCCCTCAAAAATGTTCAAGATTTCAAAATTTTTCCCGCTCCACATGGGGACGAAACCAGAATTGTTCAACATTTTTACCAAAAAAAATAAAAAAAATAAAAGTCCTCATGGAAACCATCTCCGGAATAGCCAATAGCCATGGGTCACGCTGAGCCAGGGAGGCAGGGGCTGCTGTGGCTCGGACCGCCGTGATGGTGGCTTTTGCTCCCAGGCTGGGACACCCATCCCAGCCCTCGTGACCTTTGCTGGTGAAGAATTAATTGATTGAAACTTTCCCGTTTCAGCGCGGCCGCTGCGTGTGCCCCGCGCAGAACAAGCCAGGCCGGCAAAGTGGAGGCATCACCACCTCCTACCTGTGGAAGACCAAGAATCTTGCAGCTGTTTGTGTTTTAAGGACAGTGTATATACAGTCAGAGCCTAATTTTCAACAGGCATGAAGCCCATCTGCTGCTGCTTTCTGAAGATCAGCCTCCCTCCAGATGTCTTGGGATGGATCCTGGTCACCACAGTCACCACCTGCTTTTTGGAAATGGGCATCCTGGTGGAACAGAAGGTGCGGTCTGAGGAGGATTCAGCCAGAAGAGGCCCCACAGAGGCACAGGGAGATTCTGAGTGCCCTCAATAGTCCTTCCTTGTCCATGGGGGCTCATTTCAGCCTCAGGAGATGAGACCAAGGAGAGCCAGCCTGATTGCAGGACTTGTTTCCTAAAGTTACTCCAGATGAAGCAAAAGAGATCAAAATGCAAAACTCATTTATTGCCTTCAGCAGATGTGTCCAGGGAAAGCTCCCAGTGCAGGATTTAGCAGAGGTTACCAGGTTGCTGTCTGGTTTTAGGAGTGCTCTTTTGCTGTGCACAATCACCTGTACATCCTCGAGGCAGAGTGGGAAGCCCTTTCCCTGCCATGATGCCAGAGAAGAGAAGCCAAATTGTCCCATGTGCCCAGTGAATGCAGAGAGTTTCTGAATGTGAATGGACATCTTTCCTCTCAAGCCCCAGCGGGCCCCAGGCAGCCAGGCTGCTGTCACTTGTGGGGAGATTCAGTTCCTATTTGTACTATCAAACACGTGCAAAGCTTATGAAAAACTGCCACGAAATCCCACTGCACAGCAGTAACAATCCTGGCTTCTAAACACTGAGTGCCCTGCCAAAGGGCTGGCAAATCCAGATCCTGCTGGGCAGAGGCATCCAGATGCCACATCTGCCACGACAGATCCTCTTGGTGCAGATCTGCAGGAGACCAGCCCCAGCCCAGCCTCCCCATAAGCCAACTCTTTTCCAGAAATAAACACCTGCAGGACTCAGAGACATCCAGGATGGAGACTTTGCTCTGTCTTGGTTGGAAGAGTCCTTATTTGCTTGGAGCAGAGGGTTGGAGCTTGGTTTTTCTGGATGAGCAGTGCAATCTGGGCACAACTGAAGGATGCCAGGCTCTGCTCCCTGGGCACCACACTCGGGACTCTCCTGTCCCCTTCCTCCCCGTGGCTCTCTGGAAGGGATGGTTCTGTCTCTGGGGAAAGTGCCATGGGAGTGGGGGTGCTGATGCTGGGGAGAAGCAGATGAGTTTGTTTTCCATTCTCTGGTGTTGTGCAATGGCCCCAGTGCTGGAGACACTTCCCACTCCTTTTCCTTTGCTACTGAGCATGGGGGTTGAACGACAATATGCATTGTCATTTATGAGCTCGGCAGGACCCTCCCGGGACCCACGTACATAAATCTTGGGTTTGCTTTAGCATTCCTTCTTCCTCTTGCATCCTTGCAACACAGCTTCTGCCTGTCCTGCCTGTCTGCAAGCCTGAGCTTTTTGCAGGATCTGGAGTCCTGCTCCCCAGAACATCGGTCTGTGCTGCTGCCGTGCTCATCTGCTCCTGCTCCAAAGGGAGGGCCTTGGGAATGAGCTGCTAATGCAGCTTGGCCTGGCCACAGTCCTGCTGAGGCTGCCAGGTGCCTGAGCACAGCACACACAGCGGGCACCGCCGGCAGCTGACAAAAATGCCAGGAAATTCCCTTTATGGCTCTGCATTTCCTCTTAAATTTTTATGGGATTTCCTCAGCACCCACGAGCTCGGTCACTGGCACAGCCCAGCGGGAGGACCTGCTGCCCGGAGGGGACAGGGCTGGGGACTGCCTGGCTCCCTGGTGAGCCGGGGGCTGCCGTGCTGGAGGTGCCATCAGCCCGGCCAGCCGCGGCAGGGACAGCTCGCAGGTGCCACCGCAGGCGGTCGGGCCCCGGCTCCCCGGGGGCTGCCGTGTGCCCGGCCGGCGGTGAATTTGGCGTCCCCGCCGCAGGGACTCATCGGCTGATGTCGCAGGATTTCCTCCCCCCGCCGGGAGCGCACAATAGCGGGGACAGGCTGCTCCGCAGACACCCTAATCCCTTGGCGATTGTGCCGCGTTTCGGGGGGTGACAATGGCTCAATGAAGGTTTGCAAGGTTAGCAGGAACGTTAATCCTTACAGAAGAAAAATGTGACAATTACTTAATGCCGTGGCTGGGAGCTTTTGTGCAGCCCTTCTGGGCAGTGTCTCATCCACAGGCGCTGCCGAGGGCAGGCGCTGCCCGGGTACCTGCGACAAGAGGGGACCGCAGCCGGTGATGCCACACCTCTGCCCAGCCTGGCCCAGCTTCTGCTCGTCCCTGGGAAATCCCATTCGAGCAAAGGAGTTTCTGCCGTCACCCAGTGAAAGCACAAACACGTCCATGGCCAAAGCACAGGCGGCTCTGGGGAGCGACAGAGCTTTTCGTTGTCTCAACTTAATTTCCAGAAAATCGGGTGTCTCTTACAATTCAGAAGTGCTGCAGAAGGAATGCAGCTGGGGAACTGCTGCGACAAGAGCGTGGAGGGCACACTCCTACCAAGCTGCTGCGGGGGCACGGTGGGGAACATGCTCCAAGCAGGGCCCAGAGACCCGCAGAGGAGGGGCAGGTGCAGGGAGGGGGGCTTAGACGGGCTGGGGAAGATGGAACAGCAGAATTTTGGTCGCTGGACTGTGATCCCAAGGGCTGGTGATGACACCATCCAGGAGGAGGGCAGGGAGCCGCTATCCTGCAGGGCGGGCCTGCCCCGTGGTCCCGTTGTCCCGGGGTGTGGGGTCGCCGGGGTGGGGAGAGCCCTCGGCGGGGAGCCTGCGACAGCTGCCGGGGGCTGGGAGCGATGAGCGAGCGCGATTGTGTCAGTGCGGAGCCTCGGCCGCGACACGGGACATCGCTTCTTTGGCATCGGGGAGTCGCTGGGAGGCGGAGGAATGAAACACCCTCGGCGCTGCCAGCCCAGCTTGTGTGCGGAGAGCTGTGACAGCCATCCGGGGATTTCTCTGGCTGCAGCGACCGAGGCGAGGGAAGGAAGGGATAAAGCACTGAGATCACAGACGCGATCCCGCCTGCTCGCCCAGAGGCAGGAGCAGCACCACAGCGCGCCCCGCCAACCTGCTCCCGGCGGCGCTGGCGAAAGTGTCGCCGTGCTGTCCCCGCCTGACCCCGCAGCCGCGCCCGCGGAGCGCGGCCACCGGAGCCCAGGGCAGCACGGCCAGCCGGGCACGGCCAGCCAGCCAGTGCTGGGGCAG
>VZRH01001504.1:175466-212418 GCA_013397555.1 Urocynchramus pylzowi | reverse complement strand
GTTCAGGCCCTGAATCCCAGCCACTGCAGCCCCCCATGGCCCCATGGCCATCAGTTCAGGCCCTGAATCCTGGGCACTGCAGCCCCCCATGGCCATCAGTTCAGGCCCGGAATCCAGATACTGCAGCCCCCCATGGCTGCTGCTGCACCCCAGATCCTGGCCAGCACAGCCCTGGATCCTGGGGGCTATCCCCACAGTTCTTTGGCACTGCTCTTACAGCTCTTAGGCATTGTACACCAGGTCCTAGGTGATGCACCCCTCGTCCTGGATGTTGCACCCCAGATTCTGGACATTGCACCTCCATTTAAGCAGCAGAAAGCCAATCCCAACAATGAGAAAACCAGCAAAGCCTGAGTTCAAAGAGCCTCGTTCTGATGTTGGAAATTCAGAATATAAATATTATGTGGCATGGTGGGTGCTGGCTGAGGTCATAAAAGTTAGCTTTTTTTCTGAACATTATTGAATTTTTGAAACTGTAATAAAGTGCAGTTCCCAGAGGAGTCAGATGAGCAGGTCTTGTCTGGATCGTGTGAAACTGAAGCTGAGCAAAGTCACCCATTTCTAATTCAGTTACATGGTGATTACATGGGCTCTCAGCTGAACAGCAACAAGGGGTTTTATTTTCTGTGATGAATGAGCATTTTTAGTGTCTGAAGTAGCAGCTGTCACACAGCTCATACTTCTGCCAAGAAAGTAATTCAGAGGGGAAAGATAAATTTTAACTCAACTTCTTTTTTATTTTGAGATTTAGGACCAAAGATTAACAGAAAAGCCCCCAGTCCTCAGGATCCAGCCACACCCAGGTGTTGGGCCAGCTGTGGATGCTGCCACCCAGCACCCCTGGGACTTCTGCTGACTTCCCAGCCTGTTCCACACTTCACCTCAGTCCACCAACTTCCCATGGCCTCTGTCCATCCATCCATCTGCCCCAGATGTCAGGGCACTGGACACACAGCAGCTCTGGGGTTTGTTTGCTGCAGCTCCCCAATCCCTGAGCAAGAGCTTCGTGAGAAGATCCACCTCCTGAGCACTCGCTCAGAGATGTTACTGGGTCCCCCATGATTGACTCTGCTGCCAAGAGTTCTCTGATGGAAAAAAAAATCTATTTAATTTTGTCGTCTGTTAGCAATTTAAGTTGAAGAAGTGGTGTTCAGTTCCATTGTTTTCAGCCCATGATGTTCGTGTGAAAGGTTTCTTTGATTCAGGATGCTGCAGTGCAGGAAGGAACTGCAGACACTATGCAACAGCACATTGGTGAAAACACAGATAATTGATCAGGAGCTGATTGCAAGCAAGATACCAATGTTGTTGTTTATTTAAAGGGATGTCATCAACTTAAAATTCATGTTTAATTTACCAGTTAATTCGCATGCTAAGATTGGAGAGATTTTGCACTGAGTCCAAGAGAGTGAGATCAGGAACGGGTGGTGTTCCCTGTCTCACGTCTCCCTCACTTTATGCTCTTGGCTGCATCTCTGCTGTATTCTGCACTCCCTTAGAGCACAGACCTCATAGAAGCACGTGCTGCAGTAAAACCAAACACACAGTGCTGTGCATGGTCTGTGTTCAAAGCTTCCCCAGCACCAGCACTGCCCTCATGGCATGTCACACCTGGCACTCAGGGCTGGAGCAGGTTATTGCAGCCAGCTCCCCAGAATCCCATCAGGCTTGGGGTAATGGGCAGTTTTATCCTCCCCCTCCTTGCTCTGAATTTCATTTCTGGTTTGCATTAATCAGCTTCATTGTTCTGATCAGAATATCTACAACACAAGCAGCAGCGACAGCGTTTGTCCCTTGGCACTGGCTCTGGGTCCGGCAGGGCAGGTGCTGGGAAACTGCAGCGCTGCAGATGCCACCCCCTTGGTCCACATCCTCCCTCCCCAGCACACGGCTCTGCAGCCAGGCAGGGAGAGGAGCTCCAGGAGCCCCAGCAGGTGCAGGCAGGACGGGCCAGGCGTGAGGAGCTGGGGTTGTGTGAGGCTGAGCCCTGAGCCCAGCACTCAGCACCGCTCTGTCCTGGAGCTCGGCAGAGCAGGAGCTCACTGCATCCACCCCGAGCACACCACGGGCAGCCGTGCCCAGGCTCTGCTTTCACAAATGGAACACACGCTGTGCTGGCTGCTCCCAGTGCCAAGAGGCTGCTGATGGGTGACCCAGAGCAGTGCTCACGATCTGGTGCTTTCCTGATTTCACCAACCTCCTCCAGTAGTTTATTGATACCAGAGCAGCTGCTGCCTAGAGGAGAGGTCAGTCTTGCTGCTGGCACAGGGCAGACACAGGAAGAGATTTCCCTGTGTCACAAGGAGCTCAGCTTTCCTGTGCTTCACGTGGCCTGGTTTGGGTTACAGACCAGCTTGTAGAAATGCAGCAAAACCTGTATCCACTTCCTGAGGCACAGCCATCAGCAGCAGCTCCTGGAGACCTCATGGAGGAAGGAAGGAAGGATGCTCCACCAGCATCACGTCCCCCACATGTCATGTCTGTCATTATTTATCGTGCTTGAAGTGTCAGCACAGACCCTGGTGTAGCACTTAACGTTCTGAACTCGGCCCACAAACTCTGCGGTGACATTAAGCAAATCTGCTTCTTATTGTTATTGATCTGTTTAACGAAGCAGCAGGGACAGCTCCATAATTGAGGTCAAGCTGTGTTGCACTCAAAGTAAAACTCATTGCAAACTCTCTCTGAAGTGTCATCATTTTCAAAAGAAAGCTCCTTCTGAGATTTTACAAGAAAACTTCTTATTTAGGTTAGTACTTTCAGTGGAAATTTCCCTGAAGGGGAAAACTTTATATCCCAGGATCAAACAAAACAAATCCTCTCAAGTTGTGAAAAATAATGACTAAAAGTGACTATTAATCCTGAATAAAAATTGCTGGTTTTTTTACTAGCTGTCCTGCTAGCTCTGAAGAGGCAGAGCAGGGGTGGAGGCAGAGGCGAGGAGCAGCTGTGGGCATGTGGAAGCAGCAAGGGTCACTGGCGTGGGCAGAGCTGTGCATGTGGACCAAGTGAGCTGGGTGAGAGGAAGCTGGGCACGGAGGGCCAGGAGGAGCACCAGGATCCTGCCAGTCCCCCCGGGGAGGTCAGGGGTACCCTGAGGTTCCCCTCAGGGAAGGTCAGCGGAGCATGGAGGGTGCGGCACACCGAGCACACCGGGGGCTGAGCAGCTCCCAGGCCAGGCTGGGGGGTCTGTGGGGACCCTGTGATGGGATGAGCTCACATCTGCGTGTCTGGAAGCGGCCGGGAGCGGCCGCGTGACGGGCTCCCCTCGCCCAGCCAGTGGCCAGTGTCCCACGCACCGGGCCGTGGGCTGTCCCTGCCTGGGAGTGACAAGATTAATGGGCTCATTAGTGCAGCTTTCACTGCGCTGCCTGACACGCGCTCTCGTGCTTGTACACAAGCGCCGAGCCCTCGCTGCCGTGCCAGCTCTGATTCATGTGTCAATAAACAGCGCGAGGGAAGCGCTTTTCCCTGCCAAACCAAACAAACAGTATCTTCTTGGGCAGGGCTACAGCATCCCTGTGAAACCGGTGGCAAGGGACATTGTGATTCCTTGATCTCCCAATGACCCAACAGCCATGGGACAGCAGCCCTTGGCAGGTGTGGGGCACCCTGGCCCAAACATCCCTGCTCCCAGAGGGACAGCACATTCCTCTGCCCATCACCTGACAGCCAAAAGTGGAAAGGGATGGGGGAATGCATTGTTTGATGGTACATTTATCAATAAAAAGGAATTATTGGCCTGTACTCCTCCTGAAACTTTAATAAAAGTCAAATGATAGTTTTGTCTTCTTTCCTTTTTCATTTATTTCTAATTCAGACCTGCGCTGGGATCAGATCAAGAATGCTTTTAACCTTTCCAGCAGGCCTGGTGGAGGCATGCCCAGAAGCAGGATGGGCAGGAGGAGGCTGCCTGGGCTCTCCACCACCGTGGCACCCCGAGGACAGGCACTGGCACTAACTGGCAGCCCCATCCCATGGCCCCTGGAGCTCCTGCCACACCTTCCCCCAGCAGCCAGCCCTTTCAGCACGCAGTGTGCCGTTCAGGAAGTCTGAGAGCCACACACTGATGCACATCAGCCAATAAAATGGCTCAAGATTTAGGTCCTTGCACCTTGAACAAATCTGACAGCGCAGGTGAGAAGCACAGAGGTGCTGGGGCAGACAGGGGTGCCAGGTGAGCCAGGTCAGGGCACTGACAGAGCTCTGCTCCCTTTAACGCTTCACCACCCCAAAGCCTGGCCGTGCAGACTCTTCCAGATCAAATTCCACACTGATTTGGTGGAAACAGCTGGATTTGCCAAAGGATAAAGGGAAGTGTTTTCCATTAACACATCTAACACCCCGTCAGTGCAGTTCTGGCTGTACACGAGTGCTAATGAGATTTCACTGTGACACCACAGGAGGAGAGACAGTAATTGGGGCATTTTCTCTTCATGCCTAGAGTGGCTGAATTAATTACTGGAATTAATCCTTCTGCAGGAGGCAGAAGCTCTCTCATGAGGGGAAGCAGGAGGAAATGAGCTGGTTTGGTGTGATTGTCACCTGACTGAGGACAGGTGCAAGCCTGGGTGATAACAAACGTGGTGTGGGTGGCCCTGCTGGGAACGTGGGTGCAGGCACAGAGAGCAGAGGGACAGGGAGGGCAGGCACAGAAAGCAGAGGCATGTGGGGCACTCTGAGCAACCTCAGCTTGTCCTTTACTTCATTGAAGGCTTTGTGTGTGCCATGCCTGATGTCCAGGGAGCATCTGGGTGGGCAAGGGGGCCCTGGAGGAGGTGTTGGCCCCCAGGGTGTCCCAACACCACTCATAGGGGACTTCTCCTTCTGACACTGCTGCTGGCACCCCAGGCAGACCCCATGGGAGGGGGATGGACTCTGCAGTTCTGGCCCCATGGAGCAGCTCTGGCTCCCTCAGGAGAGCTGAGTTCCTAGGGAGCTGCCCCATGGATGTGCTAGAAAGCCTTCCCAGAGGATTGCAGCAACAGAGGGAAATATTTCTCATCTTAGCAAACAAGAAAAGGGAAAAATAAGCTTCACCAATGTTTTATTTAATGGACAATTTAATTGCTGACATCTGTGATAAAAGCTGGTTTTTTCCAAACTGGAATTTGTTTCTATCTCAGGATGAAGCAGGGATGTGGGGGCAAATTCTTTGGAAAGTCCCTTTGAGTTTTATCCAAGGAGGATGGGGAATGAAATGTGGCACATGTTAAACATGCAAATGAGGTACTGATTTACTGATTTATCTGTTTCTCGCATGAGATCTTCTTTGGCTGCATCAAAATTACTGTATTATTTATAAGTCTTAAACATTTAAAATTAGATGTGTGGTTTTAAAACAAAACATCAAAACCTTAATGCAAACCACATTGTTTCAATAAGAAATTAGATTTAAAGAAAGCAAATTCAAAAAGTTTCTGTGCTGGATCAAACCTGCACCTCATGTGGTTCACATCCATGTTGGACCTATTCTGCAGGACTGGGTTCTCTTTGCAATGATTTGCAACAGTGAACTCAAAACAAACAGATCTGGTTTCATTCATGGAATATTTCCTTGTTATTGAAAAGCATCATTTTCTGCACTGTCCCTTGACATTTCTTGGGGAAATCCTGGAGACTCGTAGCTCACTGGAGGCACCAGGACACCCCACTGGAGCCAGCAGCGTGATGTGCAGGCAGCTGCTCTCCTGCCGTGCTGCCAAGGGCTTGGGAGCTGCTGCGTCACTCTCCACGGACTGTGACAGTCCCTCCAAGGGTACAGAACCTTCCCCAGGGCAGCTGCCCTTGCTGGGCTGCTTGAGAAAGGATTCAGAGGGATCTGCAGAGCACCATCACCCTCTGACTGCCCAAAAGTAAGATGAATGTGGTGAGCACTGCCAGCAGCCCCTGCTGGTTTGCCCACTTGTGAGGTGTGGGCCTGCTGCTCTGCAGCCAGCAGAGCTGCACCTGCTGAGGAGATGGAAGGGCTGAAGCTGCTCTGGTCACTGATATTATGATTATTATGATATTATGATATTATTAGTGTGAATCATGCCTCTGAGCATCGTGGAGACTGGGCTTGACAGACCAGCCACCTCCAGCTTCTGGCCATTCATGCAACTGTGTGCTCTGCAAACAGGGCAGAACACTGATGCCTCTCACTTCTCTTCAGGGGTCATTGCCCTGGCATGGCACCCCATAAACGTGTCATCAGTGAAACACAAACCACAGGACAGTGAAGGCAACCACAGTCAGAGCTGCACCAGCTTGTTTGCACCTCCTCTGTAATTGCACTTGCAGTGAGGGTTATATGGAGGATGGAGGTCTCTGGGGCTCCACAGCATGGGACACGGCTCACTGGACAGGGGGGGTGCTGTGGGCCATGCTGTACCTGTTCTATCACTTCACACTGCTAATGTTCCCAAAATGTGCAGCTTTCTCCCCTCAAGGCTGGGAAGGATCAACACCCTCTGAGCAGGAGAAGAGGCCCTTTGGCCACTGCCAGGCCCGGGGCTGGCAGCAGGGCATGGAGCTGTCCTGCACCCTGGTGTGAGCAGAGACCACGGGCTGTGGAGCTGTCCCACTGCTGGGGTACCAACAACGAGACAAAGAAGCACCCCATAAAGGTGGAGCAGAGCAGAAAGCCAGCCGTGGCTCTCCGTGCCACCAGGCTGCCATCAGAGCGTGCTGGCGGGTCCCAGATGTCACTGCCTATTGTCATCGTGGGGGCCCTGTGTCAGCCTCTGCCCAGTGGTCCTGGTGGATTTTTTTCATTTGTGGTGTTTGTCACAATGAGTCAGCATTCCCCTCTGCAACTCACCCCTCCATCCTTCTCAGCACTCGGGAAGCTGGAATCTTACTGGAGGACAGGAAGCATTTGCTAACACCCCATTTAATGCACATTTTTCTCAGAGCAATGGAGGAGCTTAGGGGAAAAGCATGAACTGCAGGAATTGCTCATTTCATTTCCTGTGGTTTCATAATTTTGTTGCTTACCAGTTTTGCATTTCAAAAAGCTTGTGGTTTCCCTACAGCCCTCCTCTGAGGGGAGGATACAGTAGCATTCTGAGCTGACATGAGATCACAAATAAAAATAATTATGATGGCAACTGGCTATGATTGGTAATATAATATAACATAATATAATATAATATGATGGTTCTGGGCTATGTGAGAAAGAAACACAACCTCCCTCTGGGTGTGTGTGGCCAGGTGAGGCAGCAAAGCAGAACCCCCAGCAGGTCACCTCGATGTCTGGGGGTATGGTGTGGGTGTTCCCACCCCAGGGGCAAGCAGCCCATCACTGCTGACAGATCCCAGAGCACACAGCAGCACGGGGAGGGCACAGGAGAGGGGCAGAGGGTGCCTGTCCCTCCCCTCTTTGGGCAGGTTTCTGTCTCCCTGGGGCCAGCACAGCCAGTGCTCCTGAGCTGGGCGTGGGTTCTGCTCACCCCCAGTCTGGCCCATTCCCATGGCTTGGAACTTGACCTCTGCCACAAGAGTTAAGTGGGTGACCCAGAGAGAGATTTGTCCTGTTCCTGCTGATGGACAGTCCAGGGATGTCAGCAGGACGAGCTCTGCTGCCTGGGGTGGCCTTGGGTCAGGTCTGGAGCTGAGCCCCAGCCCCAGGCCTCGTGCAGGAGCAGTCCTGGCACTCATGGAAACGTGTCCCCAAGTGCCTCACTGGAATGATCCACAGATCACAGGGACTACACACAGTGATAGCTGTGAACATCCTCCTCTGCAGACTGCCGAGGAGTCAGCTTATGTTTATTGAAAGTAAACTTTCAGAGGTAAAGAGAAGTCTATTGGTGAGAAAAATAGTTTTGTGAGCTCAGAATTTATAGCCTGCCTCCATAAAGCTGTCCAGAATCTGTGGATCTTTCCTTCAGATACTCATGTTAAAATAATTTTCATTCTGTTAAATGAAAAGTGCTTTAAGTTTGGCAGGGTTGTGCTGCTCATGCTCTCACCACTTCATAAATAATACTTTATAATAACAGCTCAGAATAAAACAAAAAAAAGGGAAGGGGGGGCAAGGTCTGTGCAGAGCTCTCCTTGTCTGCTGTAAATACCTCTCGTCATGATGTCAGCTGCTCTGACAGAGGATCTGCCCAAATCACTACCACATGTGCAGCCAGGGGCTGGGCTTTACCTGGACTTTCCACTTAGTGAGTAATGTGGCTCGCAGTCCTGGCAGCATTCACATGACTCGGGGCTGCAGACTCCTCTCTACTTTCCTGTGAACCAGTTACTAATATTGGACAGTGCAATTTCATCAAATTCTATTTCCCCCGAAACTTTTTCATCCGCTACATAAAAATCACTTCACACTTTCCTGAATGTCTCCCATACGATTTAATTCAAAACACGCAGCCACAGGAGCAGGAGAAGGATGAGCACTCCTCATGCAGACAGAAACCAGAACCCTGTCAGGCTGAGCGAGACGGCCTCGTCGCTGGGAAGGCACTGAAGTAAGTGTCAAGAAACAATCTTCTTGCAGCAGAAGATACATCCAACAGTTTGAGGCTTACTGCAGTGTTGCAAAATGGGCTTTGTGGCCTGAGACGCCCTCCTTGTGCCCTGCAGAGTGCCAGCAGGGCTAGGGGCCAGCACAGAGGGCTGGGGTCCCCAGTCCTGCCCATTTCATCTGGCAGGAGAGGCAGTGGTTGGAGCGAGGAGGGGCTGGGCAGATGGTCAGGGATGAACCTGGAGCACCACGGCCTCCACTGTCCCCCCACAGCCATCCCACTCTGTGCTCCCATGGTCATCCCAGGAACCATAAAACAATGATAAAAAAAAAATCCCAGGATCCATAAAATAATACGTTTAATGACTCTTAAAAATTGTTTACCAGCCCTTGAAGGGGCTGAATTAATGGGATCTGCTCAGCCTGGCCTGGGTGTGCCAGAGCCCGGGGAGAGATGTGTCCCTGTCCCTCCAGAGCAGCCGGGGCACGGAGCAAAAAAAGAGCTTTTCCCCCCTCAAAGAGCTTTTCCTCCCCGCATGGCTCTGCACCCACGACTCCAATTAGCCCGCTCTGTGAAGTGGTTTGGGGACGCAGCTCTACGAAAAGCTCAGTAAACGCGAGCCCAGCCGAGTCGCAAGCAGCAGGAGGACATGGCCACATGCGGCAGCTGTTAGTCACATCGCCCGGCTTTGTCTGCCTGCGGTGACTCAGCCGCACACCCCGGCGCTGCCACGAGCACAGCGCAGGGAGCCGGGCAGGGAGGAGAAAAGGAGCGATCCGGCCAAAAACCCTGAGAGCTGAGCCTGTGATAGCCCCTCGCCAACAAAGGGGTTGTTATACAACCATATGTGATAACACTCGCTGCAGCAAAGTGCTCCTAGAAACAGCTTTGGTGTTGAAAATAGGTTAGAAACTGTTGTAAAATAGTTGATAATTGTTAAGTGTGTACTGTTAGTTTGGTTATTATATTGTAAAAGGGGTTAAAAGGGTGGTTATAAGAAATATAACTGTGCCTGTGATAACCCCTCGCCAACAAGAAATATAACTGTGGCTGTGATAACCCCTCCCCAACATCTCGCTGCAGCAAAGTGTTCCTAGAAACAACTTTTGTGTTTGTGTTGAAAATAGGTCGGAAACTGTTGTAAAATAGTTGATAATTGTTAAGTGTGTACTGTTAGTCTGGTTATTACATTCTAAAAGGGGTTAAAAGGGTGGTTATAAGAAGTATACTCACTGTACCCCATTACACCTAAGCAAAGTGCAGCACCCCCAAGGGAGAGGAGCCAGCCTGGCCAGAACTGTCATGGGCCAATCAAGCGCCTAAAACCTTCATGCAAATGAAGAATCCAAACAGAAATCAATCCAAAGGGACAAAAAACAAG
Source organism: Urocynchramus pylzowi (assembly GCA_013397555.1). Lineage (NCBI taxonomy): Eukaryota > Metazoa > Chordata > Aves > Passeriformes > Fringillidae > Urocynchramus > Urocynchramus pylzowi. The sequence continues at coordinate 202,584 of VZRH01001504.1, read as the reverse complement.
ATAAAAAGGGGAATCTGACATGGGGAAGGTGTGCCAAACCACCTGGAACATCGGGGACATTGCTGCTGCAGTGATGGGACGGGACGGGAGCGCTGCTGCTCGGCCCGCAGGCCCCACGCCTCAGGCCTTTTCTTTTTATTGTAATAAATGCTGAAATCACTGTCAGTACCGGGAGTCTGGGCCTGTTTTTAACAGTCTGGAAGCAGCAGGAGCTCTGATCCCGTGGGGAGCTGCTGCTCCTGAGCCCCCCGAGGCACCGCGGGTGCTCCGGGCCGTGCCACTCCTGGGTGTTTCCCAAATCGGGACAAGGACACCCCAGGCTTGTGGAAGGGCGGCACCCGGCTACAGGCTCCGTTATCCAGCCCTGGCCCCAGCTTTTGTGTCAGTGGGAGGGAAATCTCCAAGGATTTGGCTCGAAGCAGACAATGATGCCATGAGCACAGTTTTTCTCAGTGCCAATGAGTCTAACCTAATAAAAGGGGGAAATTTCCACTGACCGCAGGGGAGCGGGATGGTTGAGACGGAAAAAAGAGGTGGAAAATTATTTATGACAGTGTAATTGCATTTGAGACAACTTGTATCCAGCCAAGATTCCACAAGAAATTTAGGAAAGAACAACTTTAGGTCAATCTGATTTTTTGTCCTGTGTGTAGGGGGTGGAAACTTCCCTTTTGAAAATTGGACTCTGCAACCATATAAGAACTCATAATCAAAATTAATGTGGAAAATAAATTGCTGGCTGGCATCCCTGTCAGTGACAGACACCCTCTGTAACTCTGCTGTCCTGAGACAGCAGCACGTCCCAGCGTGCCCAGCCCTGCCAAGCTGGCATCTTCCTCTGGTTCCCTTAAAATCGGGTTTTATTGTCCCCAGGGCTGGAGGGAGGAACAAAAGGATGCCAGAGCTGTGGGCAGGGTGGCAGTGGTGAGGCAAGGAGGGGCCTGCTCACACCCTGGCCGAGGGCAGCACTCTACGCTCTGCTCCTGGCCATGCCTCATCCTCAGGGGCCCCCAGTACCTATCTGGGGGGCACTTCTGGAGCAGTGGGGGTTCATGGCTCAGCAGACACTGAGTCACTCTCCCCGTGGCCTCCTGGAGCTCCTGGCACCATCAGCTGCTCCCTGGCCAGCACGAGGGCTCAAACCTTGAGTAAATGTTAAGTATATGCTGCTCTCTGGCTCCAGCTGGGCTCCTGAACATCACACTTCCAAGCTTTTCTCTGCCACCAAGGTAACCAGAAACCTTCATTTTTTCAAATATATGTGAGACTTAATGAACTGCAAGAGCCTCTGGAGTCCAGAATTTGTAGCTTTCAGAAAATCCACCAGTTCCTTAAAAAAAAAAAACAAACCAAAAAACCCAAAAAACCAGCATCATTTTTACAGCCAGAGCTGTTTGCTCTCTTCAGCAGAAACCTGGGGCTGCAGAGGAGTCCTCTGTGCCAGCAGGGCACTGAGAGGGCTCCAGAGCTGCTGCCTCTGCACAGAGGGATTCCTAAGTTTTAACCTGGCTTTGTTAGGGAATGTGCTGCTAATTCCAGTGGTAATTTTATTATGTGTCATTTCCCTCCATTATTTGGTTCAAAAGATGAAGACTAAACGTAGATTTTTAAATTATCCAGATTTCAGATCTTGCCTCCGGGAAAGCTTCAATCTCATCTTTTGTTTTCATTTCTGGATTTTTGCAGGTCTGCAAATGTGTTTGTTTTAATAATGCAGCTGCAGGACAGATTAAAAAAATCAAGCATTGCTGGCATTTAATATCTCTAATCCAGCAGTAAGACAAGTCTGCCGATGGTTTACTTAATGTTCAACAGCCTTTTCTGATTAAGCAAAAGGTTTGAAGTGATTATAGTTTATTTACAACAAAAGTGGACTTAAATGAGAGTTAATTCCTCCCCCTCCTCCCTCATTGGGCTGGGTGCCAGTCACCATGTGTCTGCTTCACTCCCTCTGCAAGAGCATTCACAGGAGCCACGGCAGATGTTCCCATCAGGCTCTCCAAGAAGAGGTTCTCCTCCAGGAATGGAGGTGCCCCTGGGGCCCCAGCTCAGCCTGGCACTGTCTCAGGTGGGAGCCTTGCTCATTTCCAGCATTTCTTCAGCTGATGTTGCATGAGGAAATTTTAATTTCATGCACCAACAAGTTTTATTTTTCTTATTGTTAATCAAATGAGCTTGGAAAGCAAGAGATCAGTGGGATGAGTGGTGGCAGCAGCCCCTGGAGCTGGAATGTCACGTCCCACCATGGCCCTGTAACCCAGAGAGATAGCAAGGGGAAAAAAAAGAAAGAACAGATGAGTGCTGGAAAAGAGCAGGCAAAATTCTCTCCCAAGAGATGCAAAAGCTAAGGGGATTTAAAAAAAAAAAATATGAAGTGGATTTTGGTTTGTTTTCTGGGCAAATTATTTCCAAGAGAAACTTGTGAATGGGTTTGTTTGTTTTCAGTAGACAACAACATTTGCCATTGTATAAAAACGCTGGAGGGGCAGCACCCAGGGGCTCTTCCCAATGACTCACCTGGGACTCTCTGACTCTGCCGGGTCCTGGCTCCACCTGCACCACCTGCCACAGGTGCAAGGCACAGCTGGGGGCTGTAAAAAGGGCACTGTTTAGACACTGATGGCACTTGCTGGGTACCTGCTGATGGCAGGGCTCGTGCTTGCTTCCACAGACCCCTCTCAGCCAGGAACCCCCTTCCAAAAGCATCTCCTTCCTGGTGGGTGGGTGCATTTCCATGTTGGGAACCTGGCAAGTCTCAGACCTGCAGAGAGCAAGGGATGAGGTGGGGACAAGGGGACAGAAGCTCTCTGATGTCCTGGGGCCAAGAGTCTCTGTCTGAAGCCCTTTCTGGTCCTTGTTGAAGGCTCATCCCTCCCTTGTGCCTATTTGTCACTTTGGTGCCATCGTTTCCCTGTCAGTTGGAAATAATTTTGCTATAAAAATGTAAAAGTGCTTCTCCAAACGCGCTCGGCGCCGGGGTCAGCAGGGCGTTGCCTCGGGGGGGATTTGGCATTTCCCAGCAGCTCAGGGGACACAAAGAAGCCCCAGGGCCAGCACCAGGCACTGCCTCTGTCCCTACCTAGCCCATCAATGGAGGCCCCGGCTCTCACCGGCAGGGAGTGCGAGGAAGAAAGACACAAAAGCTTCGGAGAGTGAATAAACTCAATTAGATCGCTGTAATTGCAACAAGAATTAGTGTGGGGGTCGGGCACATGTGCCGGCACAGAGCAGTAATTAAAAGTGCCATGTTTGCCATGCTGGGGAGGAGGCCTGCTGGGTCCCAGCAGTGCCCTTTGAAAAGCTCCATGATGGAGCTTCGAGCCTGGATAAATACAAATGTCAGTGCCTCGCAGCCTGTGGGGGGACTCTCAATCCACAGCTCAGTGGGAGAATCCCCTGCTTTACATTCCCATCAGTTGGGCTAATTTCAGAGTCAGGCTTTGATGTGCTTTGGGGAGCCCTGAGTGCTACACACTTTCCCAGCGAGGCATCCTCTCCCTTTCTCAAATGCTTTATTAATTTTCTCCTGTGGTTTTTTTCATCCTCCCTTTCTCTTGGGCCTGCCTGCAAGTTCTCTTTTGTGCTCACCCAGCAGGGTCCATAGCGGAGAATTTATATCATTCTGAAATATATATAAAGAAGGGATAAAAGAGGAGATGGGGGAACCTGCAGAGACCAGAGCAACAATCTGTCCTGGGAGCAAGGGTCCCCTTCCTGTGGCCACTGGCCCCATGTGGCTCCAGCACTGATGGCACCAGTTTCCCAGCTGCATCTGGAGCTGCGCCTCCCCACCTCTGCCATCAGCATGGGGACAAGGACAACTGATCCCCCAAAGAGCAGCAAAGGTGGCAGGGGGCTGTTAACCAGGGCTGCCCACATCAGCTGTGCAGAGGGAAGGATGGAGCAGCTGCTCAGGGGTCCCTCTGGGCCACCTGCCCACAGCCCCTGAGAAGAGTGGCGGTGTCACCAGCGTGGGCACAGCACCTGCCAGGCGCTGGCTGGGCAGGCTGTGACACGCAGGTGGTGGCACTGCTGTGGCACAGGGTGGCACATCCTCACAGCCCTCAGTGCCCTCCCCAGGGCACAATGGCAGCACTGGTTGTGCCCAGCACAGATCCCTGCCCACACTGCCATGGAACCTGGAGGTTCCTTTGCCCCTGCACATCCCAGGTGCTCACCAGGAGCAGCCAGCACCCACTGGGGGCTGTAGCTGGATTTGGGAGCATTGCTGCAGGGGTGTGCAGCCTCCCCTTGCTATCCCTCAGTGAAACTCCTCTGCCCCACGGCCTTCCCCTCCCCTGCCCCCCTCACCCAGCCCGGGATGCTGCTGGGTGACGGTGACACCCAGCCGGGCTGCCCAGCTCCTCTGAAGCTGGCATCCATTTCCCTTCCTGTTTTGTATTATCAACTGAATTTGGCATGGAGGGGATTCTCTCCCCACATCCCGTTGGCACAAAAAAGGCTTAAAAACCAGAAAAACCATTGTTTGTGCTTGAAGGGTGGGGACCAGGGTGAGGAGAACAGCATGTTTAGAGCCCAGAGCTAGGAACCATAAGAGCATCTGGAACAGTTCGTGGGACAGAGGCGTTACAATTAAATAAAAATGGGCGATTACAGAACCGTTCCCTGGCTCTGACACACACAAGGGCAGTTTCAGCACATGCCTGAGCACTCAGTTAGAGGGGATTCCTCTCCTACAGGCCCAGAATAAATGGAGTTTTCATCAGGAAAGGCTGAGGTTGGTGCGACTTCCATGCATGGAACAGAGGAGCACGGCTGCCCTTTGCCAGGACATGGTGCAGAGGCATCTCCCACTGGAGGCAACGCGTGACTCCAGTGAAAGGAGCCACATTCCTGGGGGCCAGAGAGGCCCTGGAGCAGCCAGAGCATGACAGTGGCTTCCACTGGCCACAGCCACTGCCACAGCCTGCTCCCCACACACAGTGGGGAGACTCCCACACCTGCCAAGCCCCCCAGCCCCTTCAAGGGCACAGGATGCTCAACCTTGGCTGTCAGTCTGCAGCTGGAATGGAGATTCTGAGCCAGCTTTCTCTTTTAACAAGTCCCTGAGGAGCATTTTTGCCCTGTCCCTCCAGTTCCTGCTGTTTGCAGGGAACTGGCAGGCCTGGACAGCACAGCATTTGCAGATATACAAGTCCTGCAGAAAAAATCCTACTGTTCAAGGACCTCAGCCCCATCCCCTGAAATGGGCTGTTTTCATTAAAGCAGTGAAATCGGATTTCAAAAAAGCCAGGCTTGGACAGTGGCCCTTGATTTGGGCCTGAGGAACGAGATCCAGAAGCAAAACAAAGGCTGTTTCCACAATGGTTGAAGGGAAAGGGAACCGGTCCAATTGCAAAACTTGGATCCTGGCATTGAGGGAGTCTTTGTGTGTGAGACCTGTGGCAATGGATGGCAGTGACTTTGGGAAATTCAATACTCCCCTAGCTCATAAACAGAAAACAAGGAAAATAAACTTGGGCAGAATGGGAGGAAGCAGAGAGCCAAACCGTGGATTTCTGCTGGGCTGGAAAAGAGCCTGGCTGTCCCTGGATGTGGGTCCTGGGCTCGATGGCCACCGAGGCCATGTCAGGGCCACTGGGCAGCGAGCACTGGGCTGGGCAGCTGAAGGAGGCAGCAGCCACCCCTCTGCCATGGACACTGGGTGGGAGGAGAGGCCACGGGGGTAGGAGAGGCATGCAGCAGTGGCATGGCAGGAGCAGGGATGGTGGCAGTGCCACCACAGCTCACGCCATGCACAGTGGAGGGGACAGCAGCAGATTGCCTTGTGCCTTTTCTTCTGAAAGCTGGAAACACTTGGCCATGGCAGAGACTGGGGTGGGATGACCACTTGAAAAGAAAAGCAGTTTCTCTGCCAGCCTCCTCCCAGCACACGCTGGTGCGTGGCGGTGCCACTGGATCCCTCCTGCAAACCCTCTGCTTGTGCAACCTCCTGGGGCAGCTCCTTGTCTTGGCATTGCCACCTCCTCCTGCCTCTCCCAGCTCTTCAGGGGAGGGAGCTGGGACCTGTGCAGTGCCTGGGTGGGGAAGCAGAGCTCGTTTGCCTTGAAGCAAGACCATCATTGCTGAGAGGCAGAGCAGCAGCCCCACAGCAGGCACGGACGTGGTGGCTGTGGGTGCAACAAGAGCAGGGAAGGGCTGGGATGGGATGAGGGCAGCAGTTAAAGGTTCAGTGAAAGAAATTACTTCTGAAAAAAGCTTTTGAGAAACAGAGCTGATGACTCCATACGGCCTCAAATCCACTGCCAAATGGTGCCAGTTCTTGTTCAAAAACCCAAGAGCTAACTCTTGCCCACAGACAAGAGGAACCAGTATTTAGACCATTTATGGGCCACAGAAGATCAGTGGAGATATGAAATCTGTGGATTCACTGAATTCCCTCAGTACCACAACTCCACATTTGCAATTACAGATTCATGGAGCTCAGCATCCCGCCTGCCACCAAGCACTGCCTGTAACCCTTCTGCAGCCCCAGAGCCAAGCTGGCTGCCCCCCACCCACCTTAGGTGCACCCCAGGGACACAGCATGACACAAAATGCTCACCAAAGTCTGGTATGGGGACACCTGAGTGTCCCAAGTCACCCAGCCAGCTCCACAGGAGCAGAGAGCGTGTGTGTGAGTGTAGGAAAACCTATGGAATTTCTATGATAAATTGTCTTTCTTTTGGCTCAGGAAGAGAAGCAGCATCATCCCCCTCAATTTGGGTAATTATCCATGGTTATTTCAAGTTTGAAACTCCTGGCTTATATCAGAAAAGCAGCCAAGAGTGGAGCAGGATGGCTGAGCTGCGTGTGCTGGGACACAGCAAAGCAGGGGAGCAGGGCCTGGGCAGTGCCAGCACTGCTGCCCCAAACCCCCCCTGCCCCTGCTGTGCCTGCAGCACCAGGGCCAAGGGGCAGGACCTGCCCAGCCCGGGGCTCTGCCTGTCCCTGCCATGAAGAAGGCTTTGCCTGCACAAACAAGCACGAACCAGACTAAAGAAATCCAAGCCAGCCACCTACTGCTGCTCCTTGGAAATTCAGAGCAGTGACACGCCTGACCTTCCTTTCTGACACAGAATCACATGAGAAATACTAGAGATAAAATACAGCGGATACTTTGCTGGAGAAAAAAGATCATAAATCAGTACGAGAAGCACATTTGAATTTTAGAGGAATATGTCAGATACGCTGTCCAGCCATTAAATTTCACAGGTTCAGTTTAAGAACTTCAGGAGATTGCTGGCATTGCCTGAAAGGACAAAGAAAATCATAAACACATGCTGGGGGCTCTGAGTGAGACACAAAAATCTCAGGGTAATCCTTATTGCTATCCAAGATATAACTAAATAGGCACAATAAAGAATTCCATTCACCTGCCTGGAGAATGGCTGACCATAACCTGTAATGCCAGCAAGATTAAAGACATTTCTTCAGAGGGAATGGATCAGGTGTTTGTCTCAGGCTGGCTCTGGCCTCGCCTGGCCCTTCCCAGCCCCAGCTGATCTCCTGCCGTGCCACTAGTCTGCAGTGTTGCAGAGCCCATGCAGCTGAGCTCGGTGCCCGTCCTGCACCCTGGCAGGGAACCCGGGCGTGCTGCTGGGCTGGCTGCCCACCCCAGGCCGTGCAGACACGGGGGGCAGCACAGCCCATCACTCTGTGGCTGGGTCTGGCCTCTGGGGTGAGGGTGTGTGGGAAAAGGGATCATCCCTTTGTGTGGTGGCTTTGGGAAGGCAGAGGAACAGATGCTGTATGCCAGGGGATGCAGAGAAAGTGAGGAGATGGAGTCACAGAATCACAGAATCCCTGGGTTGGAAGAGACCTTCAAGATCATCGAGTCCAACCCAGCCCCAACACCTCAACTAAACCCTGGCACCCAGTGCCACATACAGGCTTGTTTTAAACACCCCCAGGGATGGTGACTCCACCACCTCCCCAGGCAGGCCATTCCACAACTTTATCACTCTTTCCATGAAAAACTTTTTCCCAATATCCAACCTGTATTTCCCTTGGGGCAGCTGGAGGCTGTGTCCTCTGGTTGTGGCAGTGCCTGGAGGCAGAGCCCAGCCCCAGCTGAGCACAGGCACCTTTCAGGAGCTGTGGGGAGTGATGAGGTCACCCCTGAGTCTCCTTTTCTCCAGGCTGAGCACCCCCAGCTCCCTCAGTGGTTCCTCACAGGGTTTGTGTTCCCAGCCCCTCTCCAGCCTCATTACCTCCTCTGGATGCACTCAAGCATCTCAACGTCCTTCCTAAACTGAGTCACAGTGTTTTTGGCCTTCTCTAGGCATAAACTGGGCCTTTGGGAAGGCAGAGGGAGGTAAGAACCAGGGAGGATGAGGCCATGCTGGCTTCTGGGACACGCTGTCCTTCAAACATTGTTACAGCACTCTCCTGCCCAGCATCAGGGGATGCTGAACATCCATGTGGAGCACCAGGATGATGGACCCAGTGGGTACCAGGATGAAGGATGATGGCCCAGTGGGTACCAGGATGCAGGATGATGGCCCAGTGGGTACCAGGATGCAGGATGATGGACCCAGTGAGTACCAGGATGCAGTAGCATGTACCAGTAGAGCTCCACGATGCAGGATGATGGACTCAGTGAGTACCAGGATGCAGGATGATGGACCCAGTGGGTACCAGGATGCAGGATGATGGACCCAGTGAGTACCAGGATGCAGTAGCATGTACCAGTAGAGCTCCACGATGCAGGATGATGGACTCAGTGAGTACCAGGATGCAGGATGATGGACCCAGTGGGTACCAGGATGCAGGATGATGGACCCAGTGAGTACCAGGATGCAGTAGCATGTACCAGTAGAGCTCCACGATGCAGGATGATGGACTCAGTGAGTACCAGGATGCAGGATGATGGACCCAGTGGGTACCAGGATGCAGGATGATGGACCCAGTGAGTACCAGGATGCAGTAGCATGTACCAGTAGAGCTCCACGATGCAGGATGATGGACTCAGTGAGTACCAGGATGCAGGATGATGGACCCAGTGGGTACCAGGATGCAGGATGATGGACCCAGTGAGTACCAGGATGCAGTAGCATGTACCAGTAGAGCTCCACGATGCAGGATGGTGGACTCAGTGAGTACCAGGATGCAGGATGATGGACCCAGTGGGTACCAGGATGCAGGATGATGGACCCAGTAGGTACCAGCATGCAGTAGCATGTACCAGTAGAGCTCCACGATGCAGGATGATGGACTATGGGAGGATGCAGCTCTGGAAATGTGTCCAAAAGCCTTGCAGATCCAAACTCCCAGGCATCAGGACCTTGAATGGAGCAGTGTGATGGGGAAGTGAAGCACTGGGAGCTCAGGGGTGTCCATGTAGAGAAGCCAAGAGGCACCATCGGCAGGGACTGGAGCTGGGAGACTCCGGATCCAAGGACATTGTTACTATACTTCAGATTATATAAATAACTCGCTGAATAAAACCACATGTGACCACATTCTGTTTCCCATCCCTCTGCTCTGCCGGCAGCACACAGGCTCTTGCAACACTTGTTTACTGGGGAGGCTGTATATAAAGCGAAAATAGTTTGCTGGGTCTTATGTTTTCACTTTAATTCTCAGTGTATAAAAAAAAACCTGTGAATTTGCTAATGGGCCTTGAAAATGTATTTTTAAAGCAGTGACTCGGTGAGTTGCTACAAAGGATTACAGAAGGAACAAGGTTTGCTAGGAAAATTATTCCCTTGAGAAAATCTATAACAGCTAAAAGGCCAGAGCCTGCTTCTTTCCAAGAAAATAAACACATTTCTGCATCCAAAATCAAGCTTCATCTCAGGTGTGGGGCGAGCTTGTTTGTTCTCTGGTGTTTATGTGCTTCCCATATCTTTGATGTTCAATTTGACATTTGAAGGCCAGACATACACTCCTTTCTCTCCCCAAAAGAAGATTCCTGTTGTGTCTTTAAAGCACACTTTTGGACAGAGATAAATAGCCACGAGCTTCAGGAGTGTCAGAGCCAGATAGTCAATTGAGATTCCTTTGTATGTTTCTCTATTTCACTTCAGAGTTGATCTTGCATAAAAAATATTTTTTTAGCATTAACTCTGACTTGCAGCCTGGAGGGAACCTCTGGAGCAGGAGGAATTGCAAACAGTCTGTTCAGGGGCCACAAACCCTCGGCTCACTCTTTCCTTATTATTTCCTTATTATTTCCTTTTCCTTTCATTATAATCCATGTGCTTTGGGAGGTCTGTACCCAGGGGCAATTCAGAGAATTTGATTTGCTGAAGTTTTCTGTTAAACAGTGACCATGTCCAGGGGAGCAGCCCCTCCTGTCACTGGAATTGGGGGAATCAGTGTGAGCCTTGCACTTCTCTGGGCAGTGAATTCCTTACTCACAGCCTAAACCTCCTGGGGAATGGTCCCTGAAATTCTCCACAAACATTTGCCAGTTCTTCCTCTAACAGCCAAGAACACCTTGATGGTTGGGAAGGCAATGAGTGGTGATCAGATTGATAATTTTACAATTTAATTTTACTAGGCCTGCTGGGGAAATACCCACGTCCTCTGCCATCATTGCTGCAGTCACTGCCCCTCTGTGAGGACTCTGCCCTTCCCAGTGAGGGGATGCAGTGCCCACAGCTCTGTGCAGGGTCACAATAACCCAGCATATCTCCTGCCTCCAGGCAATTTTCACTGTTTTACCCCTTTCTCTCTCCATGTCTCCCGTGAGCAGTGTGGGGAGCTGGATTTTCTGCATCACGTTAATCAGAACCAGGAGTGACTGCTCCCCTCAGGCTGGTGGGAGAGCAGGAGTTAACCCATCCTGAAGCACGAGGCTATAATTGCCACTGGGCTCCCAAGATGAACGAGCTTTTAATGACTGCCAACTTCTGAATGGAGGCAGGGGGACCAACAACAGCACCGACTTAATAACCAGCAGCCAGCAGCAGGAGCACATATGGAGGCAGCGTGCTTCAGCTGGAAACAAACCCTGGAGGTGTCAGGGCAGTGGATAAGGGCTCTCCTGGCAGCGTGGAGGTGGAAAAGATGAAAATCTGGCTGCTGGAGAAACAAACAAGGCTGCCAGGCTGGACGTGCGTGTGAGCCTTGCCTCGCTGCTGCAGCCTGGGGAGCGGAGCTGCAGAGCTGGGCCGCGCTGAGGCTGGGCTGGGCTCAGGGGCTGGGCTGGGCTCAGAGGCCATCCCAGGCTGCTGCAAAACATCTGCCAGCTCCCAGCTCCCACCAGGACACAGCCCTGGCTGGACTCGGATCGTTTTAACTCAGCAGAGACAAACAGAATAGCAGGAGCAGGGTTTGGCCTCAGGAGACGGCGGAAAGGCAACAGGCCCTGGGACCCAGCAGAGCAGCTCCTGCAGGGACCAGGGGCTGGGCTGGGCAAGGGCTGGGCTGGGCAAGGCCTGGGGCTGCTCCTGCAAGCCTGGTGGGGTCACAAGGGACACCTGCTCTTCCACCGTGCCGACATTGTCACCTCTGCACCAGGCCCTGTGGCACTGAGGGGACCCGCAGTGGCCGTGGCCCTGACTGTGAGCAGCTCTTGGAGGCCTGCACGGCAGCAATAACCCCTGTGCCTGGTGTGAACCACACTTTCAGAGTGCTGTACATCACCCTCAGCTCCCTGAGCAGGGACAGCAGGACATGGAGGAGCCACAGCTAAGCTTAAACATCTGGTTCTGTGCATTCCTATATTGTAATAAAATAAGTCTTCCCACAGATTTCACATCAACTTTGTCTGGGCATCAGTGAACTGTGACGAGAGAAACTTTTTTTTTTGTGGTTTTCAGAGGAACAAAGAGGCAATCTCCATCTGATGAGGTGTCCTGGCAGCCTCCTGTGCTCCAAGGCTGCATCTCGTGCTGTCAGTGCAGCCCCATGGCCTGGGACAACCGCCTGATCAACCTGCAGAGCCTGGGGGACTGTGGTTCCCAAGGCCTGGGGATGGTGAGAGAGCCTCACTGCAGCCCACAAAGGCCAGGAACAGCAGCTCCCAAACAGAAAGAGGTACCAGAAACACACCTGCAATCTGGACCCCACCTTTTTGGCCCCTGCTCAAGTGAAAGGGCAACAAAGAACATAAAACAACTGCTTAAAGGCTCACAGTCCCAGTGAAGTCCAGGGAGGACCATTCCCTGCAGCCTCCACAGGAACGGCCTCAGCACCTCCCAGTGCGGGCACAGAGACAAAAAAATGCATTTTCCCTGGAAAATATGTACCTGCCTGGAGGTGGCTCAGCAGAGGGAGTGGGCATAGAAACCCATGGGAAATTACCAGTGCAAAGCTGGAGCAAGCTGGGTCAGATCACACTTTGCATGGAGCATGGAGCTGTCTTTGCTCCCAGGAGCAGCCCTGGAGCCCTGGGGTCCCACAGCTCCTCCCAGCACTGCTGCTGCACTGTGGCTGCTTGTCTTGGTTTAGGGTAATTTTGGGAGAAAAACCTCTAAAGAGGTTTCCTCTGGAAAACAAATTCAAGTGGCCCTTCCCCCAGCTGGTTCAGGAAAAATATTTTCTTGGAGAAAAGTGGGAAAGAAATGTTTATTTAACAGGTAAAGTGTTCACCAGCACAAAAAAAATGAACACTTTCAAACAATAAAAATTCTTTCTGGTCCAAAAGAGATGGCAAACTGAGAAAGTCCCCTTCATGGGCTGTGGATCAACTCACTCAGTCTCTTATCAGTCTCTTATCAGTCTCTTATCAATCCCTATGGTTCTGTGTGGCTAAGGCCCAGCCTGGTGGGCCACAGGTACGAGCTACTGGAGTTCTTCTGGGCGTTCAGTCCAGAGCAGGTTTAAACAGGTCCAAGGAAAAAGGAAAANTTGGAGAAAAGTGGGAAAGAAATGTTTATTTAACAGGTAAAGTGTTCACCAGCACAAAAAAAATGAACACTTTCAAACAATAAAAATTCTTTCTGGTCCAAAAGAGATGGCAAACTGAGAAAGTCCCCTTCATGGGCTGTGGATCAACTCACTCAGTCTCTTATCAGTCTCTTATCAGTCTCTTATCAATCCCTATGGTTCTGTGTGGCTAAGGCCCAGCCTGGTGGGCCACAGGTACGAGCTACTGGAGTTCTTCTGGGTGTTCAGTCCAGAGCAGGTTTAAACAGGTCCAAGGAAAAAGAAAAACCACAGTCCAGGGAACTTTTCTGCCTCAGCGAGCTAAAAATGAACTAAACCCAAAGGAGAGCTCTGTCTGTCCGTGCTGCAGACAGCACAGGAGCAAGAATGTGGAGGAATGAGTGCAGTTTCTGAAAACAAACTGTGCACTTCTTCCTCCCCTCCTTTGCTCTCAGAATGAGTCCTAAAGGTGGAAAACTTATTTCTGGGCTAATCAGACAAATGGAGATCCGAGCATCATGAAGTCCCCCCAGCACACTGCCCTGGGGCTCTTTGCCTTTGCTCGTGGCCTCCTCTCATCCTGCTGTGTGAGTGGCTCTCCAGCCTGCCTGTGGTCCTGTGAGGACAACAAACTCCACAGCACCAACAGAATTGTGAAGAGAATCTCTTTCTCTTCAGCTGGCCAACACAGCCTGTAACCCATCAGCTCACTGTGTTTATTTGAGACTACTCTGGGCTTATCTTAAGTCTCCCACTTGAGCAGAGAAGGAAGGCTCACAGGGCTCTTGGAGGTCAGGGGAACATTTGGCTCCAGCCACCCCTTGCTGATGATAAATGGCTGATGGGGGAATGTGAGGAAATGGGACAGACTTGGCTGTAAATGGGAGTGGACAAAGTGGTTTCAATAGAACCTGAGCATTTTGAGGAGGAGAATGTGGCCCCTGCTCCCAAGCCTCCTCCTGCCCAGGTGTCCTTGCCCCTGTTCCCTGGTGCACAGTGTCCCCACGGAGCAGAGCAGGGCCACTCCAGCTAGGAGTCTTCAGTAGCCATTTTTCAGTGGGGCTAGATTCCATTTATTCCATGACTTAGCAGTCTGTTTGGGAAAAGGGATTTCATTCCTTTGCTTCTTCTTGTCAGAATGGATTTGCTGATCCCAAACATGTTCCTCACACTTTATTTAGGGCTTATTATGCATCATTTACATTGCTGAGCTGTCACCAGCCTGTCTGCACGGTGCAGGCAGGCAGGCAATGCACTTCTCTGCCCTCCTGCTCTCCTCCCAGATGTGGAGCTGGCAGGATAAGGCAGTTAGGAGATCCCTTGTCTGATACCATTTGCCTTTTGGGGGATTATTCCACTCTGTGCAGGGGCCAGGCAGCCTCAGCACAGCTGCACATCTTCCCTCAGCTCCATTCCCAGGGTCAAGCCTCCTGGAGCAGGCAGTTTTGTGGGACAAGGTTTGGTTTTGTCATTAAGGGATGCCAGGTGATGGCTCTTGAGCCCAGCACCTTTTCCTGTGCCTGTATTGTGACAGGAGGTTCCCCACTGCCTGCAGTGCTCCCTGGGTGGATGACAGCAATGTCAATATTCTTCCCTAAATTACAGCCCACCTTTCCTCCTTGGCACACCACAGGGGGATCTGCCTCCCCCCCAGTACCCAGCATGAGGAATGGACAGAGATCCCAAACCCCTCCTGCTCCAGAGCTGCTTTCTACCCAAAAGAAATCCATGGCTTCTTGTAGGACTCCATGAACTGACCTGCTGACCTCTGGGAGCTCTGTAAGAAAAAGGAGCAGTGGCATTAGATGTCAGGTCTCTGATGATCACATGGGAGGGGAAACATGTGCAGGACTTACTGTTCTGTCCCATATGAATGCTTTGTCTGATGTACTAAAAGCTGGACTGAGCATAAATATGGAATTTAGTCAAATTCATGGTTGCAGATGCCATCCTGCATGGAGGCAGAAAGTTCTCTACATGCAAAGAGTAGAATTTGTACTTCCCAAAGCATGAAGTTTTACCTGCTACTGCCCAGGAAGGACAGGCCTGTCCTGGACTTCTGATCTCAAAAGAACAAACAGCAGTCTTGTTGGCATGCCAGGACCTATCCAGAAAGTTTTCAGAAGGGCAAATTTTTTTTCAATTAATTGACTGGCCACTGTTTCTTCCCAGGTGAATACCTGAACCAAAGTTGCCTGTAGATGTGACTATAACAGCAGATGTTCCTGTTCAGCATTTGCCCTTTAGTTCAGAATCACTCACTCATGAAAGGAGAGGAACATCAGGCTGGTGCCTAGCCCGTGCTGACCCCAGCAGGCCTCAAAAGGAACAAGCTAAGCCAGGGAGGGCCTCCCTCCAAAAGGCACACCCCTCTGAAGGTTTTGGAGTGAGGACCCCAAATCAGAGGCACCAGAGCCTCAGGACCTGTGAGGAGGTGACATGTGCAGGTTGCCATGTATCCAGGGCACAGGTGAGCATCCTTGTCCCTGCTGCTCCTTGGCCAAGGTCTCCTCCAGCCCCACTGATGCCTTGGGAAGGCTGACCTGGAACAGAGACTGGACAGAGCTAAAGAATAAAGTAGGGATTTATTAAAAGGCCTCCATGGATCCACCTTGGGCAGCACAAGAGCCCAGCAGGGGCTACACCCAAGATGAACCAAAATGGTCACAAAATGGACAACTGGTCACAGGGTCTCTCATTTCTATAAATTCTGGTCTATTAGCATATTGGAGTTAATTGCCAGTTATACTTTTAGGTTATGAAGTCCCATTCTTCTTGTTTTTCTCTCTTCAGTTCACCGTTGTTTATGCTCTTGGGCCTGAGATTTGGATTATTTGTCTTTGTTCCCTAGCTAGAGAAGGAATTTTGTCTACCTACTCTGTGAAGAGAGCTTACTATCTCTTAATATGAAGGTCAGAACTACACACTAAAGCAGCACAGAATCTGAAAAACACAAAAGCTAAAACCTGAGGTATCACCAGCAGATGCTCTGCAGGAGCTGGCTCTCATTTCAAGGGATTCCTGGAGCAGAGAGCAGGGCTCAGCACCTGGAGCTAGAGCTGGGCCCCCCATCCATACCTGCTTATTTTAGCCCATGATTGCCTGACTTCTGATAACCAGATTATCTTTCTGTCTGCTGTTAAATACTCATTGAAGTCCAGCATGTTTCACCTGGGTCACGGCCCTCGGTGCCTCGTGGGGCTGTGCATGGTGGGAGGCCAGGGCCAGGGCTCCTGGCAGACACCGGGGCACCTGGCAGCTTTCATCACACCTGGCAGTACATGCAGAGCCTGTTGAAAACAAGGGCTTGTAAATGCAAAGCTCCATCTCCAGTTACTGCTCCCCTGCATCAGCCAGTCCCCTGCTCTCCATGAGATATGTTCCAAATGATAGCATTTGTCTTTAATAAATGGGCACTACATAAACTGCCTCCTATGGGAAACCTGGGAGTTCTAAGTAAAACCTGATGTTTCCATTTCATTATAATGCCTTTGCTCTGAGACAAATTCCAATCCATCCCCTGTTTAATATCAGCCAAAGGTGTGCAGTGGGTTTGTATTGCTATTTATGAAATTCATATTGCTGGGCCTAATCTGTTTCAGATCACCCACTGTCTCTGTGTCTGTACCAGCTGGACCCAAAACAAGGATGTTCTTTTGCCACAGTCACTGGCATCACCAGCATTCAGGAAGGATAAAGGAGAAAGCTCCTTCCATGGCCACAAAGCATCTGAAAGCAGGTATGAGGTTCTTTAGTGCAATATTTCCTCAGAATGCCTTCTGTGATGTTTCCTTTTAAGGCCAAGTCTGCCTGTACTGGTCCCTACTCTAAAAAGGTATCTGAAATGCAGGTTGAGTTTCCATGAATCTGAAATGCAGGATGAGTTTCCACGTATCAGGGCAGCCTTGCTGCCTCACTCCTGCAGGTGCTGTGAACCTGAGGAACAGGCTGGCACGTGCCAGGCTGCAACACTTGGGGTATTGGGGCTATCATGTGTGCTCCTTGTATGCCTCTGGTGTCAAACACACTGATCTGTGTGCACGGCTTGGACCCTGGCATGCTTCAGCAGAGAAATGCTTCACAGGTAGATGATGATTTCTCACCCCCTTGATGCCTTGGGAAGGCTGACCTAGAACTAGAGGCTAAGCAGAGTTAAAGAATAAAGCAGGGGTTTATTAAAAGGCCTCAATGGATCCACCTTGGGCAGCACAAGAGCCCAGACAAGGCTGCACCCAAGGGGAACCAAAATGGTCACAAAATGCACGACTGGTCACGGGGTCTCTCACTTTTATAAGTTCTGGTCCAATTGGAGTTAATTGTTCAATTATAGCTTTAGCTTATGAAGTCCCATTCTTCTTGTTTTTCTCTCTTCAGTCCATGTTGTTTGTGCTCTTGGGCCTGAAATTTGGACCATTTATCCTTGTTCCCCAGCTAGAGAAGGAATTGTTTGTCCCCCTACCCTGTGAAGAGAGCTTACTATCTCTTAATATGAAGCTCAGGCCTACACCGTAAAGCAGTGCAGAATCTGAAAGATATAAAAGCTAAAACCTGAGGCATGACCCTCAGCAGACACCTGTCACAGCACCCCTTGAACAGCACAAAACCCACCCAGAGGATAGCAAAGTGTCACAGGTAGGAGCACCTGTGTTTGATTCAAACAGATGTAAACCATGCACTGAGAGATCCCTCGAGTCCAGGGCTCATGTTCTACCCTTCTGTCGTGTCCTGGTGCTGCCTCACCCAGGCATTTCTAACAAAAGCAATGAGATAATCTCTGCCCTGTGGAAGCTGTTCTGCTGTTAGCTCTTGTGACAGGAGAGGGGAAGCAGAGCGCTGCTTTGTTGCCTGCTCATCTTTGCAGAGATCCCTGTTCTGACTCAGCCTCAGAAGGGAATGAAAATCCCTCAAACAGCCTCAAAAGATTTAGAAATCATGCTCAGGGAGGCACCATCAATTTGTGTCACTGCTGGAGAGGGAAGGGAAGGTATTACCTGAAGCTGTACAGCCATGAAGAACCGGATGGGAACAAAGACATATTGCAGCTGGATTTCTCTGCTCCCCACTTTTCCACGGCCACTAAAAAAAACACCACCACTGACAATAAATTATGGAAACCACAGTGCTTTTAGCTGAATTCTCTGGCCTCAAAACTGGGTCATTTGGGAAGGTCTGGACAGGACAAGCTCCATGTGCAGGGCTGGGTGCAGGGCTGTGACCTGCAGGGACCCCGGTGCACACTGACTCACAGGCTGGCTGCTTTCATGAGCCCTAGTGAGAACCTGAGCCTAGCTCATAGCAAATGCCTTTTGGGGATGGAAAAAATAAAACAGAAAAAGAGAGACTGACCCATTTGAGTTCCATCTGTTGGGGTTTATAACTGTTCTCCTTATAATTGCCAACAGACAATGTGAACTGCAATTAGCTAATTGCTTGCTAACTTTGCGTTCTAATAATAGTCATGTTCCAGAGTTATACAAGTTTGGAGGCTGCTGCTGTTCCCTTGCAACTGGCAATAATAAATAATATCATATTCCCTCAGCTTTGCCATTTCTTCCAAGTTTCATCCCCATGCAAATTGCTCCAGCATGTCCTAATCCCTGACGGGAGGGCAGAGGCATCAACAGCATTTATTTGTAGTTCCCTGAACTGGGAGGGTTCAGCACATGCATAAGGATGTGGCACTGGGAAGCTGGGACTCCCGTGTGCCACTTGTCCCTGCTGCAGGGCCAGCCCAGGAGGTGCCTCTCACCCTGGCAGGGTGGCAGGAGTGGGGTCTGCATCCCTGCAAATCCAGCCCTACCGTCAGCATGTGCCTGGTGCGAGCTTTTTGGAGGTTTTGGGTTTTGTTTGGATTTTTGCTTTCCCTTTACAGGATCGGATGTGGCCCTGGCCCCTGTAGTGACATGTTTTATTACCAGTAGCTTCAATAATGTCAGCACAGGCCCAGACTGGAGCTTTCACAAACACAGCCTCTCCAGCACAGAGCAAGCTGTGCAGTGTCACCACGGCAGCGATAAGCGGGGGCTGGACCCCAGTGGGGCTCCCGGGGAGAACGGGGGTCAGGCTGGGTGCAGAGCCCCAGCATCCACTGGGTGGGGCATGGAGATCTCCCTTCCACACCAGTGAACTTTTCGGCACCCCTCTCGGGGCTGTGTGACCTCCGGCTCATTACTGCCACGCAGATGCGGCTAATTGAGAAGCAGAGCAGCAGCCTGATCCAGCGGAGTCAAGGCCAAAGAAATGAACATCATTCCCTGGCACACGAGGAACTACTGAACAGGGAGCTGCCAGCAGGCTGACATCTCCAGAGCTTACAGACTAATCTCATTAAACCCGACCAAAAAGCCTTTTGGAGCTGGGGGAGCCGTGTCCAGCGAAAGCTGGGCTGGATTATTCACCTCTGGGGCTTTTCCACATGCCTGGTTCCCTGTCTTCCCCCACGGCAGGCAGGGAGTGTGGCACCCCAGCTGCCAGGTGTGAGGCAGCTGGGGGTGGGCAGCACTGCCCAAACCCTGCTGTGCCAGGGCTCAGGGCTCCCCATGAGCTCTGGGCTCCCCAGATGGGGCTTGCCCAGGGGCTCCTGTTCAGGTTCCTCATGAGCAGAACTTTCTGACACTGCCTCAGGTGCCCCCAGAGCAGCTGCAGGCTTCTTGGTTCCAGAGCTGCTTCAGGCTGCTTCTCCTCTGGGCACAACTATACTGGCTTTCTCATCCCTCACTTGTCCCCTCTCCCGTTCCTGCCATCTGACTCACAAGTAGATTTATGAAGTTTAAAAGCACTCCTTGTGCAAGCCATGCTCCACAGCCTTGTCTTCCCTCTCACACAACCTGCTCTCACCCCCTTCCCTGGGGTTTGGGCAGAGGAACTGTACCGTGAAAGGGAGTTCTCCTTGGCAAAGCCACAACAAGAGCTCTCCCCCACAGCAGCTGAAGATTGCTGTCCCCTCCCCATGGCTCAGGTGCACAGGGCAGGCGAAGGTGGCTCTTGCTCAAACCAAGTAGTGGCACACAAGGAGCTGGAGGAATCCAGCCAAAGGAACAGCTTTGCTCACTTCTGCTTTGGCTTCGCCTGTGAATGTTTTCTCTCAGCACTGGTTGATGAGTTTCAGACTGAGGGGATGTTAGGAAAGGAAAGGGAGAAGGCTGTGACACATTGCATGACGTGCCAAGGACCAGCGGTGATGCACGGCAGCTGGCAGGGCTCTGCTGTGCACCTCACCTTTGCTGCCCCCACAGTACCTGCCACCCTCCCCCTGGCTGTCCCAGCACACCCACAGCTGCCCAGCACCAGCTGCAGCTTCTCTGCTCACACCAGCACCTGGGGACCGTCACCTGCTGCCCCACACCCCCAGCAGTGGCACTGGCCGGGTCAGGGGACAGGCACAGGGTTTGTGGCAGAAGCCTCTCCACTCAGAGCAGGAGAGGAGGTGCAGGAAAGCTGCCAGGGCGTGGCAGCTGCCTGGCACAGCTTGTCCCCAGGGCCACTGGCAGGCTGCAGATATTGGCCATGGCATGGCACAGGAGGGCAAGGTGCCACAGGACCATGCTGCATCCAGGGGAACATCCCTTCTGCTGCCCCCCTTATGGATCATTGCCAGGCACTTTTGGACATGGGGCTGCGAGGTTTGGCCAGCTTGAATTTATCTCCCAACCTCAGGGGAGCAGAGCAAAGGTCCTGCTGGGCTCAGTGTGGGGCTGAGGCTGGTCCCTGGCTGACAAGTGGCCATGGACTACACACAAAAATGCTCTAAAGCTGACAGCACCAAATGTTTCTTCTCCATCTAGCACAGTTGTTTAGGATTCAGTGAGGAACAAAACTGCATCTTGTAGGTTTTAATAAAGCTCTTGGCGAACAGTTCAAACACCAGGGGAGAAGCTGGAGAGAGAGGTTGAATTTATGGGAGCGGGAGGAGATCGTTTGCTTTCTTAGGAACTGGAAAAGATTAATAGTGTGCAAAGGCTCTTGGATTCATTCCTCACATAGCAGAATGGTTAGGAGACTTACTGGCTTGATGCTCTTCATTCTGCCTTCCCCAGGCAGCCCAGAGACTGTCTGGGCTGTGGAGGGAAGGACCAGGGAGAGCAGGGAGCCATCCCATGTCAGCCCCAGTGAAGAGGCTGCTGTGGTATGCTGGGGGACAAAGGGGAACTGAATTGCACGGTGCTTTGTTGGGAAATTAAATAGATAATTAATATTTCTGTAGTTCTGATGCGTGGGGAGGCACTGGTACCTGGGGAGGTGGTGGAAGTATGGGGCAACAAGGCAGGTTCATCCTTCCAGCACATCTCCACTCCTGGACTCCAGAGTGCCAACAGCACAGAACCATTCCATAACAAGAATCCGAACCCAGGGAAGGTCAACTCTCTCTCCCACCACAGGCATTTTGCAATCAGTGTGTACCATACAAGATACACACTAAAGCAAATAAATATTCAAGAAAAAAGACAGGAATTTCCCAAGTTCTGATGCCTCAGGTTTTAGCTTTCATATTTTTCAGATTCTGTGCTGCTTTACTGTGCAGTTCTGAGCTTCATATTAGGGGATTAGGGGAGCTCTCTTCACAGAGTAGCTAAACAAAACAATTCCTTCTCTAGCTGGGGACCAAGGACAAATAATCCAAATTTCACACCCAAGAGCATAAACAATGTGGACTGAAGAGAGAAAAATAATAAGGATGGGACTTCATAAGCTAAAGCTGGAATTGTACAATGAACTCCAAGATGCAAATGGAGCAGAACTTATAAAAGTGAGAGACCCCGTGACCAGACATGCATTTTGTGACCATTTTGGTTCATCTTGGGTGCAGCCCTGTCTGGGCTCTTGTGCTGCCCAAGGTGAATCCATGGAGGCCTTTTAATAAATCCCCACTTTATTCTTTAACTCTGCTTAGCCTCTGTTCATGGGCAGCCTTCCCAAGCATCAGTTTCACTGAACAGCCCAAAGCTTCTTTCCAGCAGCCCAAACGTGCTGCAAGCCTAACTGCACATGGGTGCAGGGGAAGGATGAAAAGCCACTGGACACACATGGGAAGCCACAAGATGTGACTTCCAGGCAAGTCAGAGCCTGTGCTGGAGAGGCAGAGTGGCTCAGGCACTGCTTCAATCCTACATTCAGTGTCATTTGGCTCTGGGGTGACAGACAGCCCGTGTCCCCAGAGCTGCACCAAGGCAGCCTTTAGCACAGCCTGAGGCTGCAGCAGCTGCAGCAGCTGCACACTGCCAACAGCCAGGACAGGACTCAGCTCACCTGGAAAGCCAGAGCAGCAGGAGCCACTGACCACGTGCCCTGCCCTGACATCTCCCCAAAGGGAGTAAAATCCCTTTGGAAGGAGCAGTCATCTCCCCAAAAACAAAGTTAAGCAGGAAACTAGATGAGAGGATGGGCAGAACCACTTACTTTCCATTGTTGGTCCCAGTCAGAGGAACACCAGACAGATCTCCTAATTTCTCCAAGCTGCTGTAGCTGGGAAAGCCCAAGCCAACAACCTGACACTTGGCTGGGTATAAATGTAGCATGGATTGTTTTCAAGACTCCATAGACAGCCCTGGAGCTGTCAGCTATGGAAAATAAACTTCTGTGCTATTTGTGAATATCTGTTGTGCTCTAATTCAGGGGTGGAAGGCTACAGTGATACCTAAAACATTTCACTGCAAGGCAGAAGCAGCTCTTGGGAAGCCGTGATCAGTCTGAATTTTCAAATAATACTAGGAAATAGGTTTGCTCAGTCAGAGAATGAATTAAGAACTTGAGCAAAACTGCTAAACATAAAAGTTCCCAGACATCTGGAAAGAATTAGTCAGGAAGATGCTTGGGACAGGGAGCTCAGGCAAGTTCAGGAGACACCTACTGCAGATCTGTGTCCACAGGAGGAGGGAGGAGGAGGGAAAGGGCTGGGGGGAAAAGCAGGAAGGGAGGATTGAAATAAAACCTCTGCAGGATGGGCAATGCAAACAGGCTCTGTCCACATGCAGTACAGGCAGCCCTAGAGGGTCTGTGGGGGGAAGGGGGTTGGGGCAGACCACACTGGCAAAGAGCTCACAGGCAACTGCTCGTGCCTGTTCCTGCAAGGGCAGACAAGGGCTGTGTGCTGAGCATGTCCCACGTGGGAAAGC
The DNA here is from genome assembly GCA_013397555.1 of Urocynchramus pylzowi. NCBI lineage: Eukaryota > Metazoa > Chordata > Aves > Passeriformes > Fringillidae > Urocynchramus > Urocynchramus pylzowi. Next base: position 179,653 of record VZRH01001504.1, on the reverse strand, counting down.
TCATCACTGCTGCAGGCCAGGTGTGTCCCCACTCACTGCACACCCATCAGATCAGCAGAATCATCCTTGGAGCTCAACAGGGCAAAAGCTGTGACAAAGTCACAGGCACTAGAGAAGCACTGAGCCAAGACTGGGGAACAGAGCAGAAAAGCCAGCTAACAGGTAGTGGAGAATGTTTGCTGTATTTCAGAGCAAATACGTACTCAGGCAGCCCCTCAGCAAAGTCACAAAGGAGTTCTGCTTCAGGCCAAGATGAAAGTCTCAAAAAATAAGCTCAAAAACCATAGGGACTTGTGAAACCCATACTTGGTTTATTAAATTAATCACAAAGCTTTTTATCACATATTTCTGCCTCCGAGGCACTTTACACTTCAGTTCAGGTGCCAAATCCTTTGTCTTTTCCATAACTGTGGACTCTTGTAATACACTCAGTTTTGAAATCTGTTTCAAATCCATGAGCTTACGCTGAAGCAAAGCTTTTGGGTTTGTTTTGGAAGTTCTGAGCAGAACTGCAAAGGCTGCACCAGAAGCCAGTGCTCACCCCTAAGGGAGGAAACAAAACAACCATACACGAGTCAGGTGCTCCTTATAAATGTTTGTGGGCATTTGAATTCAGTAACTGAATTTCGTTTGTGCTTTTCCTGTAAGTGAAGAATAACTGCTTTCCAATGGAGTTAGCAGGAGGTAAAGCTGAAAATCAAAGTGTGAGCTTTGTGTTTCCTGACAATTTTCTTTAACAAGGTAGCTCCAGCTGCTAACTGCATTTTATTGCATTCCTCAAAGACAGATCTCCGTGCAAGAATACTTTAAGAGCTCTACTCCAAAAATAAAGGTACTTGGATTTATTTTTATGGTTACATATATTTTTCCAGTTGGTCTCAGAGCCCTTAGTGCTGCCTTACCCATAGCCTCACTAAGACACGGCACAGGCTGGAGCCCCTTGATGCCATGATGAATTTTTGCCTTTTATCTGTCTTTTATAGATCTTTTCTATATATTTTTTATGTATTCTCAGTGCTCTTAGAATACATACTTGTAATTCCTTAGGTCGGATAACTTAATATAGTCCTGGTATTCTGCTAAGCCAGAAAACCAAACACCCTAAAGGCCTTGTAGATGAAAGCTGGATAGCCCTATGCTATCTTGAAAAACCAAGGTCCCATCTAAAATACATCCTATAAACTAAGATTAAGCCCATCCAAGAGGGAATACTTTGAGCTGAGAAAATGTCACGCTGTTCATTCAAGCCTCTCGTTGAACCATCTTTATTAGATATACTAATTTGCAAAATCTATAAAATTGTGTACACAATCTCTCAGGTGTACATTCAGCATACTCCACCTTGATGAAGTGTTGCACCATAAGGATCCTTATTAAATACCAAGATAAAAAACCCTTTATCCCTTAACCGTGTCTGGCTCTTAATTTCAGGACCAAGGAAAAGGCATCACCCTGACCCCACATTTGGCTCCCCAGGCAGCTGGAGCAGCAGCTGCTGCTCCCACTCAGCTCCCTCCTGTCCCAGCACTCAGGAAGGTGCTGAAATCTGGCACCCAGAGACATCCCTGTGCTGTGAGCAGGGGTCTGACTCAACCCTGCAGGCTGGCAAGCAAGGAGGAGCAGGAGTGGCCTTTCCACCTGCCTGGTGACATGTGTGACACTGAAAGGATGAATGCCCACCCTGGCTCTGTTCATGGGGGAACCCTTGAGCCCCCAGTGACTCCTGGGCAAATGCCAGTTGAAGGGAGCTCTGCACACAGGAGGAACCATGGCTTCCTTAGCAAGGGGGACTCTGGCAGCCATCCTGGCAGGAGATGCAGATCTGCAATGGAACAAGCCCACAGCTGATCCCAATTAGAGTGCTCTGATGCAGAGACACACTTGCACCCCACAGAACGCTGCAGACAGATGCAACTGATGACATGGCCCAGGAACCAAGAACAGCACAGGGCAATTAATCACACCAAAACTTCAATGAGCACCTCCTTCACCCCATTTCAGTCAGTCACAGTCAGGGCATGGCCACTTTCAATGCAGAAAGCTCCCTCAGCACTTTTAGCAGGGCTGTTGTTAGCACAAAGACAGACATCAGGGGCCAAACATCTGGGAGAAGAGAAGGGCCACCACTGAACTGTGCTGAACATCTTCCAGAATTTAAATCCATTTGTTCATGGGGCAGCTGCCCTGAAGAGAGGCTGACAGAAGAGGGGTGTTGAAGGGTTGTACAGCATGCACACGTGCAAAGACAATCCTGCATCCAAGCTCACCAGGACCTACTGGTTTGAGAGGATGACACACCAAGGCCTGAGCAAGGATGACACCCCTGATTCACCCTGAGCCATCAGCCACGCTCCAAACCCTGTGTAAGGAGCACAGGGCTGTACAGCCACGTGAGCCAGGAGCAGAGCCCACCTCACCTCCACCCTGGGCAGGGCACCAAGAAAACCAGGAACAGGTTTTCTTTGCAATTACAACTGTGTGTAAAGAACTGCAGCTAGAGCTCATGATCCCCTATCCCTGATGGGAGCACTGGCAGCCCTAGCCCTGATCCAGCCCTTTCTCACCTTTGGCACCCCCCAACACCCTGATCTGCTCCCCCCAGTGTTTGTGGGTCACACAGTGCTCCCAGGTGGCCACAGAGATGCCCCAGGTAGGGGACACAGAAACATGAGCAGAAACACCACACCCACACCGTGTCCCATGCAATTCTTTATTGGCTTTCTCCAAGAAGCTGCAGCTCCTTAGCAAATACATAACTGAGAGACAAACACCCCACTGCTTCCCAGGAACGTTCAGAGGATCAGTGCCATGGCCAACAAAAGGTGTCCCTAACTGTCAGCAGTGGCTACCAGACAGTGATATTTTAAGACTGATTTCAGTGGTAACAGAGCAGTGTACTGCAACACCCTTGAAAATTGCCCGTGCCAGAACTCAGGCATCCGTGCACCTCCATAATTACATTTTCAAGCCAGATTTGCTTCCTTTCTCCTCCATGCCCAGGTGGGATGAATGCAAACACACTGCTCAAAGACAAGAGGTGACCACTGTTTCTAAACCCTAATCTGACCTGTTTTCTTTATTTGTAAGGACAGAGCCCAAACATCTTTCAGCCTGAAGGACTCTATTACACTCACACATCTGCAGCACCTCATGTAAGTAAGTATCAACCTTTTTACCATGATACAAAACATGCATGTCAGAAGAGGGAAAGGACAAGTTCCACAGCTGGAGGTGACTCCCTTCTATCCTCACAGCTTTCTTGGTTCAGCCTCTTCTTCAGAGACCAAGGCCATTTCCACTTGAAAATGGTACAGTTCAAGCATTTCACGCTGAGGCTAAGACTCAACTCATTCAGCTTCCAAAAAGCACCAGGAGAGCTCCCTCAGTTCCTCATCCACTTTGCAGCATTGCAGAACATGCCAGAAGCTGGTCACTGCCAGTCCCTGCTGCCCTGTCAGGAGCCAGGTGAGCAGCTCACCTCATGATGGTTCTCCACAAACAGTGAGACTTTCAGGAGTGTATCTGAGACAGAGAGAAAACAACAATCCTGTCAGCTGAATGTGCTTTACCTGTATTCTGTACTCCCAAAACTTGTTCCTAAAGGCAATAAAAGAAAGTGTGGGTAAAACTGACTGAGCAGTGAAACGGGTCACTGAGCCCTTGCCACACTGTGAGGGAGGATGTTGCTTCTTCCAGCTGTGCCCAGGTGTGAAGTACAGGTGTGAAGTACTTTCACCTGAAGCTGACCAAGATTTCAGAGCAGGTCACAAAGATAGACAGAGCAGGGTCACCCACTGCTGCTGAGACCAGCAGAGCCAGCACGGCCAGGCCTGTCCCCAGGGGACATCAGCACAGAGCCCTGGGAAACACCCCTCGGCTCTGCGCACACAGAACTACCTTGAACGACATCATCTTCTTTGTAACGCTCCAAAATCCTCTCCCAGGACTGCGGGAGGGCTTCCACATCTGCCAGGCTGTCCAAGCTGAGGCGCTGCAGGAGCAGCTTGCTCTCCAAGTACCTTCGTGCCTGGTAAGGACAACAAGGACAGAACAGCCCGCCCAGCGCTGCCCCGAGACCCCCAGCGAGACCCCCAGCAGGATACAGGTGCCGGTAGTAGCGTTCCACGTCCTGCAGCCCCTCCAACACGTCGGCCAGCGAGGGGCAGCGCGGACCCCGCCGCAGAACC
>VZRH01001504.1:144139-175155 GCA_013397555.1 Urocynchramus pylzowi | reverse complement strand
CGCTCCCGGCCGTCATCGGGGCGCGCCGCGCCGCCATTGGCGAGCGGGGCGGCGGTTGGGTTTGAAGCGGCGAGCCCGCCGCGGAGCCGCCTCAGCGAGAGAGAGCCTGCCATGGCCCCCTCCAAGAAAAAGGGCAGCTCCAGCGCCCGCCGCCGGAAAATGGAGGCGTTCCTCCAAGACTTCGACAGGGAAGGTAGGACAGGGAGGAGGAGGGGATCGTGGAGCGGGAAGGAGAGAGGCCCCGGGCCCGCGGGCAGGGCTAACAGCGCGTATCCCCGCAGTGGAGCGGCGGCTGAAGCGGATCGAGGCGGACGGGGAGCGGATGGTGCAGGAAGTGGAGCACATGTACGACATGGCCATCCTGCGGCTGCCGCCGGAGATCCGCGAGATGAACTGGCTGCAGTTCTTCGGTGCGGAGCGGGGCTGAGGGACCCCTTCCCCCTCAGACATAAACCCCAGCGGGAGTCGGGGAGGAGCTGGGATCTACCCTGCCTGCAGTCCCCGGGGAAGGATCCCACGGCCGTGCTGCTCCTGTTCTCTAGGGCTGGAAACTGGTTTGTGCTGGGTTTTGCACCCCCATGGTGACAGCCCTGCTGTGCTGTGTGAGCTCTCCCGGACATGTCCTGATGTATCTCATACGTTTTCTTTCTAGCTCTAGTAAGAAGTGGGAACATGCCAGAGGATGTGGCTAAGGTAGGTTTCCAGAACAAACATAAAGCTCTCTAGAGCCATCCCACTCTGCTCCTCACACTGGAATAGAGCGCTGGAGCATTACAAGAGGAACAGTTACATCAATATTTTCACAAATGTTTCTTTAAAATTTAACAACAAGAGAGGCCTGTTGTATCAGAGGTGGGATTTACGTGGTCCTGCTGCTCCCTGTTGATCTTTCCTTATCTACTGGATAGCACTCTCAAATCCCTGAGAGCTCATGCACTTTGCAGTAAAGGACAGCATTTCCATGCTGGTTGAGCAGCAGGGTGTAGGAAAAGCACTCCTGCAGCTGCCAGCCAGGCACTGAGTCCTGAGGGACTGCAGAGATGCATGAAAGGCCCAGTTTGAACACAACAACAAACACAGAGCTCATCTAGCTGTAAAATTATCGGGGGTTTGCCCTACAACTTTGACTTAGACAAACGTTGGGCTGCCAGCAATCCCAATGGTGCCACAAGTGTTTTGAATTTTAGGCAGACATGGAAATAACAAAACTCCGCAGGCTGAGCGCAGAAGTCCTCGATCCCCTGTTGGATGTTGCTGAGAAAGGTGAGTTTAAACATTGTAACATGATTGGTGAGGTGGAAGCATGTTGTGGTTACTTAATATGAATAATAATTCATTTCCTGCTCACATCCCTCAGTATGTTTAAACCAGGAAAACAATCCTCCTTTTATTCCTAGTACCTGCACTACCTCTAATTAATTTCATTAAAACATTCAAAATAATCCAAAGTAGTGCTCTGGCGACCATTAGGATTGCATTGGAATTTGGATTTCTGAAGCAAATTGCCAAAACTGCTTGTAGCTGTTTGCCTTCCCTGCTAAATAATAATTTAAAGTTATTATTTACTTAGGTAATGCTTTCTCTTTCTAGTGAGTAAAATCAAAAGGAGTGTTGAAGCTGATGAAGAAGCAGAGCCTCCATCACTTCCACTGCAAAAGAGATCTCGACTTGTCAGCCAGTGTTCTTCAGAGGCTGAGAATGGGGATGCAAGGACTGCCAAGGTGAATAGCTGTTCCTGGGGTGACATTATTCTCAGGATAGGAACTCTTGACTGAGCTGATGACTAGGGCTGTCCAGGATGCTCTGAAGGAGACTACACACAGCTGTTGCTTCCCAGAGAGTTCTAGCAATGGGGGAGGGTCCCAAAGGCTTGAATGGTGTTTGTTCTGGGCTCTTGTGCCATGGAAAGGGACTGAGCATCTTGTGTGGAAGCCTGTTTGTGTGGACTCAGCTGTCCCACGAGAGGGAAGTAACTGATCTCGTGAGTGATGTGTGCTTCAGGTGAAGGCATCCACCAAAAAGCCACCCGTGGCCAGAAGACCCCCCTCAGCAACAGTGAAGGGCAGGAGCAAGAGGTAATGGGGATGTCTCTGTCTCATCTCTAGAAATGGAGGGTGAGAGTGCAAATATAAATATCTCTCTTTGGTGGGATGGGCTTTGCTTCAGTTGTGGTGGGGGGGAGAGTTGTGCCACACTGCAGGGCAAAATTGATGTGAATGAAAGATGGACAGCTGCCTCTCCTGTGAGAACAAGCTGTCCCCAGTTTTGGGGTCACTGGTTAGTAATAGCCCCTGGGTTTAGTGGTGATCACCTTCTTGAAGCCATTGACAAGTGCCTGTACACTTGTTAAAGGTCATGTTATGTGCAAATGTTTATTTCCCTTTAACAGATCAAGCAAAAACAGCTTCATCACTCCAGTTACTGGCAGAATGGTTGATATCTGTGCTCGGGGAGGCACCTCCATGGTTACACCCAGATTTGATCCCAGGTTTGTTAACAGAGAAAATAAATTCATTTCCCTTCTATCTCTGATCCAATCTGCTTCACACCATCTGTTTACAACACAGCCTTTAGTGGCTTTTTGAACCTGAAATCACAGAATCACTGGGCTGGAAGAGACCTTCAAGATCATCGAGTCCAACCCAGCCCCAACACCTCAACTAAACCCTGGCACCCAGTGCCACATCCAGGCTTGTTTTAAACACCCCCAGGGATGGTGACTCCACCACCTCCCCAGGCAGGCCACTCCAGAGTACTTTATCACTCTTTTCCATGAAAAACTTTTTCCAATATCCAACCTGTATTTCCCTTGGCACAGCTTGAGACTGTGACTTCTTGTTCTGTCAGTGCTGCCTGGAGAAAGAGACCAGCCCCAGCTGAGCACAGGCACCTTTCAGGAGCTGTGGGGAGTGATGAGGGCAGCCCTGAGTCTCCTTTTCTCCAGGCTGAGCACCCCCAGCTCCCTCAGTGGTTCCTCACAGGGTTTGTGTTCCCAGCCCCTCACCAGCCTTGTTGTCCTTCTCTGGATGCCCTCGAGCATCCCAAGGTCCTTCCCAAACTGAGGGGCCAGAACTGGACACAGCACTCGAGGTGTGCCCTCACCAGTGCCGAGTACAGGGGCAGAACGACCTCCCTGCTCCTGCTGGCCACCATTCCTGCTCCAGGCCAGGAGCCATTGGCCTTCTTGGCCACCAGGCCACACTGCTGGCTCGTGTTCAGCTGGCTGTCAACCAGTGCCCCCAGGCCCTTTCTGCCTGGGCACTGTCCAGCCACGCTGTCCCCCCAGGGAAAGACTGGCAGCAGAAGTGCTGTGAGCAAACATCACTCGCTGACATCTTGTCCTTGCAGGGTGTTCAAGACGCCGGGGCTGCGCACGCCCGCCATCAACGAGCGCGTTTACACCTTCTCTGCCAAGGGCAGCCCCCTCGCCGAGCCCGAGGACGTCATCCTCACCGTGCCCCTGGGCGGGGGGGAGGTAACTCCTGAGCCCTCACCTGCCAGGCAGGGCTGGAGGGGCACACAGGCACCTCTGGGTGCCTCACCTGCTTCGGTTCAGCCGCTCTTGTCTCTTTAGCTGTGCCACTGCAGTTTATCGAGGGGTTGGTTGAGCTTAAAACAAACCTCAAGAGACTCTTAGCCAGAGGTGGGACCTGCTCAAGGTGGTGGAAACAGAACAGAGGATGTTTCTCTGTGCGTTCACTTTAAAACACTTAAAGCAGCAGTAGTGTCAGTGTAGTTGGTTTGCTGCTGGCCAAATGCCAGTGCACCCACAAAAAAATCATTCACTCACTGGCTTTATTCCCCCCTCACCACAAATCAAGCTATTTAAAATCCCCATAGCCAGCAATGCATTAATGCACTGCAGGAAAGGTGTGAGATGAGCTTCTGTTCCACCTAATGTAGTTCTCTGCCTGTCTATACTTAAATATTAATCTCTTTTATTTTATTTAACTTTTTTACTGTCTCCAGCTGCTGTGGCTGGCCAGACAGAAAACCTGAGATTTGAGTTTGTTTCCACAGAGCATACGTTTGACAGAAAAGGATCTGACCAAGAAGAATTTTCTTCAGCTGAACCCCAAGGCCCAAGGGCTCATGCAGAAGCTGTCAGTAAGTCTGGGTGTTTTTGTCAGCCATGGCTGTAAGGCAGTGCTGTCCCTCTGTCACCACTCAGGGGACTGTTGAGCTGCAATAGAAACTCCTTATTTCCCTCCCACCCCTTGTCTTGAATTTTGGCTGATGTCAGAGGTGAAGAAGCAGCGTGGAGCAGGGAAGGGAGAAGCAGGAGCTTTACATCACATCTGGCTCAATACACAGTGGGGAAAAGAGCTGTTGTCACTGCTCTGAAAAACAAAGTTGTCCTTTAGGCTGAAGCTGCAGGTGGTTGTGGGCTGTACCAGTGTCTCTGAGTACTGATTGATTTCTCTTTCCTTTCAGGTTTGTCTCACACAGGCTTGCAACGAGGCAAAAATGCCCCAAGATGGAAGTCAGTGAGCAAAGCAATCCCTCTGTAGTTCCTGTTTTAATTTCTATCTTGCTTTTATTGATCTACAGAATGGAAGCTAAAAACTAGTTTTTTTACCTATGATATGTAATGGGATCAAAATTAATTGAACTTTGGAGAGAAATAGAATAAATTGAACTTTGGAAAGAAATAAAAAAAATGTTGGAGAGAAAAAACATTCCTTAATTTTTTATTTCCTTTAAGGTTGAAACCATGAGACTGTTCTCTTGGGCTTGCAGATTAGCAAGTGGGCAGAAAGCCTGATGATTGGCATGTTAAGAGCCACATTCAGAGTAAAGATCTCTGCTTCTCTAACTTTGTCTAGAATTTTCTTTTTCTATAAATAAGCCTGTTTCTTTGTAAGCATGTGCACTGTCCTTTCCAAAGATGCCTCTTTGTCCTTGAGTTAAGCCTCTTTATGGGGCTATAAACAAGGATGTTGAGACTTTGAAACCTTTTCTAGATTTGAAAAGTTCTACTTTTGCAAAACCAGGCCTGCAGCAAAGTTAAAAGGGAGACAAACTGCTATCAGAGCTCTTTGGTGCAGGGTGTGGCATGGGAGAAAGTTTATAGAACAGCATTTATACATGAACTTCCTATGGAGAGCAAGCATTTTATTGTATGGAAGACCTCATGTATATACCCTGGATTTGGAAAACTCTTTGAGAGGTTTTAGCAGATTCTAAGTCCTAACTGCAGGTGGCAATAATATATCCCACTCAGCCACACATACACCTGCCTTGCTCTGCTGTGCACATATTAATTAAAGGCATCAATTAGTTGAGCTGTAAAAAAATGTATGTGTTTATGGACGTGTAAGTTGAGATTCTGCTTTGACTACACCTTTACCAGGAAAACAAAATTAACTAGAATTTTTAGCCTACCTGGAGAATTCTTTTAAATCAACACTGATTTAAAAGCTCTAACTTAAATCAACACTGATTTAAAAGCTCTAGTTGCAATCTTTAAGATCAGAGCTCCTGCCCTGAACCAAAGTTCTTCCAAAAGAAGTTTCCCTTAGGACAGAGCAGGCTGCAGAGGGAGAGCTGCCAGCAGCACAGGGAACAAGCATGTGGCTGTTTCACCAGGGCTGGTAACTGCAGCCTGGCAGGGAAAAAGCATTCCTGCTTCCCCTGGCTGTGCCAGGGCTCAGCCCTGCTTCAGGCAGGGCTTCCTGGGACCTGGGGGCTCAATGTGTGCTGAGCTCTGCTGTGAGAACTCCACACTTTCCCCAAATTCATAATGGGAAGGTGAAACTACTGATCTGGAGAAATAATGAGCCAGTGAGGCCCCTGTGCTGGGCTGTGCTGGTTCTGAGCTCCTGACCAGCAGCTCCCAGAGGCCTGGCAGAGATGCACTGCCAGGTTTGTCATCCTCAACACCTTCCAGGTGGCCACTGATTCAATGGCAGTGTAAGGCATAAATAGATAACAATTCCATCCTTGCAGAAGGGATGATGGTTTGGAACAAATTAGAGACATCCCCAGGCAAATTTTTCATGCAGGAGTTCTTGATTTGAAGGTGCAGGACAGCACATGCAGCTCTTTCCCCTGACCAGTGTAATTCCACCAAAAATCTGTGTTTCCTGGGTCAGCTTGAAAGCCTAAGGAGGGAAAATATTCCTTAGCATCACTGAATTCATGAGACTTCTCCCTTTTCTAAGTCAGTGACTGGGGATTGTACCTTCAAGGAGAAAAGAAATGCATCTCTGGAAGGTGCATCCTCCCAGGTGCATGTCAAGGATTCCTTGAGTCCAGGTGGCAGGATGGGTCCTGGCTTTCACAGCCTCACAGGTGAAAATTTGAGCCTCTTAGGAGACCAAAAGCACTGTATCCTGTTTATTCACAGATGGGAGCTTGCTAAAGGCTGGATTTCTCTCTCAGCTGGGCTGTACCTCCAGTCCATGTTGGCTGTGAATTTTGTTTGCAGCGAGATAATAGGGAAACTGTTGTGGCTGGGCCTGGCTGTGGAACTGGGGAGGGGGCACTGCTTGGCTGTCACCAGAGCTGGAGAAAGCAGAAATGTCTTCTTAAAATCCACTGGGAGGAAGCAGAGCCTACAGGGTGCAGCTTCAGAATGATTTCAGCCTTGTCTCTGGTGAGAGTAGGGAATAAATTGTGTGTCTCCAAAAATTTCTGCCCACAAGCCACCAAGCTCTTTACACTCCCCTAAGCCAGAAACATTATTACACTGAAAAGCAGGATTAGACAGAATTGCTAATTTTAGCATTGCACACCGACACCAAAACCCCAGACACCCTCCCTTATCCATCCAGGGGAAGATTCTGCAGCTGTAGCTCCTGTCAGGGCTGCTGTGCTCTGCTGCTGCTCCGGTGTCCGTGGCTGCTCTGTCAGGGCACACAGCCAGCAGCCCAGAGCAGCTTTCCAGGGAAAGATCAATAGTTCTGGGTCAGTCACCCCTATAAAGTACAAACCCTGCTGATGGTGCAGGGCTGTGCTGAGCAGGGCAGCCCACAGGCTTCATACACAATTTGAATTTAATTCCTTTGCTCTGGGGATAGTAGCTGGAAATGTCAATAAGGTCTCAGCTGCTGTTGCTGAGTCCTGAGCAGGACTGAGACCTGATTCCAGTGCCAAACTGAACACAGTGCCCTGGGAGAAAGCTCTGCATCTGATGCTGTCAGATGTTCCTGTGTATTTCACTCTTTCCCAAAATAAAAAGTTTGTGATTTTTCTTCCCACATATCCCTGAAATAGTCTGAGAGCCCTGATGCAGGAGGGAAGGGTCAGTGCCCAATGGCAGCTTGCAGATCCATGTCTCTCCCTGTCCACCCTGCAGCAGAGCTGGGGCTGTGGTGGGAGAGCAGTAGGAGCAGGGCTCTGCTTTGGCTGGAAAGCTGATGTCCCACAGAGGGTGACCTTGTGGCCTGTGAGCCCAGGAAGCTGGATCCTGATGGCACTTGATTGATGGCATCTGAGGAGTCGTTCTCTCTCAGTGTCAGCTGGCTGCAATCTCTGCTGACTGCAAATGAAGGCAGAGAACCCGGGCAGGAATCGATGCCACAAGGAAGGAGCAACTGGAAATGCCTGTGTGTGGAAAAGCTGTGTGTGGAGCGTGGGCAGAGGAGGCCTGGCCAGGGCAGCGCTGAGCCAACAGCTCAGGCCCGCTCAGACACTCCTGCTTTGTCTTTCTGTTCCTTCAGTAGTGCTCAGGGAGGGGACGGAATGCAGCTCCATGGGAACCTGCTGGACAAAGAAACCCTGCCAAGAGCTGCCAGCACTGAGCTCTGCCTGGCCCAGCAGCCCCTGCAGGTCCAAATGTGCCGGAGCAGGGCCGGGATCTGTGATGGCTGCACAGCTACAGCCAGGGTGCAGGGACAAGAGCACCTGGAAGCACCGTGGGGAGCAGAGTACTCAGGGACCACAGCACAACTGCCAGGCCTCAGGGAACCCTGACCAGGCCTTTCTGTGCCTTTCTGTGCCTCTCTGTGCCCTGGTTTGCCTTGGTTTGCCATGGCACAATGGGCACCTCCAGGCTGGTGCAGTGCGTTCCCCAGGCCAGCACACTCAGCCCTCGGGCAGGTGAGGGGAGGTTGGGAGAGCTGAGCATTGATCAGGGGCTGCAGCTCAGCCCTGAGCACAGGGTTAGTTTGTGCATGAGTGCCCAATTCCCTTGCACCTGAATCCCCAGCACCCAAACAGGGTCCAGGCAAGGGCCTGGTAGCAGTGTCTAGCAAAATGGGAATTTGCTGGAGAAGTTTTCCTGAAGGAGCTGCTGTCCTGGGGACCCTGACTGAGTTGGGGGCCCAGAGAGGCACCACTGGTGCTGTCCCCATGGTCTCACCAGGGCTCAGGGTTGGGAGGATGTGCCAGCACAGCCCCAGCACATTGCCTCAGCCTTGCTGTGCCCAGTGAGCAAAGAGATCCTGGGCAGAAAATGGGTTTTTGCTTCTACTCTTCCACCTGCCACCTTCCGGACGTTTCCAGGGTGGGGGACAGTGAAGCATCCTTTACACCTGCCATGCTTGAACGGGGCCATTCCCTCCTGTCCCATGGCTCAGGGAGTGACAGTGGCTCTGCAAGGTGGGACCAGAGCTGCCTACAGGGACCCAAGTGACAAATTGCCAGTGACATTGTTGAGAGGAGCACGCACACGCAGTGATGGGGATGTAATGAATTAAGTGCTGTTCAAATTGATGCAGGACTGCTGTAAGGAATGTGTGTGTGTGTTGTGAGGAGCAGGACACAGGTGTGATGGATATTGTCCATCAGCTGTGATAAAAAGCCCATCATCCCAATACATATTTTCAAAAATGAATTTAAGGCTGAAAGAGATTATTAAAAATGAGGAGAGGAAATTGTCTGGGATATATTTAGAGTCCCTTGCTAGGTAAGATGAATTCCAGAAGTCAAAATACTGCCTGTGGGGTGAAAGGGATCGATGCTGATATTGTGGTGGCTCATGATAAGAAGATAGGGCTGAGGCAGTTCTCCTGCCAAGGGAGAGTGTCTGGGGAAGGAGAGCCCTTGCCTGGGACTGCTGTGCTGAGCTCCAGGGGGGACACACAGTCAGGGACTGTCCTGGAGCTGTCAGCCCTCCCCCAGACAGTGCAGCAGGTCTCTGCCCCCAGCCCAGGGTCTGGCTGGTCCCTCCCCACCTCAGTTTCCTTCCTGAGCCTGTGGGCACTTTGCAGCTGGGTGCTGGGGACACAAGCTGGTGAAGGATCTGGGATCCCAAGAGGAAGAAGGCTTCTGCAGAATGAGGCTTATGAGCAGTCAAGCCTGCAGAGGCTCAGGAGAGAAGCTTCCAGCACTGGTGCTGGGTGGGCTTAGGCTGTGTCCCTCTGCATTTCATTCCCTGGCACTGAGAGGACACATCCCTGTATCCCAAGAGCTGTGCCAGCGTGGGTCTGAGGAGATGAGCACAGCCAGCCTGCAACCTGCCATGCCCCGGACATCTGGAGAGCTGGGGTTTGATCTTGGCTGTTCCCTCACTCTTTCATTTATCTCTCTCTGCTGTTCTGGATGACAAGATCATTAGAAACCCAGTTGCTGTTGCTGAGCCCTTCCTCCCGAGCTGTGTGTAAGCGTGGACGACGCCTGAAAGACAAGAGGTTTAATTGTGTTCTGCCTGCAGCCACGGGATGTCAGCCAGGCAAATTTAAAGCCAGGCTGCGTGGGGGTGGGAGATGCACCTCCATTACTCACCAGCCTGGATGAGGTTTAGCTTTATTGTATCCTGAAATAGCCAGAGCCTGGGAGGTGCTGATTGAAGCCATTTGAAAACATGACAACATCCTCGGGACAAGAGGTGTCTAATCTAATGAAGCCAGAAGGCATTAGATAAGAGCTGTGCAAAGCCAGGAAAACACAATTAAAGCATTCCTGAGGACTGCTGTCGACCTGCATCAGGAACACTGGGACAGAGATACTGGTACAAGTCTAATGAAAATAAATGATCTGTTTGAAACATTCCTCAAGTCAGTGACAGAGCCCCTGCTGGGCTCAGCCTTGAAGGGTCCCACCAGCCACAAGCTGGTGCCTATCTGGGGTTCCTATCTGAGCAGGGCTGGTGGCACCTGCCTGCTGCTCTGGGGGCATGGCAGGGTTTTGTCTTTGCAGCAAAACAGCCCAGGAGCATGTCACACCCCATCCCCTAGCGATGGGACAAGGGAGCCACTGGGATTAGTGCCCATGCATGGCACATCAGGGCTTTCTCCAGACAAAGGCCCTTCCCAAGGCTGGCACTCTGATGCCTTTCTCACCGTTTGTTAACCAGGCAGGATCCCCTCCCTCCATGCAGAGTTTTGTAAGGTTTGCTCTAAATAACCCCTTAAAACCCTTCAGGGTGGTGAGGTGCAGGGGCCAGTGCTCTGGCTGGGTGGGCAGTAGTCCTGCCCAGAGCCCCCCTGTGTCACCACCGTGGTGTTGGGGAAGTGGAAGTGAAGGAAAGTCTCCTTTTCCTTCAGTGCCCTGAGTGCACTGTGCTTTGTGCTCTCTCCTCCCAGCTGTGCTGTATCAGAGCTGCATTTAGGATCTGGGTTTCATGCTGGACCTTTGAATAGAAACACCTCCCTTTAGACTCTTGCTATCAGAAATAGTGATTAAACACACCCACTACTGTAAATCACTGACAAGAGGAACTTGCCTCAAATCACGCTTCTTTGCCAAGAGTTTAAATTGACAGTGACAAGCTTATTTCTGGAATAAAGTTTTATTTTGGGGAGCTGGATTCATTGTGCACTTCTCATTTTGATGCAGTGTGATGTGATACCTAACACATCCTTTTTCCCAGGAGGCAACGCAGGGATTTGTGCATTGCTGTGAGACAGTGTGTGCCTCACAGATCCACCCAGCTCTCCTCAGGAGAGACAACACTTCCAACCATGATTTTAACCAGCTCAGGGAAACTCTCATCATTTTTGAGGTCCCTGAGCCTGTTTTTCCCCGGGGGTGTACAGCATTCCTGATGTGCATTTCATTACCCTGGGAGACTGTAATTACAGTCACAAACAGCCATTTATCCAACACAAAATTGATATGGCCCAGGAACACCTAAATCTCACAAAAAGCTTCTTTATTGCCTTCTTAATCCTTTTGTCTGCTACTGTTTAATAGAATTCACTTAAAAATATTTAACAGCATAAACCCCTAGGGCTGAGTGCCATCCCTAGGGCTGCCTGAAGGGACAGCCCCACCACCTCTGTGCTCAGAACTCCAGGAGTTCCTGGTCCTGCAGCCACAGGGCTTTATGAGTCAGACAGGCCTGGCAGCACTGGCTGCTGCCCCACTGCTGCTGATGCCTTGGGAAGGCTGCCCTAGAACAGAGACTGGGCAGAGCTAAATAATAAATTAGGGATTTATTAAAAGGCCTCCATGGATCCACCTTGGGCAGCACAAGCCAGGGCTGCACCCAAGGTGACCCAAAATGGCCCCAAAATGCACGGCCGCTCCCGGGGGCTCTCCCTGGGATCAGTTCTGCTCCGTTTGCATCTTGGAGTTCATTGTCCCATTCCAGCTTTAGCCCAGGCAGTCCCATCCTGCTTTTTTTTTCTCTCTTCAGCCCACGTTGTTTATGCTCTTGGGCCTGAGATTTGGATCATTTGTCCTTGGTCCCCAGCTGGAGCAGGAATTGTTTTGTCTCCCTGCTCTGTGCAGAGAGCTCACCATCCCCTCGTATGAAGCCCAGACCCACACACTAAAGCAGTACAAAATCTGAAAAACATAAAAGCTAAAACCTGAGCCATCACTGCCCCATCACACCTGGGCTGCATTAAATAGCAAATGGAGACACAGTATTCCCCTGGGAACATGTCAGCAGGAACAGGCTTCATTATACAGAAGGGATTTGCAAGAAAAACCTGAATTGCCCAGTTCTAAGTTCTTTTCCAAACGCTTCCCCAGGGTGCCTCTGGAGCAGATGATTGAGGGCTCCCACAGGGATGTGATGCTGCTGCTTTATTTCAGGCCCATTATGGAATTTCAATACTGTGGGAGTTGATGGAAATGTTCATGGCTGCACACACAGCAGTGAGCTGGGCTCCCCCCACGCAGGGCAGAGCAAGGGTAGCTCCCCCCGTGCTGCAGGTGCCAGGGATTTGCCACGGCACCCGAGGAGGTGCCAGCAGCAGAGCAGCAGGATGACCCTGGCTCTGCACCACGGAGCTGGCACTGCCACCCTGACAGCTGTGCAGCACCACCAAAAGGGACTGGTTTCCAGAGAGTTCTATGAACAGTGGTGCCACACTCCTCCTGGCACAACTAACTCCTGAAAGTCTGGTCTGTCAACAAACCAGAGCTCATTAAAATGACTTTTTAATTACTGACATCCTCTAAGTCAGACATCATCCTTAAAAAACGGGGTGTGGGAGCAGGTGCCTGGGGAGAACACCTTGTAAGAGCTCTTCATTGTTACAGCAACTCCAGAAACCTCTGAACAACCTCATGTGGGTCCTCCTTCCCCTTTGCTCCTGCTACTGGGGCTCTGGAGGTGGCAGAAAGAGGGAAGCTGTAGCTCCCTGAGCAGTGGCCATGCCCATGCTGTGCCAGTGGCTCTGGGACAGACCTGGACCTGCTGACAGAGCACAGCTCCTCTGCTTTTGTCTGTGCTCCTCCAGGGGTGGCAGCTGCCCAGGAGGAGCCGCTGTGCCCAGTGATAACAGCTGTTCTTTGTGTGATGCTGAAGGTGCTTGTCAGCCTCAGGAAGATAAAAAGGCTGAAGTTATTTATAATTGTGTAATTAAATGGCTCCTGTGCCTTCCAGGCAGCTCTTGCTGCTGTGCAGATGGCCCTGCTCTAAGTGGCAAGCCACAGGTGCAGAGGCAGCTGAGGTCACCCATGGGGGGGTTGGTGGGTGCTGCTGGCTGGCACCCAACCCTGTGCCAGTGTCACCCAACCCTGTGCCAGTGTCACCCAGCCCTGTGCCAGTGTCACCCAGCACTGTGCCACTGTCACCCAGCCCTGTGCCAGTGTCACCCAGCCCTGTGCCACTGTCACCCAACCCTGTGCCAGTGTCACCCAGCCCTGTGCCAGTGTCACCCAGCACTGTGCCACTGTCACCCAACCCTGTGCCAGTGTCACCCAGCCCTGTGCCAGTGTCACCCAGCACTGCTCCAGGGTCATGCACTTGTGCCTCAGCTGGGTCCCAAATCCCCACATCTGTCCCACCATGGGCACCCCTTGGCCAGCCAGTACAGGTGCACCCACCTAGTCCCAGCTGAGGTGGGTGGTGCATGGCACTGGGGACAGCCCCATGTGGCACTGGGAACCTGTCCTTGGTGGGACAGGAGGAGCTGGGGGGTCTGGCCGTGTCCCAGCCTGTGCAGGGCTCTCCAGGCACACTTGAGAGGTGAATAAAAGGAGGAAAGCAGCAACACTTGAACTGACAGATCGCTGATTACCATGACAAATGGCACTTGCTCTTCCTGCTGATTAGCAATTATTCATATTCAAACCTTGCTCTTCCTCCAGACCCAGGTTCTTTTTAACATTTCCAGGGCACTGCCCTCCTCTCACCCATGCCCTTCCTGTGCAGGCAGGGTGGGGACAGGTGGCAGCAAGGCCAGGCTCATCTGAGCCCAGCACTCTGCTCTCAGGCTCGCCAGGCTCAGCAGCCAGGGCAGCACAGATGGGTCTGGCAGCCTCTCTGCAGTGAGAGCCCACAGGAGGAAGAGGGAAGGGGATGAATTTCATGTCTGGGGCTGCTGTGTGGCAGTGAGGGGCAAGAGGAGCAGCCCTGGCTCCTCCCTTGCTCTCCCCAAAACCCAGACCTGCTGGTGGTGCCAGCTGGGTGCTGTGGCAGCTGCTTTCACCAGCACCATGCAATGAAGGTTTTCTTTTAAAAATCCCCTGTATGATCAGCACCTGCCAAGTGCTGAGCCCATCCCTGACAGCAGTGCTGCAGGTTGGGGTTCCCTGTCTGAGCCATGTGGACCCCCCTTCACCAGAGCCACTTCCTCTGGTGCAGCGTGGGGCTGAGTGGGTGCAGGGCTGGCACAGGGGGTGCCAGCTCCCCATCAAGCCAGGACAGGAGGTGTCCCACAGCTTCCAGCAGAGACAGTGCCAGGAAGGCCACAGAAGAGAGACAAACCCATCTCCATGTCTCCCAAGGAGCACTGATGGCTCAGGTTTTAGCTTTTCTATTTTTCAGATTCTGTGCTGCTTTAGTGTGTGTTCTGAGCTTCATATCAGGGGATGGTGAGCTCTCTTCACAGAGTAGCTAAACAAAACAATTCCTTCTCTTGCTGGGGACCAAGGACAAATGATCCAAATCTCAGGCCCAAGAGCTTAAACAATGTGGACTGAAGAGAGAAAAACAAGAAGGATGGGACTGCATGGGCTAAAGCTATAATTAGACAATGAACTCCGAGATGCAAATGGACCAGAACATATAAAAGTGAGAGACCCTGTGACCAGTTGTCCATTTTTGTGACCATTTTGGTTCCCCTTGGGTGCAGCCCTGTCTGGGCTCTTGTGCTGCCCAAGGTGGATCCATGGAGGCCTTTTAATAAATCCCTACTTTATTCTTTAGCTCTGTCCAGCCTCTGTTCTAGATCAGCCTTCCCAAGGCATTAGCACAACTGCCAATAACTGGGTAAAACCTGCCCCTGGTTGGCTGTGACTGGGAATCCAGTGTTCATCACCCTGCTGCAGAGCTCTGATTATTTCTTTATAGAGCCAGAACAGCCCCAGCCAGGCTCCACGAAGGCTGCCTGCAGTAATTGACCAACAGAAGGCAAATAGACTTCACCCATTCTAAGCACCCATTCAGTCCCTTCCCAGCAGCTGTCACTGCTGTCACCACACCAGCCAGGGCTGCTGTGCCTGTTCCTGGGCACTGAACAGCCCAGGAAAAAGAGAAGTGAGAGTGAGAGAGTCGCATCCAATCATTTTTAAATATCATTGTTTGTGCTGAGGTTGCATTTCATGTGCTGGCCATACATGGCTTTCATTCACTCAATAAAACAATTAATTACGTGCCCTGAGTGCAGGAACTCTGCAGCATTTTCCCCCTGCTCAGCAACATCCACTCACACAGCAGCACCTGTGTCAGCTGCCCGTGGAGTGACAGCCCCACACTGACAGCATGTCCCAGGCTGTCTGCTCCAGGGCTGGTGGGAGGGATCCCCACCTGCCTGAACAGGGATCCCCACCTGCCCACAGGCCAGGCCATGCACCTTTCTGACCACACAACATGCACCAGCAAAGCAAAGTAGGTGCTTTTTCCTCCCCACAAAGTGCCAGTAGCAAGAAACCACCCCTCCAGCCCCTCTACAGATGTCAGCCCACCTTAGCACAGATGTCATTTAACAAAACAAGGCATCACTTCACACCTTGATGCTACTAAAACTGTCCCTTACTTACCACATGCCACCTTTGATAAAGTGGCATTTTCCCCCAGAACATTGAAATGACCCACACAGACAAACCAGGGCAGGGTTACTGGTTGGTTTTACTCAGGTATTTAGATATCTCTTTATTGCCAGCTTCAACCGTGGTTCAATAAATACAAAATTTAAAAAAATGTCTATAGATTTTTATTAGCATTTATAATAACTATTATTATTATCATTATTAATAAATATTCCAAACCAACTGAGATTCCCTGGAGATGTCTGACTATAGTTCAAACATGAGATGCACACAGAGTCCCTTATAATATTATATTACATTTGTCTCAAGCTTATAAAAATATATATTGACTTCTCAAGTGTGTATTTACAGTACTTAAGATGTGGCTAATGAATATAAAAGCATCTGGAGATGAACCACCTTGATTCCCATTTGGTTTCTTGTGAGGGGAGTGTTGCAGATGCTGCTCCATCAGGACTGGGAGGAGAGAGAAGGCAAGAGCCTCATGACACGCCAGAGGCTGGATGGGAAGAGATCAGGATCATTTTGAGGCATTTCCCTTGCAGCTCCAAAACAGCATTGCTGATTAATTTAATTATACTACTTCCCCAAGGAGAGAAGCTGAGAGGATGCAAGTTAATTTGAATATCATAACAACAATCTATAGCTTAATCTACAAATTTTGTTATCTCGTGTTGGTGAGGAGCTCAATGAAAAGTGTTTATTCTTGCAAAAACCTGGGCTAGAAGGCTGCTTCCATGGGGGGCTTTCCTTTCCTTCCTTGTAGGAGAGACCAGGAAAGCTGATGACTCCTGTTTGTGCTGAGTTAGAGCCCATCCCAGAGCTCAGCTCCTGTGGGACCCCTCCACACAGCCACAGCTACTTCCCACAGGGGCCACAGGCCCTGGCCAGCCACTGGCCACAGCAGCCCAGGGAAACAGCCATGACCACAGATAACTGTGCTGAGGTTTATCCCTTTCCAGCTGGGCAGCATCCAGAGGGACAGAAAAGCAGATTCCAGTGGGCACAAGTGGCACCCAGAGCCAGCCCCTTCTCATGTTCCTTATTCTGGAGGCAGGGTCTGTTCTGGGGGACTCAAGGGAACACACTGCTGCCTGCTCATGGCCAAGTTTGTTTTCCAAACTGAGGCACAGTGCCACCTCGTCACCAAGCCCTAGATGTCTCCAGACCTCCTTGGGAGCAGGTGAACCAGCCTGGAGCCAGCTCCTCCAGGAGCAACTTCCCAGCATGGCTCCTGCATCCCAGCAGACAGCACCAGCAGGGAGAGGGGAGACAAGATCCACAATCAACCTAGCTCAATCCCCTGCCTAGGGACCTGTAATACACTTTCTCTACAGATAAAACATAAACACAGAGAGCACACAAATTGCACTTGACCCTTGGGATCAGGCATTTCACTAAATGCAGGGTTTGGTTCACTGCTATTCCTCTTCAGGCTGGGAAAAAGCAGGATGGCAAGGGATCAACCCAACTGGAATGGGCCAGACTTAGAGAAATTATTTCTGTTAAAAACACTAACCAAGAGACACTGGGGAGGGAGCATGGCTTGAACTGCAGAGGGGGCAGGAAGGAGAGATCTTGTTTTCCCCAGAGAATATGCCTGGGCAGAGTGGTCACCACGCCAGCCCCGAGGGGCCCTTCACTCAATCCTCATTCCCATCCTCATCCTCTCAGAGCAGGCTAACAGGAGGGTCTGACTGGAGCAGATTTCCAACCAGACTCTGAGCATTCCCACAGACTTCATCCCCTATGTAAATCTTTGCCTTTCAGCATTAATAATTCACTTGAGAGACTTACAGATCACAATAAAGCCTTACAAAACTCCATACAGAGCTGCAAATACCCATTTCATTAACTAACTTCAAGGAAAGTTGTATTATTAAGATGCTATTTATGTCTTCTCAGGGATCAGGCTGCAGCTCTGGGAGTTGCCAGCATGCCAGGCAGGCAGCACCGTGATCACAAAACAAAGTGTGGGAGTGCCCTGGATTGCATGGATGCAGCCAGCACCATTTCCTCTGTGCTTTACTGGAGAATATATGGTTTTGTTCACCAACTGAGGTGTCAAAACTCAGTGAAGTAGCTTATGGAGCAGAAGGGATGCAACTGGGAAAGAGTTTCCTTCAGCACAGATGGGGAAAGTCACCTTCCAGGAGTTGGGCATTGGGTGAGAGCTGCTCTCTAAATATAAAAGCAATAAAAACTCCTTGTGGGGTTGCTGTGATCTGTCAGGTTGTATAAAAGTCCCCATGGATTCACCAGCAGGATACTAGATACAGAAGTGTTGGCTCTGGATTAAGACAGTGCAAAAAGATCTATCCCACCCTGTGAACTCAACTACCACATGAAATGCATCAATACAGTTTGACTCATCTTACAAAACAGTGCTGGGGAGAGCCACGTCCACCATCCCAGGAATCCTGGGCTGCCCCGGCACAGGGGACAGAAGCCCTGCTCTCTTGCCACGTGTTTGGCAGCACCCAGCGTTCCCACAGCCCACCTGAGCCCCCAGGAGTCAGAGGTGGGGCTGCTTGGGGCCAGCAGGCCACTCCTGCCCGGGAGCACGGCCGCTGCTCCGCGCCTCTGCGGCTTCACACCTGCACGCCTCGGCCGTGCATCTGGATGACCTGGGCCCGCAGGCTCTGGATCCCGCTCAGGATGGTCCTCTGGTGCTCTGCCAGCGTGATCCCCAGGCTGAGGATGTCTCTGCAAAATGAGCCCCACATCAGCCAGGACTCACCAGCCCTGGCCACCACGTGCCCCAGAACCGACTGCTCCCAGGCAAGGCAGCGCACGTTGCAGACGTGCACAAGCAAGAAATCCCCGACCTTTTGTCCAGCCAAAGCAGCACTGGCACTGAGCAGGCATTCTGGGCTAACAGGAGACTGCAGCACGCCAGGTGTGGGACAGCTCTGAGCCCACCACCCTGTGCTGCAGCACAACAGCTTATCAGTAAATCACATTGGATGTGGCTCTGCTCTCTGGCAGGGGCAGGAAACGTTGCTCTCACTGCACCATGCACAAGGTTACAGCCAAGAGAATGGGTCACTTACTGGGCTGTCATCCTGGCCACCGACTCCAGGTAGCAGTAGCCCGCAGCAGTGAAGTTGTCCTTGTATCTGCCCATCTCTATAGCTTCCAGCCACTCACCCACGGAGCTGAACGATGGGAAGGCCAAGAAGGTTCTCCTGGAGAGGGGGATGGGCGTGCCATGGGACCTGCCAACAGAGAGGGTGGTGAAGAGGGAGTGGGGCACAGCAGGGCAGAGAAGGGACGGGCAGAGGATGGTCACCTGGGGCACGTAGAGCTGGGACACGTGGAGCTGGGGCACTTTGGGGGCTCCAGGCTCTGCACCAACTTGCTCAAGGCATTGTGGATCTGCGAGAACTTGGGCCGCTGGCTGCGGTCCTTCTGCCAGCAGTTGAGCATCAGCTGGTGGAGGGGGGGCTGGCAGTTGGCCGGGGCGGGCAGGCGGAACCCATCCTCCACAGCCTTCATCACCTGCAGGACATGAGGGGCTGGGGTCAGGTGCTGCGATCAAACAGAGGCAAACCCTGGGGCAAAGCCCTGGGGCAAGCCTCCCTCCTCACAGCCACTCCTTCAGCAATGGCTGCACCTTCATCCCCCGGGCAGCTGCAGGGCACTCACATCCTGGTGGGACATGTCCCAGTAGGGTCTCTCGCCGTAGGACATGACTTCCCACATGACGATCCCGAAGCTCCACACGTCGCTGGCAGGACTGAAGTGGTGATACTGGACGGCCTCAGGGGCTGACCACAGCACCAGGCTCTTCCCACGCTGCAGAAGGGCAGGAATGATTTACTTGCCCAGCAGGATGTGGCCAGTGGTGGCAGTTCCCAGGTAGCCATTCACAGTTCATCGTGCCCTGCCTGCCATCACAGGGTGGACACCGAGCAAACCCGTGTGCCATGAGCACATTTAGTACTAAGAGAAAACTTTTTCTTCAATTTGTTTAAAATGTCCTTGCAACTGTATGCTACAGTGTGAGTCCTGAAATATTAATGGGAGAGGAGAATGTCCCCAGGAAGAGCTGATGGCATTTTGTACACTAATATTTAAGGAAAACCACCTCACAGCTGTACAAACACAAGTCCCTCTGCCCTGATTTGTGCAGCAGGGTTGTGGCTGGAGCAGGCATGGTGCCAGGCCACTGCTATGCAGGTCCCTGACCAAACACATTGGATTTCTACCTGAGAAAGAAGTCCAAGGTGCAGAGTCCCTGTTCATACTCAAAGAAGGAAATGGGAGCCTAGGAAAAGTGTTGACAACAGAATGTGGAAATGCAGCTCACCATGGTGGAGAAGATGGTTTCCATCTTGTCTTCCTGTGGCCGTCTGAACCCCGTGATCTTGCATGCCAGGCTGCTGCTCACGAGGACCTTGTGGGCAGCCAGGCTTTTGTGTACGTAGCCCATCTCTGCCAAGTACGCCATGCCAGAGGCGATGCCCTGCAGCATGCAGATGAGCTGCGTGCCTGTGAACTGCCCCTCGTGTTTCTGTGAAAGCAGAGGAGGAAAAGCCAAAGGGCAGCCATGGGAACATGGCCAGAGAGTCCAAGCTGGGCAGACACCCCAGTACTCACTCTGAGGAAGGAGTCCAGCAGGCCGTTCCCCATGTACTCCATCACTATCATCATGGTGCTCCCTGCACAGACAGACAAGCAGCACGGTGTCAGTGCCGCCATCACTCAGACCCTGCAGGGGCTACAAATCCAGCTGCCAACACCTGCACTGCCTGGCTTTTGGGGGAGATAAGGACGTTATCTCAGCCAGGTTATAATGAGCACTTGGCCCAAGGCTTCCCTGCCATTCCCAGCTGGAATGTATTCCAGTATCAAAAGCTCCTTTCATCAGGACTCTGAATCACAAAGGACAGCACAACCCAGTGAAAGCAAAAGCAACCAGCTCAGCCAGAATACTTCCTTTCCTAATAAAAAGCCTAGTTAGAATCAGCTCACATGCTCTGGTTTCTTTGGATTTGCACGAATATCCATTTAACTATCGCATCCATAGCCTGATTCCGCACACGTGCTCATGGGAGAGAGCTGCAGCAGTCAGTCTCATCTGTTTTACTGACAGAATCTTGCTTCAACTGACTTTTATTAAGAGCACACATGCCTGGCTGCTAAGCCAGTCCCCCCACCTGCATTTATTAATCTAGCTGGAAGCTTTCTATTAATCACCAGAATGCAAACCCAGCTGATGCATGTGGGAACAGCTGCTCTCCAGGTAGCCAACTCCACCTCTAGCACCAGGTCACCTCTCCAATGCATCAGCTTAAGCCCATTCCTGCACTGGAGCCTCCTGGGACCCAGGTACCTCTGGTGATGACCCCCTCCAGGCGGATGACGTTGGAGTGGTCAAACTGGCCCATGGTGCAGGCCTCGGCCAGGAAGGAGCGCTGCTGCTTCTCGGAGCAGCCGGCCCGCAGCGTCTGGATGGCCACCGGCAGCTCGCGCTTGCTGGGCAGCTTCAGGCAACCCCGGCACATCTCCCCAAACTCTCCTGCACAGCAGAGAAATGGGTTAAACAGATCCGTGGCAGGACTGCTGCCACTCACACCAGGCCATCCCTGTGGGAATCCTTACAATCAGAGGGTTTTGGGAAAGCGGAAAAGGCCGGGCCTCAAAGACAGCAGAACTGTGATTAGAGCTAAGCTGTAGCCATAAGATTGGTCAGCAGAAAAGTTATATAAGAAGTAGAAAAGTAAGGACAAATAGAACAATGGTCTGTGTATTAATGCTTGTCTAGAATAACTCCCTAAGCTACAGAAAAGTATATCTAGCGAGATATTAGGAAGTTCTAAGCTTAATAATGGAGCTCTGTGCATTGTGTTTTAAGGCTCACAAGCAGGTATTGTATTTGAAATAAGCAAGCATTGTTTTAACCAAGGTACGTGTGTTTATAGTGGTTGGATAGAACTACTGTGAATATGCTTTTGCTTTGAGTGATTGGCTAAAAAACTTTTAAAGTAAGTTGTAACATTAAGTTCTTTGTCTGCTGCCTGGGATGTGAGCTGCTGGCATCTTCCCATTGTCATAACCATGTAATGAGAATGATGCTGGAAAATAAAACAGCTCGAGAGGCGTTCCCAGCAGCCCCGTCCCGTTTGGGATTTGTACACAGAGCCCCGGCCAGCGATAATCCTGAGCACTGTGCCACTCCTCTGCATGGCTGCTGACCCTCAGCCACCTCCAGAGCCTCTCAACTGTTCCCTCCATGCCCTGCTTCAGTGCATATTGTGTTTTAGCCATGAGAGGAGGAGTAACCCCTGTCATGCTTCGGGCCTGGCTGGTTCTGCCTCCTGGTCTGCTTCCCACAGAGCTGGTCACAGCAGGGCTGTGAGGGAGGGTTCCTGCAATCCTCGAGGAAGAACATCCCACTGCACAGCCACACGCTCCACAACAGGAGCTATGGAATTCCCAACATAAAAAAATCAATATTGGCTTTACAGCAAAAAGCGTGTAGCTATGAACAGCTTTATTGATTGGAAATCAGGTTATTGTTAGGTCAGCAGTGAGACAAACACACTCCCAAATTCCTTAGATTTAAATGTCTTCCTTACTAATTTCTTTCTTGATTTTTCAAACACCAGTTTGCTCATGAAAGGTACATGGGGCTCCTCTGAGCTGCTCCACGCTGCAGTTCAGAGGCAACCTCATCCCCTCTTCAGTGTCCTCTCCCCTTCAACACTGTCCTTCAGCTGCAGGCAAAGCCCTCCCTCCTCCCTTCCTCCACCTCTGCTGCTGCTACAGCTGAATTTATCTTTAGGAAAACAAATGACAAAGAATGATCACGTTTCCCACATTCTGGCACACAGTAGCCATTAAGGCTCTAGGGTCCAGTCAGGGGATTTTAATTTGCTTTTAAGTTTTAGGCAGTGAAGTTGATGAAAATCGATAAATCATTAGGTTCACATATTTATAAATAGTTTTCATGCTGCTGTCAAACTGCCCAGATGCAGATAATTGCTGATGCTTTCTGGTCTGCGTGACGTTTGCTTGGCTGTGCTCAGTGCCTCAGGAAAACACCAGGAATGTGGAACAAAGCTTCTGGATAAAATCCTCACCAGCTCCATTCCCATGCCCTGCTGCAGGCAGGTACCCCAGGACTGGAGCAATGTCATGGCACTGCCATGGCCCAGTGAAAGGGAAGCACATCAGCACAGCCACCACCCCGTGGAACTTGCCTGTCCTGATAATCCTCTCAATTTTGATGCTGGCATTGTCCAGTTCCTTGGCAAAGAGGTGCACAGCCTGCATGGGGTCTTCACAGGTGCTGGGGTCAATGTATGTCCTCCTGGTTGGTATTTTAACTGCAGGAAAGGCAGAAAGGGCAAGTGAGAGGGGCTTGGTAGAACTTCCACCCACCCATCCTGGGAAACACTATCCCAGCTTATCCATCTCCTGGTCTGTGGGCAGAACCAATGTGCCACCTTTCTATAAGCAAAGCAAAAGACTCATTTCTAAGGTTTCTAAGATTTATTTTTTTTTAGGATTGAGTGAATCCAACTGCTCTGCTCCACTGCCACAACCCCTGGGTAAAGAAGAGCAGCCCCTTTGCTCCAGTGGAGCTCCCACCCTCCAAAGCCAAGTGAAATGGTCAAGGCAGGCTCTTCTACTTCCGAGGTGCTTTGGGGAACAGAAAAGCACGTGTGCACTCCATGGGCATGTGCCAGGAATCAAATAAACTCATCAGTCCCGACATCTGAATTCCCTCTGACAACTGTTGTCTGTAAAATTATTGCTGCTCAATAATCCAGAGTAGCCCCAGAAAGCAAGGCTGTTTGCTTGTGTTCATGAGAAGCTGACAATAATTTATACACCCCATGGAAGCTGCAAATATCCCCTCTGGCACGCAGTGACCCACACGCAGCAAGGACAGACATTGGCACATGGAGCTGTCAAGCCCACGGTCCTCAGAGAGCCTTGCTGTGCTGGCCTCTGCTCTGGGGTAACACAGGATGACAGCACTTCAAAAGTGAGGGCTCAGGGCTGCTTTGGTGGGTTATTAACAATGATAAATACAGGGATCCCCACAGTCACACCGGCCGTGACAGCTGGGCGCCACTTACAGTGGAAGTACAGCTCCTCGTCCCCATCCTGGCTGGCCTTGCTGTACCCACACTGCCTGCAAAGAGAATGAAGATGCACACCAGCACCTGGGCAGTAGCCCCTTACCCCAGGTCAAACCCCCCTGGACAATGCCTGGTCCTGCTCACCTCCTCCAGACCATCACGCCGACCGCCACGGACACCAGCACCATCAGCCCCACGATGGCCACCACTGCGATGATGAGGACGGGGTTCTGCTCACTGGAGGCCACTGTCACTGCAGGAGGGAAGCAGAGCCACTCATCAGCGTGCTCTGGGGCAGGTCTGAGGACTGGAGCTGCCTTGGTCACTGCTCCCATGGCCAGCCTGTGTCCTCCAGAAGAGCTGTGGGAGTTTGGCTGCTTTTCACCATCCTCACAACAATTCATGTTCTGGTTCAGCTTTAAGAGCCCAGGCTGGTGGGATCAGTCCAACATGCTGGGCAGTGCTGCAGGCAGCACAGACAGAGCAACCCAGCACTGCTGCACCAGCTTCTGGTGCTGGCAATCAGAGCTGAGGAGGAATCCTGTTTATCAGAGGAACATATCAAAATTTATGGCCTTACAAATAGTTTTCTTTCATCACATTAATCCCTTTTCCTCCTGCTTTTGCAAACAGGGGTATTAGATAGCTACATTCTCTATAAAATTTTTATTGGCTTCAATTAATTCTGAAATGTCTTCTGTGTGGCAAATGAAGGCAATTTAAAGCCCTGTTAAACACAATCTGTGGGAGCTGTTCTGAGCCAGCCAGCTCAGCCTTGCTCTTCCAGCCAGCGTGGGGGATTGTGCCGAAGCCCAACAACCCTCCAGCCTTTTTTAGTGAAATAAGATGCTTTTGGACCACAGTTATGAATGGGAACTTAAAAGGAGAAATCTCAGCAGATAACACTGTTGCTGGCTGCCCTGAGCCAGCCAAGGAGTAGGCAAGCCAAGTGCCTCCTGAGCCAGGACAGCAGCGGGAGGCAGGGAGCAGTCATGAGCTAAGCATGTTTTTGGGCAATTTCAGCCAAAGAGCTGAGACTTTCCCAGCCTCCTCATGAGAAAGGAGCCAGAGAGCAACTGCCCTCATTGACTCTTCACTGAGAAGAGACAGGACAGGCTCCCCCAGGACAGGCAGGGCAGCAGGAGAAACCTCATCAAAATCTAATGGGAAAATGCAAGGACAAGCAAATTTCTGGCCAGCAGTGGCCCTTAGACCTGGAGCAGCAGAACCAGAGGAACAAGTGCTGGTCCATGAAACCAGGAGCAGCTGGGGCACGAGCTGCAAGCACAGCATCCCCAGAGCTCAGCTCAGAGCCCTGGCAGGGCCACGAGCCCTGCTGCACTTACACTCTGCCAACGTCTCCACTTCAATGCCAGGGTTGTAGTTCCCGTAGTCTGGAGAGGAAGATGTTCGGATTTGGAAAATGTAGAGGGTACCAGGCTTCAGGTTATTGACTGTCACGGCTGTTGATGTGGTTTTCACAGTTGAGTAACTTTGATCTCTCTGATCCTGTGAAATAATGAGATACCTGAGATGGAGCTGGACTGACAGCTGCGCCACAGAGCCAGCATGGCACAGTCGTGTCCTCAGCTCTGTGCCCCGTCAGGACAGCCTGTCCAAAGAGCCAGCCTCCAAAAGAAACAATGCATTCACTGGAGGTCTGATCAACAGAAATTATATGGGAAGGTCACAGGAAATGGCAGATGGAAGGGGATGGTGCTATGAAGACATGAAGGCAGAAGATGGGGTGGTGGGGAGCAGCTGTCCCACCCCTCATGGCAACTTGCCTCTGTGCCAGGCTCAGCTGGGCACCAGCCAGCCCTTCCCTGCTCCCCTGCTGCAGCTGCTCGAGTACTGGAGCAAATCTGTGTGGACTGGTAAAGGCAGGAGCCCCAAGGGGCACCCCAGCCCCACAGTTCAGCACAGGCAGTGTCACAGCCCCACAGTCTGGCACAGGCAGTGTCCCAGCCCCATTGTCCAGCACAGGCAGTGTCCCAGCCCCACAGTCTGGCACAGGCATGGGCATTATCCCCACCCCACAGTCCAGCACAGGCAGTGTCCCAGCCCCACAGTCTGGCATGGGCATGAGCAGCAGCCACTCGCTGCACTGTTCACATCACTACCAAATGTGTTTCCACTTGATATGTTTTCCCCTTTGAATCTTCACAGTAAAAACAAAAGCTTTAAAAGCAAAGATTAGGAACTAAGTTGATATCCATGTCAGCATCAAGAGCCTCATTTCAGTGAATAATTGCTAAACTGAATTTAAATTCTCTACTCAAGGAGGAAGGTTCCTCATTTCATACCCCAAGTATCATGTTGCTGCAGCCCATTTGCACAGGAATTAATGTCTCGGGCTCCAGCATTTGCCCTCCTCCACAGATCCCTCCTCTCAAATCTATCAGATGCTGAAAATCACATTAATATGAATCAGCTTCACGGTAGCTTGTTTCTAAATACAGAACGCTGACATGTCACCTGCACAGTGTGCCTGACACACCGTCAGCTCCATAACGAGCCTGAGCACACGCAGATAAGGTAATTTGCAGAACTGTGTCATAAACTGCATTCATTTTGATTTAGAGCTTTGTCCCTGCTCTGCCCACTGGTATTTCTCCTAAAATTCCCAACCTACTGCACCTGTCAAACAGCAGCAATTTTTAAAATCAAGAAACTGTCATAAAAATATTTTCTGGGTCTTTTCCCATGTAGAAGGGCCGTCCACAGTCACAGGTTTGTGGCTCTCAGTCCTAAACCAGTGCAAACCACAAGGTCCAACACTCTCCTAGAGAGCAGGCTGGGAACACAGAGACCAGCTCCTCCAGGATGTAGGAACCCACTGTGGTGTCTCAGTCCCTGCCTAGCTGGAGTCACAGATGGATGGGCACACACAGCACCCCTCCTCCTGAGGGGAGCAAGGGAAGGACACAGAGCCAGCAGGGCACAAGCAGAGCCCATGGCAGTGCCCAGAGCCTACCTTCTCAAAGTACTTGACCTCGTACTCGGTGCCATTGGCAGTCAGGAAGCCTGGCTCCTGCCACGACAGGGAGACACTCTTCTGCTCCACTCTGTCTGTGCGGATGTCAGTGACAGGAGCTGGCACTGAAAATGCAGAGAGGAAAAAGGCAGTGACTGAGGGGCTGCTTCAGTAAAACCTTTCACTTAAACAGCTGCAGAGTGTGTGGCTTCTGCAGACACCAGTCCCCTCTCTCTCTGAATCAGGACTGGAATAGCTCCGAGCTGGTGACCACCCAGTGGCAGAAGATAGTGGTAAAACACAACAGCTTTGTAATCCATGGGCAGCCTGCAACACTCCAATGGAAAACTGGCAAAATTCCTAATGGCACCCTCCACCCTTAGTGCTGCTGAGGGGTCTGAGGATGGGCTCATGTCCTGAACCCTGCTGAGGATGTCTGGGAAAGGCAAAACACAGTCTTTGATCAGGAGGGCTGGTGGGTTCAGGGCCAAAGCCTCCTGAACCACCTCACACCAGATCTACCCCATGCAGCTGGACTGCTGGGAGTGTGACCCCTGCTCTGAGAGCAGGCTGTGTCTCAGGAGCTGCCTGTGTATTTCTGGTCAGCACAAACTCCCTCCCCGACATGCATGCATCCATTTAGTTCATCCACTTGCCAAGATGCACTTGCCAATATTCCCATTTTAACCAGGTTTGGCTCCAAACAAGTCTCCAGCCTATGAAGACAGCAGCTCACAGCCCTCAGGCACAGCAAAAGCTGCATGGGGACGTTGACTTTTTCCAGCTTGTCCTACTTCCCATCAAATCAGGACATTTGCTGGACCCATCTCTGTCCCACCAAGATTCCCGTGGAGAGGAACAAATTCCTAGAAAGTAAACTTAAGTATCTGTGAAATTTTGTATTTGTTACTTAGCTCATTAATCTTTGCTGAAATAAAAAGCCCTCATGATGTTTTATTCATGGTGATTTGCTCCTTGATTCCAAGTCATTTTGGCTTCCTATGAGAGTGTGAGAGGAGTCAAAGGGGCTCCTGTGCAGCTCCCATGGCCCACACACAGCTCCCTCTGCTGTGACCCACCCCAGGTGTGGGACATAGTCAAACATTATCCCCCAACACTTGCCTTGGGTCCTGCTCCTGTAAGATAAGCTAAGTGCTCCTTACTGTGTTGTATGATCCCCATCAATAAAATATCACACAGCTGCCCTCCTGAATCCTGGAAATGGACTGGAGAGACCTGACTGTGTGGTCCTGACTGTTAAAAAGTCATCAGGAAAAATCCTACTCACTCACGGATGTGCTTTAGAGCAGAGCCCATGGTACA
Organism: Urocynchramus pylzowi; assembly: GCA_013397555.1. Lineage (NCBI taxonomy): Eukaryota > Metazoa > Chordata > Aves > Passeriformes > Fringillidae > Urocynchramus > Urocynchramus pylzowi. The sequence goes on along the minus strand of VZRH01001504.1, from coordinate 147,426 downwards.
TGACAGAAAAGCAGGTGCCAGCCTCAAACATGTTTAAAAACATTAAAGAAAATCACACGGGCTCTAAAGCATTTCACACTGTGAAAAAAAAATGTGTTTCCCATCAATATTTTAAGCTTTCCTATCATTGCCTCTATTTGAAAAAGCAAACATTAAATTATTCACCACTCTGCCTGGTTTTATAAACTCCATTCCACTGTACGTGCGTTTTCTCCTGTTGATTAACCAGTGTAGCAGCAGAACAGGCATAAAACTACATGTGGCACCATGTCCCTCCCCAGAACAACTCCCTGCATCCAACAGCTGCACTTGGGCACCAAACGCCCCTGCTCGTGCCAGATAGAGCCACCTCTCCCCTCCCTCACCAGTTACTAACATCCCAACACAGAACATGCCTCAGAGATCTCCATTCCAAAGCAGAGGAGCCACCTCACCAGCCAGCAGGCAGCCCTTGCAGGGCAAAGACCCCAGGAGCTCAGACATTTGCCCCAGAGCCAGCTCATCCTGCAGCCCCACTGCCCCACGGTGACTCAATCAGCCCTGGGCATACACAGGCAAATCTACTTTGGAGGACCAAATCCAGCTCAACCCCCTTCTCCAGCCTCAGGAAGGAGGATGCATTCTGGCACTGGTTGCATTATTAATCAGCAGCAGATTTAAAAGCTCTTTAAGGCAGGAGCCTTGTATTCCTGCCGGGAATACAAATGACAGTGGCCTGGAGTGCACATTTACATGGCTAATGCAGCTCCACTCCTGCAGGCAAACAGTTCCCCTCACTCCTCAAACACTTTTATTTAGTCCCATGCTGGGGACAGATTAGAAAAAACACAGTATTAATTTTGCCACCTGCAGACTAAATTGCATCTCTTCGCTGCAATTACAAGGAACGATGGACAATTCCCTCTGGTGACTGCTGGAGGGGAAGGACAGCACGGAGCTGCACTCGGAGCTGGATTACAGGAGCAGGATCTGACAGCTAAATAAGGTCTTGTTTCTTGTTTAATTTTTCCTCTGAACCTGCTTATCAGCAGACAGAGCTCCCCTGCTGCTGCAAACGACTTCCGAGCCCACAGCATGGCAGCCACCACGGAAGGCAGCACTGCCCAGGCATCCCTGGAGTCTCCTTCCTCCTGACCTCTGGCCCATCCAGCACTTCTGTGGTGGGCTCTAGTGATGCCTCAGGTTTTAGCTTTTATATTTTTCAGATTCTGTGCTGCTTTAGTGTGTAAGTGTAGGCTTCATATTAGGGGATGGTGAGCTCTCTGCACAGAGCAGGGAGACAAAACAATTCCTGCTCCAGCTGGGGACCAAGGACAAATGATCTAAATCTCAGGCCCAAGAGCATAAACAACGTGGGCTGAAGAGAGAAAACAAGAAGGATGTGACTTTATAAGCTAAAGCTATAATTGGACAATGAACTCCAATATGCAAATGGAGCAGAACTTATAAAAGTGTGAGCCCTCGTGACCTGTTGTCCATTTTTTTGGCTATTTTGGGTTATGCTGCCCAAAGTGGATTTATTTGAGACCTCTTAATAAATACCTACTTTAGCTCCACCTAGTCTCTGTTCTAGGTCAGCCTTCACAAGGCATCACTAGTGACAAGGGGCTGCAGAAAGGCATCACTAGTGACAATGGCTCCAAGAAACCATGTGCTCTGAGGAGCAGCTCCCCACGCTGTCCCTGCCAGCTGTGGCTCCGTGTCCTGCCCACGCAGGTCCTCGCAGTGGGGTCTTACAGACAAGCTCAGCTGTGCAGCCACTCCCCCAGGAGACAACCTTCTCCCCACCTTTTCCCCTTCTTTGCTGATAGGCATGGGTTAACCATCACTGTCACCCCTTGCCAACGGTGCAGAGGCAAGGGGAACCAGGGCACTGGTGCCTGCTGGCAGGGCAGCCTGGCCTGGCACTGCCCGGGAGGGGAGACCCTCAGCAATAAAAACTGTCAGTGTTCCAAGAAACTTCCGAGCCTCAGCTGCTTGGGTAATTCCGAGCCACCATCTGCATCTGGAGACTTGACAGCTCAACAAGAGACATTGATTTAGAACAGATTACAGGATTAATTATCCACATTCTTGACGTGCATTTCAGTTCCCTCAGGAGTACACGGTATCGAGTGGGGCTGAGATTTCCCCCTTCCCCAGGGGAAAAGCTGTTTTTAGCAGCCAAGGCATGGGCTAGCATCACTGACTTGCTGCTTTGCTCCCTAAGAGAACAGGACACTCACTGCCCACACCTGAGCTTGTGCCCAGCTCAGACCTGGGGGCCCAAGCAAGGTGGGACCTCCAGAGCACCGGTCCCTCTGCCTGCACCAGGCTTCTTATCAGACTTCTCTTAGCTCACCACACCCCAGCCTGTTCTCTGTCCCCCTGGCCTGAGCTCAGGAGGCAGAAGACCTTCCCAGAGCTAAATCCATCCTTGAACAGCAAAGATCCTAATGAGGAATGACACCTCTGCTGAGGAGCAGTCTGCAGCACAGCATCCCCCAATGGAGCCACAGGGATTATAGTATGAGGGAAGAGAAAGCAACAACGTGCACAAAAACATTTGATCAAGTGGTGGGAAAATTATTTATAACAAGATCAAAGTTTAATCTCCTCAGATGAAATTGTTGGCCACTTCCTGCCAAGAGGTACCTGAGGATCATCTGTCTCCATTAACTGTGGCTTGGGAAAGGGTTTTCATGCAAATTAATAATGTAACTGCAGAGGAATGGACAAGGACACGACAAGGCAGAGCCGACTGTCCTTCAGCACAGCCAACAGCACAGGAGGGACCTGGCTGTCCTTTGGCACAGACAACAGCTGAGGAGGGACTCCTCAGACAACCCCTCTGCTCAGGACCTGTCCACAGGCATGGGCACTCACTTCTCCTTACCTGAGGGAACAGAAATGCCAAGCTGGAAGCGGAAGGGGACAATTACAGTAAGAATTGTGTCCCAGACCAGCGCAGGATAGAGAGAGGAAATCAATTTTTTTGTTTCTGAAGGCTAGCCAACATTTGAATTATCTGTTTTAAGGAGGGTTTTTTGATGAACGGGCTGGAAATGCTGCTTCATCAAAGGATTTTCTTTTTTTATGATTTGCAAATTCAAACTGCAACCAGATCACAGAGCAGACTTGTCCCTTCACAGCTCAGGCTGTCACCACGCTCACTCCTTGTCTCCCAACAGCACCAACTGGAACCCTCTGAGAGTGCCACGGGACAGTCTTTTTCTGCCCTTTGGCCACACCTAAGCACCCAGGACAAACACTTGTGCCCCCAGGACAAATACATCTGTGCCCCCAGG
>VZRH01001504.1:130936-141896 GCA_013397555.1 Urocynchramus pylzowi | reverse complement strand
TCTGCTTAAAAAGGCAAAAAGCCCAGAAGTTTCTCTCCCAGTTTGGTACAAAAGACACCTCATAGGACCTTTGGGACTTCACCTCAGACCTGGGGCTGCCAATTGGACAGAGGTCCCAGCTAGGTAATTCACTAGAAAAGGAAAAGAACAAAGGAAATAATTGCTTTTGTGGGGTGTTTTAGCAGGAGCAAGAACCTCTTGCCCCTGGCTTGGTTTTTCTCTGTAAGACTTTTGTTATTTTGCCTTCTATTAAACCTTTTTATGTTTCCAACACTACCTCAGAAGCCATCCTGCTAATTTTAAGCCATTTGGGGTAGCTGAGCTATCTGGGGTGTGATGGATTTCTCTGAGAGCTCATAAGACCTGGCTCTTACACACACCACAAACCTAAAGGTCCTCTCTGGGAGCAGCAGAGCAGGTGCTGGGGGTAGAGCACAAGGGCAGGGTCCTGGGCAGCCACAGCCAGGGGTGGCACGAGGGGACACTGGCGTGTGCAACACGGGGGGATGTGGGACAGGGGATCCCAGCTGCAGGGATGTGGGTGCAGGGATGTGTGGCACCACAAGACACAGCTCAGAGTGTGCATGAGGAGCACCTGGCTGGACCCAGCACCTCCCTGAGCAGCACCAGGCCCGGGAGGCTGCTCCCAGTCAGACACTGCCCAGCCATGCTCTGCAGAGACAGAGGATCCCTCATCCCTGTGCTGGCAGCTGGACAGCATCCATCACCAGAGCAGCTGGAGTCCAGTCCAATTAACTAAAGGCCATTTAATTAAAACCTGTGAACTATAGTGACTAAATAACTGTGCCCCAGTTTATCAGGGAGTCTGCGAGGCTGACTGCACATCTGCCTCATCAGCTGGGTTGTAGGGACAGCCCCTCCATCCCCTCCCCACTGCAGCATCACCCCAGCACAGACCCCGAGGTGGGCACTCAGAGCAGGCAGGCACAGCCCTGGGCACTGCCTGGGTCTGTGCTGCAGGACAGACAGAGTGCCTGGACAGACAGAGTGCCTGGGCAGACAGAGGGCCTGGGCAGACAGAGTGCCTGGGCCCCGCTGGTTCCAGCCAGACGTACGTGTGCAGGAGGCAGATGGTGGGTCTGAAGGAGACCTGGAGTAATTTGTCTGGCACAAACAGAATGTGGAGGCTTCCTCATGTGTGAAGCTGTGCTCAGGGCATGGAGAACAGAGAGGGAGACGGAGGGAGAGCTTGTAGAACCCCGGAAGGCAAGCTGAAAGAGAGAGAGGGTGTTAGGGGAGAGCAGCACAGGACAAATTGGGACACGTCTGACGACTGCATTTCCCTGTTTCCTGGAACCTCCTTTGCTGCCACTGGCCAGCAGACACCACCCTCTAAGCTGCTTTCCCTGAGCACCTGCATGATCCTGGCACCAAAAAAGATGTCCCTTGGTTTTACCCATTTGGGTTCTGTAGCTCTTCACTGACTTTCATAGTAAATGTCATTCCCTCTTTAGGGTGCTAGATAAACCAGGGAAAAATAGCAAATGTTAAAATTACTCCTGAAACTTCCAGTTCCTTCTTTAGAGTTGAGAAACCAAATCAGAACTAGTAGTGTATTCATAGAATGGAGACAGAGTGTGCTTTTTCCTTTAGTTAGGCAGCACTGACCACCACACAGGGCAGAAATATCACTGCATCAGATGTGACAGGAAAATCAATCCTATTTACAAACACGATGGGATCCAAGCACTAAACCTAGACCCCATCCCTCAGATGTGCCTGTCACACAAATCTGACATCCCATGGCAGGAAACTGAACATTCCCAATTAGAAGTGTCTTTCAAAATAGTCCACCCTGTTTTCTAACAGCCAGAAGTAAGTTTACACAAGTGTCTGTCATTAATAATGGCACAAAATGCCCCAATTGGAATGTCCCAGGAGCAGGCACCACAAGCCCATGTGAGTGTGTCTCACGAGGAGCCATGGGCTTCACTTGCTAATTTTTTTTCCTTGGCTGTCCGAAACTTGCCCTTGAGAAGAACAAAAGTGCCCAGCACATGTGATGCATCATATGTGTGTCTCTGTTTCTTTTTTCAGACAAACTCCCACCCTCTTCCACCTCATCCTACAAGTGTTTTTCTTGGTCTCCAGCTGGTTTAGGTGTCCCTGTCATTTCACAGTGCTTATTTCTGCAGTGGGTATGTGACAGCTCCTGGGGGATCAGGTCATCAATTTATAGAAAGAAATGCTCTTTTTTTGTACACTGCTTTCTATCCTGTTCCTGGTCCTCTGGTGCTACCACAACTAAATTATTAAACAATAAAATTCAATAATTCATTGTCCCAGAGCCAAAGAGAAGCAGTCAGATGGGTCAGATGGATCAACTGCCTCTCTCCAGCTCCACCACTGCTGACCAAGAAGCTCCTCAAGCGGGCCTGATCCCTATCACTGACAGAGAGAGCACATTCCCCCCTCAAGGTAACACTGTCTGCACACTGCCAAACCAGCAGCAGAACGAGCTGCACTGATTTGTGAGGCAGCTTGGCCGATTACCCAGCATGAAGTAACCTTGGGAAAGGCTTCTCTTACCCCCTCATCTGACACAGCTCCTCAGACAGGAGAAGGTGTCTTCAGAGAGAGCAACGTCCTCTCTCATTCCCAGCCTGTGCCATAGGGAAAGCAGGGGCAACTGAGGATGCAGACCTAGAAAATGCATGGTTTCCTACTCCAGTGGCACAGGACAGCTTTCCATTTCCCTTCCCACCGAAGTCCTACCAGCAGCAGCACTTTGTGTGCCAGCATGAATTAATAACAGCTGCAGCCTCACTCAAAATGCCTATACAGGCATTTATAATTAACACTACAAGTCGGTTGTCTTCCAAAATCAATTCCTTTCCAGTTTTGGTTATGGAATTGTATTTGACAAAGTTCATCTGCTTTAATGTGTGTTAATTTTCTCTGTTGAAGCAGGCATTCATAAAAATGCTCTTTAGGAAAGCCACAGCTGGGGAAACAAGCAGCCAGCACTGGGGGTGCCAGAGCAAGAACCAGGACAGCACCACAGGTTGAGGCACCCCAGCAGCCTGACAATCCCAGTTCCTCCCAGCAAAGGCAGACTGGGAGCACTGGGCCCCTCCAGCTCTTAGACTTGCATCCAGCCCTCCCCAAGCAGCACTCACACCTGCAATCTCACCACTGTCATCTGAGTTGTTCACAATGCATCTCTCACAGGAGCTCTTGCTCCTGCTGACCCCTCACTGGACCAGGCTGGCACAGCCCTACTCCATCTATCTAAATCCCATTATCAAGTCACTGTTTATTATGTTCCAAACATTTGATCAGTGCTTCAGAGGCAAAGTGCCTCAGGCCAGCACAGGGGGAAGGAGGGGCAGCAGCCCCAAGGAGGGACAGACGCTGCCAGCCCGTGCCCATGGACAAGGACACGCTGCCCAAACCAGACCTTGTGTAAATCACTGACAGAGTAGAGTTTCAGTGAGGTGAAAGGAGCCTTGCTGAGGTGGCCAAGGAGCCTTGCTGAAAAACATCCTCTGGTAGCAGAGAGGCTCCTGCCCCCTCCACGCTGAGTTTGAGATCTCACCTTGTCTTTCTGCACCAGCTGTGATCAATACTGCAGGCAGGGAGAAGGGACAGCAGTCGTGTCCCATCTCTGTGCCAGTGTGAGAGGGACAAAGTCAGCATGAGGAGCAATCAATGAGTCAGGCTCTTCTCACCTCAGTTCCATGTCTGCCAGGATGGGAACTTAAGGCTGCACCACCCCAGAGAATCCACAAGCACCTTGCCTTCCACACAGTTTGGAGGTTTTTAATAACTGGTTTTCAACAAGCAGCCTATGGTCCAACACATTGCCAGCAATTCTGACACCTCTAGACAATGCTACTCTGTAATTTTTGTCCTTGTTAAATAATCTGTGGAGTACTAAAACGAAAACCTGTGTCCAAGGGCAAGATCTTTGTGCATCCCCAACAACAAACTCTTAACAGCCGAAATTAAATTTAGTGATTTAGTCCAGAAGAAAGACAGTCTTGAAATAGCTAACAGAGTGCATTTGATGAATCCAGCCAGGACTGACAGAACCTCATTGCTATTTATGCCAGAATGTTCCTCAAGGACACGCTGAAGCAGGCACATCCGCTGAGCCAAGTGCAATTCACTGTTGTCTCTCTCAGCTCCCTGATGCACCCACCAAACAGTTCCTGGTGAAGGACTGGCTGACTGGCCTCTCCAGCACCCTGCTGAGCACTTTAGCTCACACAAGCCCCCTCAGCTGTGGGCAAAACACGTCCCTACTTTATTTCAACAGCCCATCCAACACGTTCATCCAGCAGCCAGATATCCATGACCTTAACCTCACAGGAATTCTGCAAACAACTTGTGATGCTTGTAATTGTCAGAGTAGCTTGCTCTGAAATTAAATGTCATGGAGCGATTGTGTCTGGATCTGTCACGACTTCCAAAGCCATAATTGTTTCAGACACACTGTGAACAGCAATGCAAGGTGCAATCCCAAATGGTGAATACCCAAATGGTGAATACCTCCAAGCCTGGCCATTACTGCAGAGAGACTGGAAAGAGAGCTTGCTTTACCTGGGTGTTCCACGTGGATGCTGCTGCCCACCAGCCACACAACACCCAGCTGATCCCACCTCACACCCCCCCCTCAATGTGCCCAGCTCCAGAATTCCTCTGGAATTTCCTCCAGTTCCACACAGCAGCAAGCACAGGGCCTGACTGTGGGATGCCTGTGGCTGCATCCGTGATGAAAGCAAAACCTGGTGCTTTGTGCAACTTGCAGAGCCCCAGGAGAAAAAATAAACGTATGCATAATCCTCCAGCATCAGTCAGCAGATAAAATACACTCCAGGAGCACTTACAGGTTTGTAAGCTAATGTATAAAAGATGAAACAAATCAAAAGCTCCAAGTGCTGTACATTTGGATCCATCTTTTTTCTATTTAAACAGAAAAGCAGACCTCGGGCTTCAGGAGGTATCTTTGCAGTAAATGACAAAATATTGTAATTTATTATTTTATATTTCTCTAACTTTGAATTGAACTATTTCTTTTCCACCTAAGGACACTGCAGTGACCCAATGCTGTGGTGAGACACATCCAGTGGACAGAAAAGCATCTGACTCACCCCACATCCCACTCCCATCCTAAACCTCTGCTTTCTCCCTAAGAGAGATACAATAAATTTTCCTTGTGTCTTGTCCATAGCAGGTTGAATTCAACATGCTGCTCAAAAATCCATCCAGTGATGCAGACAAGGAGGGGGAATTTCTGTTATTCCCCATTTCAAACAGCACCTCTGGACAACAAGGCTGTCACTGAAGCCACCTCCTGTGTTTGGTTTTCCTCCCCAGAAAAGCAGCAACACTCATCTCTTTAAAAGGTCATTTAAAAATCCTGACAAAGCACTATTAGAAACCATTTCAACTCTAAAACTGTTTTCAGTGATGTCATTTCCACATAGACAAGGGACAGGGACACTAATTAGACCATCATTGACGAGATCAAGCAGGGCTCCAGGTGCTGGTGAGGGGCAGCAGAGCATGGGACACAGCAGCAGGGCAGAGCTGGCTCCTGCCAGTGCTGTCGGAAGTGGAGGAAAATGAATTGAGGAAGAAACTTTGCCAGAGCACAAATTTACGTTTCTGTCAAAGAAGAGTGGCTGGCAGCTATTTTTGGTAACTGGTCTCCATCATATTAATTCAATGTCTGGTTTAAGTTGTCTCATTTGCAGCAAATCTGGCTGGTAAATATTAACCTTGAGCTTTGTTGAAATTCTCCTTGCAGATATTACTAGAGATTGGATAGAAGAGAGGAAGCAGAAGGAGACAACTTTGAATGAAAATGTCAGGCAGATCCCTCACATCATGGCTTCATTTACACAAAAACTATTGCTACACACCACAAAACAAACAGCACAAAGGGGCTACAGCTCACACCTGACAAAATTAATGATAAAAATCCATCAAAGCTGAGAAGCCAAGAGAAAACAAAACAGGGATGGGCAAGGCATCATCCACGGAGCACAGGACTGCCCAACTGCCAGCCGTGCATCTTCTGGGAATGGGTTTTATGGTCAGACTAAGCACAGAGCAGCATCTGGCTACAGAGATACATCAGACAAGACAAGCAGTCTGAGTGCATTTTCAGTGACAAACTCACCTCTTCCTCTTCAGTGGATGTTAAACAGACACTAAAGTTGTGCAGTCCCACCCCAGAGATGGCTGCACTCCACCAAACACCAAAACAATTCATCAGAAACATGCAAACTTGTCAGGAGGGCTGGAGCAGTGGTGCAGAACAGGAGGATGGACATGGAAAGACTCAGCTTCCCTGCAGCCAGAATTAGCAGAGTCAGAAGTCCTACTGGCCTTTTTTTCATCTCTCCTAATTTCAGAGTGAGGACACAAACCTCCTCTTGGTACAGGATGCTTTCAGTACTTAAATCAGGGTTACAGGGACAGCAGCTCTGCCACCAAGTTTAAACACCTTCACCAGTTCATCTCCTGCTTCCTCCACTGTCACCAGCCCCACAGTCCTGCTGCCACCAGCACCCTCAAGCACCACCCTTGCCCCCATGCCACCCCACAGGCACCAGCAGCAGCAAAGCCCCCACCACCCCATTCCATCACTCAGACCTCTCAGGCCCACAAGAGCTGCAACAGAGGCTGTGGCCAAGAAGTTTCGTGGGCCAGCAGGATTCACACCCTCTGAGCCCTCCAAAGCCACCACCACAGGCTCACAGTGGTGGAGCCAGGTGTGTTGTGCCATCACCTGGCTGGTTTTACACCCCCGAACTCCCAAAGCATCCACCTGCCTCCAGCTCAAGGGCTTTTGTCCTCACTGAAGGATTTCCACAGCCCTGGCAGCTTTCATCAGAAACCTTTTAAAGCTATTCACTTAGCACTATGCTAATGCAGGGCTGCAAACCAACCCAAAACTTTCAACCCTTAAAAACTATTTTCTGATATTTGACCAGACATCAGACGCTGCTCCACAGAGAATGACTAATGACCTGCTTTCTGTGAGAGGGGAGAGAAACTTAATTATGTCCATTAAATTACTTCAAATATTTTTCCTCAGAGAATATGAATTATTTAAACTCAACACAGAGAAACCTGAAACATTAGCAAAAGCCTTCTGGGACTCACTATGTAAATCCCCACTCCAAACAGATGTGGAAAGCATGGCAAGCTGCCATGCAGCCACTGAAGCAATCAACAGCACTGAGATTTCAATTTGATAGCTTTAATAAGGGCTTCTTAAGGAGAAGCCACTGCCCAGAGCAGTGGGAAGGGCATCCCACCACCTGGAGGAAGGCAGCACCATCAGCACAGTGAAAAGCCTGGAGGTGCTCCTGAAGGGCAGAAAGCTCACTCTGGTACTGCACAACCTGCCTCCAGCGTGGGGGAACTCCACCTGCCTGGAACTCACTTAGCTGTTTTCCTCTCAATCTGTTTTTGAGGTGAAAAGGGATAACCAAGGTATCATCTGGACAGCATGGGTAACAAAGGGTCTTTTCAGACATGTTTTACTGAAGAATGCACCCCCCCTCCCAGGTCCCAGCTGGCAAGAAGGTGCCCAGGGGAGGCATTAGCCCAGCAACTCTCTCCATTCAGAGGCTCCACACTCTGAGGAAGAGCATGACAGCCAGCATCCCACACCTGGCTCTCACCTGCCTTTGAAAGCGAGATGGAAGTGGTCACAGCCCCAGGTTCATTAGTGGGATGCCTTGTTAAGGCAGAGAATACATCCATTTTTGCAGCTGTCCTTAAACATAACCTTGTGAGAGGCACAGTCACCAAATTATTAAACCGTGTCCAAAGCGTATCAATAGGGATATTAATGTTCTAGAGTAATTTTAACATGGCAGATAAAGCTGTGGGAAATGCCTGCCAGCATCCAGAGCTCTGACACGTCTGCCCAAACAGCACCAGGGCTGCAGAGCAGCCCCATGCCCTCCAACTGCTACCCTCCAAACAAGCCTCTGGTGGTTCACTGGGGAGCTGCCATCACCCAAACAAACATATTGCTGCAAAAAAACAATTCTGCTTATCCAAACTGTGCTCAGGCACCAGAGAGGTCTGGCAGCAGCATGGACTGACAGACAAAATCTGCCAGGACACCAATGGCCACTTTTACCTCTGCATCCCCCGTCCTTCTCCTCAAAGCCAGGGCTGCACATGCATTTCCCTATGGGGACCAGCCACTCGCCCTCTGCGCTGCAGTGCATCCGAGGGGGGTTATCCACGTCCACTTCTGCATGGGCAACACAAGTGCCCTTAACTTCCACCAGCGTGACAAAGGCCGTCTCTGCCACCGTGGCTGGGAACATGGCCAAGTTCTGCACGGTGCTGAGACACTTCTTGTAATAGACCCGCACGGAGACCAGCGCCACGCAGGCTCCCACGTCCTGGAAGCCCAGGTGGAAGCCTCTCTTGCTCAGGTGCCCAATCTCCCTCAGCTCGGTGTTGAGCTTCATCTTGCGCTCGCCCAGGTCCCCCTGCGTGAAGCTCTCGTCAGCAGCGATGGTGTCGATCTTGGTGTGCTCGCCCTCACGGACGCTGCGGCCCAGGTCCGAGTCAGACTCCACGTAGTACAAGTTGAAAGTCTCCTTGCAAGAGCTCGTCACGCCAGGGATGCTGTTGCAGTCCCGCAGGGTGAACTTCAGCTCAATGAAGATCCTCTGGCCGTCGCGCCTGGCGATCCAGCCTGTCTGCAGCCAGTTGTTCTGGTTGGGCTCCATGACGTTGCACACCTGGTACGTGCGTATCGGCTTGTCGGTTTCATCCACGCCACTGATCTCTTCCCACTGGGGACAGAACACAAAGCTCGGGAGCTGCCCCAGCAGAGACACACCAACCAGCATAAATGTCACTACCACAAGCCTCCCCACCACAGGCTGTAGGCATCTGGAGTCCTCAGCCCACCAAACCCACCAGCTGCAGTAACCCTGCTCCTGGACCACCTAACCAACACCTGAGCTCTCCACAGAGGTGCAAATGTGAAAACACAAACAGAAAGGCAGCACTGGCAGCAGATCTTGGAAAACAAAGCCTGATTCTGGACACATCATCTGCTGAGGAGCCAGAGCCTTCATCTCCCATGCACTCCTCAGATTTTCTGTCCCTGGGAAGGTGCAGCCACACAGTGCTACCACACAGGGTAATGCTGGATGGGGTTGGGCCACCCAGAGAAATCCAAGATTTCCAAGAAATCCATCTCTAAGGAGATGTGACACCAGTCACACCATCACACAAGGATGTCAAACACCACCATGAACAGCTTCTCTGCCAGGAGAAGTTTTAGCAGCAACAGGAGAAATCCTCTGACTGCAAGTGAAACAGTGTTCCCCCAAAGCTATCAGCAGAGATTCTGATCAGTGAAAGGATGATTCAACCCTCACAGCCTGAATGACGACCTGGCAATTTCCCAAAGCAACTCTTTGTGGGGGTAAATTTATGCAAAACAGTCAAAACATACCCAGAACAGAGTTTCTTCTGCAAACAAACAGCTGTGCCACACAGATGACTCCGGGACCTATCACTCTTCCCTCTGAACGCTTTGTTTCCATTCAGGAAAACGAACCCAAAGCTGCAAGGAGCACAACTCACAACTCCAAGCTTACTGAAAGTGGCTTTAGAGCAACACCAGCAGCAAAGCCTGGGGCTGATGAAACAAACATTACCTGACAAAGCTCCCAGTGACCTCCCCAGCCACAGCCCTGGATTCTAAGGGCTTGACTGACCCTTGGTGCTCGTGCTGGTGTGCAAACCACAACACAAAGCCTTAACTAGCCAGTGTTTATTGGCTTGTTTTAGTAGTGTAAAATCCCTTTTGAGGAGGGACCTCACTCCTCGCTCTGCTCCCAGAGGCTCCTGGCACTGGTCATGCCAAGCTACCCATAGACCTTGAATGAGGAGGTCCCGTGGCTGCCAGCCCCACCCCAGCTCTGTGGTAAGCAAAGCTCTCATTTGGCAGGACTTCAAATGCTGCTGAGCACCAAGAAGCTGACAGAGCCTTTCACCCTCTCCAGTGGTGCAGGGGGACAGTCCCACCCCCGTGCTTACCCCATTCGATGGGTGTGAGGTCCAGCCCAGCTCTGCCTGAGATTCCTTTGAGTCCAGCAGGACAACTGCAGGGAAGACAGCATGTTAGGAGAACCACTAACACAGGAAATGCTGGTAAAACCCACCATGTCCATGCATTGGGAAGCTTAGTGCCATGCTGTGCCAGGTCTCGGGGGAGCAGCTCCCACCCCGGCTCCACCAGCCATGGCATCACCGTGTGAGCACCGAGCACCGCCAAGCTGTCACTGCACAGCCAGAACAGCCCCGCAGGTACCTGATCAGTGCCCTGAGGACTGTGCAACCCCAGGGACGATTCCTGGGATACCACAGACAGCACTGCCACTGTACATGCCCACAGCGTGCGGATGCTGCAGCTGAAAGGTACCAGCAGCTGCTTTGAAAGAGGGATTTTCCTGGCAAACGACACCCTTTTCCCACAAAACAGCCAATTCTATCTTTGACAGGAAGAGCTATTTCCCTCACTTCACAGCTTCACGATCCTTCCACAACCAGCAAACAGCCACAGCCCCCGACCGGCAGGCTGAGCCTCGGGCTCAGACACCGGGAACAAGGGGCGCGGCGGCGCATCCCCGGTCCGGTGGGGACATCCCTGACCACCGATCTGCTCGGGGATGCTCCGAGACACTCTTCTCGCCTCCGGGACCAGTGGGGTCCGTCCGTGGCAGCGCAGTCTCCGCCAACACGGACCCCAGGGCTCGAACGTCTCCCTGTCACGGTACTGGCGGCGCGCTGCCTCCGGTGATCGCGGGGACCGGGACACCCCGGGCTGACCCGGTCACTCCACGAGGACCCGTCGGTCCTCTCCCGCTCCTCCGGCAGATCTCCGCGCCCCGGACAGCTGCGGCACATCCGCCCCACAACCCATCCGGCCAGCCCCGGA
>VZRH01001504.1:113726-130754 GCA_013397555.1 Urocynchramus pylzowi | reverse complement strand
GGGCGGCTGAGGGAGCGCGGCCCCGCTGAGGGCCGGGCTCGGTCACCGGCCCGCTCCTGAGGGACCCCGCGGCCGCGCTGAGCTTTGTGCTGCTGCAACTGCTCCCCGGATGCTGCGGCCGCAGTCAGCAGAGCTTTGCGCCCCCGTGCCCAGGTGCTGTTCGCAGGAGCGTCGGGTCAGAGCCTCCTGCCTGCGCGCAGGGCCCCGGAGGACAGCGGGGCAGCCTCACCCCTGCCCTGCCTGCAGCCGGTGCGCGGGAATGTCGGTTTTGTCGAGCCCTCTATCCTGCCTTTCTGGCTTGAAATTTTACGCCCGGCTTCATGTCGAGGTCCACCAAGCCCAGCAGCTGCTGTGAAAGCAAAAATGCCCCGACAGAAACCCCAGGCAGGGTGAGTCCCGGCAGACCCACAGCCAGCACAGTGCTGTGGCTGCGGGAGACAGGTCTTGGCTCACCAAAGCCAAGGTATTGCCACCAGGCCCACAGCCTCCTGCGTGGGGGAAGGAGCTCAGCGAGGTTTAATTATTACTAATTGTAGGTCTTGCAGGTTCCTGCAAAGTTTAGTCAGGCTGAATGCCCCTGGTTTTCCCCCTGCTGGCAGATACTGTGGTAACAAAGGAAACATCTATTCCTGTGGGATGTTCCTTTTGATTATGTGTCAAATGTAAAATATTGCAGGTCTGAAGTAAAAGCATTGAACTCCATCCATCACAGCCTGGCCAGGCTCATCCCACACCCTGCTCACAGGAGTTGGTGCTCAGACCTCAGGCCAAGCCCAGCTGGACATTTGGAGCCAGAGGATGCTTCCAGCTCTCCATTTCTCAGCTCTTTTACAAGCATGGTCATTACCTTTCCTCTCTGTGTTAACTTTACTGGTGAGGAAGTTCCCATCCATTTATCAATGTTCTTCCAATCTAGGACAGCTCAGCGTGGATCAGTGCTTCGTGTGCTGCTGCACCAGCCCTGGAGCCCCTCCAGCCGTGCACCTGCAGCCCAGGAGCTCCTGGTAAGTCCAGGAACAGCCATGCTGTCTGGGGGCTCGAGTTCATACCATCAAAACCCTCCCTCCATCATGTTACAGAGCAGGGAAGCAAAAGACAGGGTTTATTTATAATCTTCCTCAAGTGGAAACCAAAAGAAGTGACCCGTTATTACTAAAGATTTCTCAAGCCACCCAGGAAGAAAAGTGATATTTAGTTGTCGTTAAAGGCTCAGAACTGCATAACAATTTCATGCTATGTTAACTTCTAGGTTTTCTTTCGCATATAAATTTTTAAGGAGTAAAATAGAAAAACCCAGGCACTTGACCTTTAATCACAGTTATTTGTGTGATCAGTCAAGTGTGGGAAAAAGCTAGTTTGTGCTTGAAAGATGCCCTTTAAAGCCAGATTGCTCTAATATGACACACAGCTCTCACAGTGTAATATACAGGATCTCGCTTGCCTGCCTCCAGGCACAGCAGCTTCTTTTAGTATTCACACACTGGGTCTTGCTGCTGGGACAGTGGAAGGTATCAATGTCATGAAGCAAATCAATCCAGACCCCTGGGACAGCTCCATTCACCACCAAGCTCCACAGGCATGTGCACTTTCCTGTCACTGAGGAGCCAAGCAGGGAAGAGGATTTTGGAAGTATTTGATGTTAGATATGTTTTAGCAGAAGAAGGGTCTGTCATGTTAAAAGCACACAGCTTATCCATTTATCTGAAATATTATTCCAAGCACTTATAAAATCTTGGTAGTAGAACAGCCAGAGGTATTTCAATTAAGATTTTAAGTATCATGCTTTGGGGAAATGATCTCATGAATTTTGTTTCAGCAGCAGCAGATGACAAAGCCATTGCTGGTGTGAAGAAAACAGAGAAGCAGAGCAGCCTTTAATGGGTACTACTGGATTTCTTCACGAGCCCAAAGCCACACCAGGGACAGGACAGAGGGATGCTGTCCCCAGGATGGCACAGCCCACCAGCTCCTTGAGGGGCACAGCAAGGGGCCAGGATCTGCAGGTGAAGGAAGAGGAATCCCAGCTGTCTGGTCACCTCTGCTGCTCTGGGGCTGCTGCCCTTCCCCACTCCTGCCTGGAGCCTGCAGAGACAAGAGCAAAGGGAAAGCAAAGGCAGCGGGTCAGCCAGGCTCCAGATTGTCAGGGGAACTTGTGCAAAGAGCAGGGCTAGCCCAGAAAATGTGTAATTGGCCAAGTTGAGCTATTACCTGCTGTAAGTGGAGACAGAAAGATAGTTTTGACACCACAGTGAAAATAACCCTCCTGGAAAAAAAAAAAATCAATACAAACACCAAGGAAAGAGAATCAGAAACCAAGACCATCAATTCCTGAGATAAAGAGAGTTGAAAGTCTCAGTGGGAGGACAGCCAGATCTGTACTGAAAAACAAAACTTTACTTCTTTTGCTGACAAATTACTTTTTATGCTAAAGGACAAAGGAGCTGTGAGGATGCAGGCCTCAATGTACAGCTGAAGGAGCAATCCTAGACAAAAGATGGAGCAGGCAGAAACCTCATGGAAGCTTTTGCACTTCCCTTTTCTCTTCCACACTTGCAATTATTATTGTACAATGAAAAACAAAGGATTTCTGCAATTTTGTACTGGTTTTGGCACGTCACACAAACACACTCCAGGACTTCTGCTGTGACAAGGGCAGAGCCAGAGCAGAGGAAGCAGCAGCAACACAGCACGAGCATGCCTGGCATTAGGGAATATCCCACAGAGGGAAGTGGCTCAGACAATCAGGTCCCAGTGGCCCCTCACCTGTCTGCCCCCCCAGCTGATCCCAGGGCTCAGACACTGCTTCCCAGGGGCACAACTCTCCATCACAGCCAGTGCTGGCCCTTCCCTGCTCATCCCCTCCTGCTAACTGGCACAAATCACAGTGAAAATGGAAGTTCATGTAAAGCTTCCCCATCAATCTCGTGCTCAAAGCTGCACAGCCCAGCCTCAGGGCTGCAAAGGGAAACCTCTTCTACCTTCTGGGTTGTTTGTCTGCAAATACAAAGCAACCAGAGCTGTGCACTTGTTTTTTAACAGCTCTGTCTTTCTGTCAGATCTGTACTCTTTGCCTCACAATGTCTGCACTATAAATGTTTTGCAGTAGTTCTTTAGCTTTTAAGGTAATCACATAAAAGACCCTTGACTGCATAAACACAGCTAATCTGGGGAAATGCCTTTAAGCATCTTTACACTTCTTGCTAATGGATTTCCAGACAGCCCACAGATATCCACGTTCTAGAAAATAATGTAAAATAAAGTGTCTAATTTTTTTTAAATGCCTCACATTCATCATATACTGAGAAAATCCAGAGCTCCAGGCAGCATAACATCATTACACTTATGTAAGTCATACCCTGTTCTGTCATCATCAGTATGAACCCTGCCTTTGGCTGGGGCACGGATGCAGCGGGTGTTAAATTCCAACTCAACCAGAGACAAATTACCACACGCTGCTAATTAGAGCCAGACAGGAGGGATCCAGGTGTCACAGCCTGGTGACAGAGCCTGAAGGGCACAGGAGGCCCTGAGCACTGAGCTCAGGAGTCGTGTGTGGGATCTGCTCCCCTGGGAGCAGTGGGAAGGCTCATGGAGGAGGCAGGTCCTGCCCCTCAGGGATGCTTTGCTGGTGGTGCTGAGCACAGGGCAGGATGCCAGCACCCCACAGGCTCCTTCCCCTCAGCCTGCCCCTCTGCTGTGGCTTCACTTGCTCTGCTTGAAAGGCAGAGGTGCAGAGTGAGAGCTCAGGGGGGTGAACCTCTGAGAACTGGGGGAGCATTGAGGATGCACCTCAAGTATAATGGTGCAAACAACCACCAACGTAATTTTTGTACCAATTACAGTAATTTGAACAAAGGAGTTGTCCTACCTTTGATTTGCTCTCCTTCTCTTCCTGGCTGGTTTCATTAAAACCACTTACAGAGATTTGCAGCAGTTCTGTTTGAAGTGCTGGCATCAGGATTTTCATTTTCAGTCACATCAGAAATGGTCTTACAGCAGGCTGCTTATGTTTCACAAAGGGATCTGTAGCATGTGGCCATCACTCACTGTCAGAGGCCTTTTAGTCAGGCTGGTCCTGCTGGTTGTGTGGTTCTGAGGTGAGTGCCAGGGAAGAAGCTCCAGAGTGGCCACAGCAAGGGCCACTGCCTGCCCTGGTGCCAGGCTCCCTCCACAGCTTGAGTGCTTCCCAGACCTCCCTCAGCAGCTCCGAGCTGCACTGCCCTGAACCTGCAGCCCAAACCACTGAACCTGCAGCCCAAACCACTGAACCTGCAGCCCAAACCTTGGTTAATTTGAAGACTAGGAGTGTGCCAGTCTGGTTCATACTGTTCCTGAGGAGAGCATCCCTGTGCACCCTAAAGGGGGACCCCAAAGTGCCAATGCACCTTGGGCCTGGATTCCCCAGTTTCGTGGTGTTTCCTCTATTTATTAAGAGCTTTTTCATGTTTGTATCTTTGTGCTGATCACCATTTAAAATGCATTCCCAAGATTTCTGACTCTCCTGGCCCCTCAATAACGTGGCAGTAAAAGGGCACTGAACTGCTGTGGATTTCCACGGAGTGATGCTGCTCTGGCTCTTACTCATCAGGCAAATCAGAAATGCAACTTGTGTGACACACTGATGAGGAAAGACACTTCAGGACTCACTTGTAACTCAATCACCACAAGACATTCACCAATTATCCCCCCAGTCACAGGGTGAGGGTGATGGGGAGGTCATGCAGAGTGAGTCTTTTTCATTTGTCCATGACACAAGAAGGGAGCACACTTTGCAAATTATAATTAGCAATTTAATCCAGCTGTGGCTAATTCATAGATGCATTTTGCACTCCAGGACTCAGCACTTGGGCAGACTCTAAATAAGGCACCAGCATGGTGTGTCCAGCTCCCTGAAAGCTCTCCAGTAATTACAGATTGCTCACTGCTCAGCAGAGAGCAGGACAGCTTTCCATGCCTGCAGGTGCCTCTGCTCCTGCTGCCACCCTGCCAGGGTGAGATGCAGCCCTGGAGAGAGAGAGGCTGCCAGCTGCCAGCCACACATCCCCCAGCACACCTGCCACGGGGGTCCTGCCAGCCCTGTGCTGAGGATGGAGAGAGGGAGCCTCACACCCCTCTGCTCCCATCCCAGCTCAGCGCTGGCCAGTGCTGGAAGGGGACTGGGGAAAGGGCTGCAGCTCAGGGGAGCAATAAATTCTGCTCCATTCTAATGGGGCACTCCGGGCCCAGAGAGAAATTGGTGTATAGGTTCACAAAAATCCTGCTTGAATAAACAGAAAGGGAGGGAATGCTGGAGAGAGCATCCAATCTGCATCATAATTAGGGAAAAATAACAAATGGCAGAAACAACCTGTTCCCATCTGCAGCTGCAGTTTGTTCCCGCTGTATTGAACAGCCAGGCACCAAGCCTACCAGGAACCTTCTCTGGAAATGTATGAGTGTTTCATGCAATAAGAGTGGGAAAAGAGCCTCTTTTTATGTGTACTGCAGAGTCTGCTGTAATGAAGCATCAGAGAGGATTCTATCAACCAGACACTGCTGTCTCCAGCCTGGTGCCAGAAGTGGGGGGCTCACCCCTGGACAGTCTCCTTGAAGAGAGCCCACATGGGGACAGCAGTTAGGCTCTAGATCTGGGGGACACCCTGGTGTGGAGCTGGGCCTGTGCCCCACGCAGTGGTTCAGGTCACATTTGGCTACCCAGAGCAGGAAGATGCAATTCCTCAGTGGAACTGAGGACATTTCAGACATTATTCAATCCCAGACTGACTAATTTATCCATAAACCTTCCTAATGAGCCTGATAGTGTAGGAATGAGAGAAAGCAGCATTGTTATCTGTAAACAGCAGCAGCTGACAGCATGTTTAATCACAGGCTGCATAACAGTGACATCGGTGGAGAAGATTAGACACTTCTCCAATTAGTCAAACAGCAAAGGCACGAGCACAGAGCCTGAGGGTCACTGAAACCAAAACAAAGAGCAACAAATATCAGAGCTGGGGAGTCCCAGTGAGGGGGAGGCACTTGGAGCCAGGGGCAGGCTGTGCTGGAGCCCTCCCCAGCACCCTGAGGGCAGCCAGCACTCGAGGAGAGCCCTGGCACTGCTGCAGAGCCAAAGCCACCAGGAATAGTGCAGGCTGCCTCGAGATCTGCAGGCTGCCTGTGCCTAACAGGATTTTGCAATCCATGGCAAACATGCTAATGGGATAGAGAGGTAAAGAGTTCATCCTACTCACTTTTCTATGCTTCCTTTCTTTTTTTTTCTCTGAGCATCTCTCTCCTGGTTTTCTCTGGCTCATCTCTTTCTGAGGTCTGCAGATTAAAAGCATTAATACGAGCCAGAAGTTATTATGTGAATCCTACTTATCACAAAGTGGATGGGATCTAGTGGGCTGCAGCCCTGGAAGCCACGGCCATTGGTTCACAAGGAGTGTTGTCAAGGCCATCAGGGTTTCCTCTCCCCAGCCCCCAAGTCAGGGGGATGCAGCTGACAGGACTGGGGGAGCACAGGGAGAAGGGAGCACAGCTGCAGGAGCTGCTCTATGTGCCACTGCATGTAAGGCAGCAGTGATGGTGTGAAAAGTGCATTGGTGGGGGTCAGAGCTCTACACAAACTGTGGAGAGGTGTTGGATGTGCCAGGCACCACCAGGCAGGAGGGAACAGCTCTGGCACCAACATAATTGGAGCTACAGCATTGCTGCTGCCACCTCTGCTTCCACAGCAGGCAAGGTTTAGCATGTGCCCTCTTTTCTTCCTAATTCCAGATCTTGGGTTAAACCAGTAGCTGCTCCCTGGTGAAGTCCAGGTGTTTTGATTTATCTCTGAGAGATCTCATTATCAGCCACAGCAGCAGACTCTAACCTTTCATGGCAGGCCCCCTTTGAATTTGCTTTCTGCCCCAAGGTACAAGAGGAACCATGAGAAATCAATTTTCTTTCCTCCAAGACCCCCTAGTTTTCAAGAATTTTTAAAGGGCAGACAAACCATAACTGGGACATCTTTTACCTTTAAAAAGGTCCTTCATCATATTAGATTTTGATTAATCAGCCTCCTACTCTCTCTCTATCACTTTCACAGTGGAGAGGGCTGGAGACCTCCCACCAGCCCCTGTCTGCAGAGGGAGAGGGAGGAAGAGAAAGAGAGAGAAAGCAAGAAGGAGGGGAAGACAGAGACTTCCATGGCTGGGGAGCCACAGCCAGCTGTGGGGAAGGCTCAGCCCCTGTGCAGACCTGCCTCCTGCAGCTCCTTAGCAGGGAGATGCAGCATTGCAGGTGCAGTTCCTGCTCAGCTGGTGCCACTGGCTGCCCTGTGGCTGCCTCCAAGCTTTGAGAATTTCCTGGGGCTGCAAACCCTGAGACTTCCTGACTTGCCCAACCAGTCACCAGGCCCTTGGCACAATCACCAGGCTCACAGAGGAGCCTGGCACTGTAGGAGACAAGGTGCTCATCCCAGTCAGCAGGCATGGGGGCCAGGGGAGCCCTGCAGGCTCTGAGTGGCAGCAGGCAGCCTCCTCTGCCTGCCAGATAACATACATAATTCAGCTGAAATATTCATTTAAGACTGTCTGAGCCATGGCAATAACCTAGACATTATGACAATACAGATCAATAAGCCCAGAGAGGATCCTTCACTGAAACATGCTGCAATTGTTCAAACCAAGTCTTAATTGTGACAAGAATTGATTTCTCTTTTCTAATATCCCTGACTTTTAATTAAAAAGTAGTTAAGTAGACAATGCATTTCCAGGATCATTTCGAGGCAGGACGATATCAAGGAGCACACACTTAAAATGCAGAAGTGGTGCCTTGTTAATACAATGGGACCAACCACAGCCTGGGGAGCTCTCTGTGCAAGTCAGATGGCTGAGTAGGGCTCAGGGACACCAGGACTCCCAGGGCAACAACCACAGCCAGTGCTCCATCCTGGCCCCAGCAGAGACACGGATTTCACACCCTCTTGCACACACGAGTGCATCTAATAGCTCTGCTTACCCAGCAGACTCCAGCACTTTGCTTTGCCCTTGTCCACAGCACATGGCAGAGGCTGGCAGGGAGGGCAGGACCATGCAGGACCATGCAGGACCAGGCAGGGAGGGCAGGGCAGTTGCTGCAGCACCAGCTGCCCCAGGAGCTCAGTGGGGTGAGCACAGCCCCAGCACAGCCTTCTCCCTGCTCTCCATGTGCTTCTTGGGATGGTCCCAGGATGTGCCCACAGCCCAGAAGGGGCTGGTAGAGAGAGTGCTGGAACCCCTGTGAAGGGAGGGGGTGAACTCCTCCAGCCTTTTTTTTTTATTATTTCCTGGCAGGGTCTCAGTGGCAGCAGCTCAGCACAGTGAGAGTGCAAGGAGCCAGCTGGGAACCAGATACTTCTCAATCATCCTCCATTGGAGGAAAATGGGCCAAAACACCTTAATCTGATTGGAGGGAGACCATTAACATCAGAGACTCCATTAAAAGAAGAAATGGCCTTTTATCTACTAATCAAGAATCATAAAGGAAAACACTTTGGAAGACACCCATAAATGCTCATGAGAAGGCAGGGACTGCACACCTCCTGGTCTGAGTCCCCCATGTACAGATCCTCCTCTGTATCCATGAACCCACCTACAGAGTCTTGCTAAAGGCCAGCAGTGGTGGAATTTGGAGCAGCAGCCCAAAGCAGGGAGAGGTGCAGGTTCCAGAGATCTTGTCTCTGCACTGAAAGGGGCTGGAATAGCTTTTGGCCATTCTGACAGAACATGTCTGGTATTTACTCTGCTGGTGGGTATCTGAGTGGTCAGACACTGCAGCAAATCCTGTTTCCCTGGCTCTGATTAGATTAGAGAGCAGCAGTGCTGGAGTGCTTGCTGATATTGCCAGGAAAGGAGAGCAAAGACTGAAGAAGATTCTCAGAAACATCCCTATCCACTATTCTCCCCCCCCCAGCCCTTGTTCATGCCAGTCAGAGAGGCAGAAGCATCACCCTTGCAAACACAGCCCATTTATTCATCCCTTGACTCATCAAATTAAAGTCAAACAGTGAGAAATGGTATCCTGGCTCTCCGACCCCCCAGCAGCCACACAATGCTGCATCCCTGCCAAAAGCCACCATCTGCCTGCCCCTAAAACCTCTTTCCTAGAAAGGCTTCATCCAGCAACCAAGTACTGGCCAGCCCCAGAGGGAAGGACAGTGCTGGCTGGCAGTGTCACTGGCCTCAAGGAGGAGTGGGATAGCCCAGACAAGTTCCCTGAAGAATTTGTGGGGCTACAATATCTTTTCATGCTGTTAAGCTTTTAATTCATCCAGCTTTGTTACCTTGGGTTATTTTATTCTCTAAATCAAACAGCCCCCATAATGATGAAAACCTTTGTTAACACCACTGGGCTCTTGCCTAGAACAACAGCACATGATCTCCTGCCTTTTAGTTTGATTTTGCTATCACTTGGGACAGGATTAAAGCGAAATAGATCTGCTAATTCTTCAAATATCCTTCAGCAAACATCAGCTTGGACCAAAGAGGACACAGGATGCCACTGTTAGTAATTCTAAAGAAGCTCTTCCTTTGCAGATGGCTGGGGACCCTCGATGGCCCCCCCAGCTTTGATCTACTCACCCTGGAGCAGCTGCCAGCCAGCACCATACTCAGGTATTTAAGCAGCCTCTCTTCTTAACTGGGGGTTTTCATCCCTGTTCAAACCCTTTGCAGGGTGCTGCATGGAGCCCACACACAAAGGGACTGATGTACAATTTGTAACTCGTCTTGCTCAGACAGAAATTAGCATTTTGCCTTTGAAGG
The DNA here is from genome assembly GCA_013397555.1 of Urocynchramus pylzowi. NCBI lineage: Eukaryota > Metazoa > Chordata > Aves > Passeriformes > Fringillidae > Urocynchramus > Urocynchramus pylzowi. Next base: position 120,984 of record VZRH01001504.1, on the reverse strand, counting down.
GGAGGAGGCAGGGCTACCTCCTGCTGCAGACTGGGACTCAGCAGGAGCTGCACCCACCACGTCAGCAGCTGGAGGGGCTCTGCTGCCACAATCCCTCCCAGCACCTCTCCCAGCCATGGCCATGCCAGGGACAGGGGCAAGCCCTCACCAGAGCAAGCCCCAAGGCCCTTGAGCTGCCCACAGCTGCCATCCTCACCAGCCCTTCCTCACTCTCAGCTCAGCTCACTGGTTTTGGCCAACAGCTCGTCTCACCTCTGCCTGCTGTGTGCAGTTTGGATCCTGCCCTCCCTCTCTCACTGCTGGCCTGCCCAGATCACCTGCTGAGGAACCTCTGGGACATCTTATCCCACTTTCCATTTTCTGCTGGGTTTTTGGAGCTGTTCATAATCCAACCAGCTCAAGTGTTGAAGCATCACAGTGACCTTTCCCAAACAAGCCAGAGTTTTCCAGCCAGACAGCTCTGGCTTAGTGTCAAGTTCCAGTTCCCCAGCCAGCAAGTCCCAGTGCCTGCCAGTCAGTACATTCCCATCCAGGCATGAAGCTCCCATCAGCTGTCAGGCCATTGCTGCAGTGCCAGGATGGCTGTGGTCAGTGCTGACAGCTCTCCAGGGCTACCCCACGCCTGCAGAAAGGTTGACTTCCCCAGACACCCCCAGAAGGGAACGTGGCAGGTGGTCTGGGATGGTTTCCCATCCATTCCCATCTGATAGGAAGGCATGAGGAGCATTGGCTCTGTTTCTGCTGGCCACAAACACAGCTAGCATGGGCCACATGGAGCCCTGCAGCACCACAGGCAGAGCTGAGGAAGCAGCCTGTGCCCTGCACTTGCTCTAGGGCCTGGTGTGTGCTTTGTTTCCTCTGTAACTCTCTGTTCCTGACCTCACAACTGTTAACTCTCAGAGTGTGACCTCAAGCCTTGCTAAATGAATTTCTCCTCTGTGTTACTGTAAGGGCTGTGCAGTGCCAGGAATGATGCTCAATCAAGGCGTGCTGGAGAGGCACAGGTCTCAGCAGGGCACAGGGCAGAGCTCTGCCAGCAGCACAGACCCACACCACAAACACTCCTGCCTCCCTGCAGGACACAGCCATGGCAGGAACCTCCAGGAGCTCTGCTGGGCTGGCAGGCAGCAAGCTCCACAGCTTGTGCAGAGGCCACAGGAAGGAGCTGGGCAGAGCTGGGCCACCAGGGCATGCCAGGGGCAGAGCTGGGCCACCAGGGCATGCCACAGGAAGGAGCTGGGCCACCAGGGCATGCCAGGGGCAGAGCTGGGCCACCAGGGCATGCCACAGGAAGGAGCTGGCCACCAGGGCATGCCAAGGGCAGAGCTGGGCCACCAGGGCATGCCAGGGGCAGAGCTGGGCCACCAGGGCATGCCACAGGAAGGAGCTGGGCCACCAGGGCATGCCAGGGACAGAGCTGGGCCACCAGGGCATGCCAGGGGCAGAGCTGGGCCACCAGGGCATGCCAGGGACAGAGCTGGGCCACCAGGGCATGCCAGGGACAGAGCTGGGCCAAGGTGGGCAGGGCAGGCACGGGCTGAGAGCTGGCTGCCAGGGCACAGCAGCCTCATGACACTGTTCTCTGGCCCTGGCACAGGGCTGGACCACGGGCACATCACAGCACTGACAATGTCACTGCAGGGAAGCATGAGCCTTCAGAGAGCAGTGAAGTAACTGAGTATTGACTGAGATGTCCCAGGTGAGCTCTGGGTGCACATTACATCCTGCTTAACTCAATGATTACCATTTCTATTATCCCCTCCTGCACTCTGTTAAGCTAAAAGGTCTGTAATTAGCTACTTGGTTTAAGTGTAAAGTGTTAATTAATTCATATTATGAAGTACAATTGCTTCTTGAAGATAACATTGCACATTCCATCACACTGTGTCCCTCTGCAGTGCTGTAACCAAAATACAAGCTTGTCCCAGGGAGTGAGCAAAGGTCCTAAAATCAGGCACTGGGATGCAAAACTTCCTCTGCAAAGCCAAAAGGAAGCAACAAATGGACAAACAATTCAGTACAACCCCTCTCAGAGCCATTCCTGCTCTGAGCCCCAGGAGGACATGCCAGGCTGCAGCTCCTGCATCATCCCTGGGCCACCTGTGGCACCACAAATGCATTTAACTGCAGATTTATCTTGGATTCCATTTTACTGCAGATTTATCTTTGATTCTCTTTAACTGCAGATTTGTCTTGGATTCCATTTAACTGCAGATTTATCTTTGATTCCGTTTAACTGCTGATTTATCTTGGATTCCATTTAACTGCAGATTTATCTTTGATTCCATTTAACTTAGTTGTTAGAAGAGTTTTAGTTTAGGACTTATTTGTTTATGGAAAAGTGTCAGCACAGCACATCAGCCCAGGGTGGGTTCAGACCAGACAAGCTCTCTCACCATATCATGACAACTCTGAGACACTCTTACAAATGCAAAATCCCTAAAACTTCCCAAACAAACACCAGCCATAGAGAGACTTAGAGAAAAACCTTCCAAAAGGCACAATAAATGACTGGACTTTTGGCACTGGGCTGAATTAAAAGGACAAACTGAAGTTTTTGCTTGCTGAAAGCTGTTTCCATGCTGCTGCAGCAGCAGATGGTCTTTCCTGGAGGTGAAGGATTTTGAAGATTTGCCAGTGCAGAGAGAACCAGAGGCTTAACATATGTATTGCAGGATGTAAGAGGAGAGCACCTGGAGGTGCAGCTCAGAGGGTGGACTGGCCCAGTTTCCTGCTTTTTGGGGTCCCTTCATAATTCCTCAGGAGGGAAACCCCAATGGCTACAGCCTTCCCTTCATTCACACCAACAGGCTCTGTTTTATGAGTCATTTATTCCTTATAAGTAGAAAACTGCCTGATGGGCTTTGGACAAGAATATTTACTGCATCAGAGAAAATAATACAATGTAAATTTCCAGCTCCAAACCGGAGTTTGAATGTTGACATATCTTTAATAATGATAAATGAAGAATTTATGGATGCAGCTAAAGCTCACATGAGAACTTTGATTCATTATCACACTGAGCTCAGGTGGAGCCATCAGAGCCAGCATCTTGTCCCAGATTTGGACCCCATCACATCCCTCCCCTGTGCCCTGGTGATGGCCAGCCCCCCTTGCCCTCCTGTGCTGTGGGGCTGCAGAATGACCACACAGGGCCTGATCCCCTTCCCTGGCAGCCCCAGAAGCACTGAGCTGTGTGTCATGAGCCAGGGCTGTGACAGCTCCCCAGCCAGCCAGAGAAATGCTAATTGCAAAGCAAGTAATTAGTGGCTATAAAATATGACCAATACAATTACGCTGAGGGTTTTTTTCCTCTGTCTGTCCAGAGTCTTGGCACGGAACAGTCTTATAATTAGGTGACAAAACTGACAGGCAGCTCCAGTGAAACAGCCTGTCCTCACCCTCTGCAGAGGCTCCCCAAGTGTTCTGCACCAATAATTACTAATCAAGTTATTTCTCTCAGGATTAAAAAAGCATTCCACAGGTAATTTGCCCATAATAGCACAGGCCTGGTGCTGGCAAGGAGCCCAGCAGGTCTGGGATGGCTCCAGTGCCTCATCACAGCCCTTCCTGAGGGACACCCACCCCAGCTTGGGACCCCCTTTGTGTCCCCACAGGCTCTGAAGTGCTGCTCCATCCCCCAGAATTGGCACACAAGGGCTCTCAGTGCATCCCAGCACCTCCCAGGAGCTCTGACATGTCAGGACAGGTGTCATGAAGGACTGGTTTGGGGTCTTAAAGGATCACCAGAAAAGGTGATCCCAGCACAGCCACGGCCCCAGCACAGTGGGCAATGGTAAAGAAGCAGCAGTGACCCTGAAATGCTCTGGTCCCTCCAGGCTGTCAGTGGGCACAAGGATGAATAATCTGGGGAAGGTGAAGGGACACAAGGGCAGCAGTGTGTCTGAGCCACATCTCTGGAGCTCCAGCCTGCTGGCCACACCTGGTGCTCACCTGCATGGGGCCATGCCCTCCTCAACACTGCCTCATCCCAGGTGCTGCTGCTGCTGTGCTCAGGGGCACTCTGATGTTGTCATCCAGCTGCATTTTCTAAAACTGTTGGGGAAAAAAGCCCACGAGCCTGTAATTTGTCATTACCATACCGACCTGGAGAGCAGCTGAACAAACCACTGATATTGAACAAACCACCAAACAAAACCCATAATGGCTCCTGCCAGGCAGAGACCAACGCTGACAGATGACTTGCAGCAGCACAGGAGAGTAATTTGTGAATTGCCATTGATTTCCAAAATCAAAACATAAATTTTGCTTCACAATTGAAGTATCATGGGAAGTTTTGGTTTTAGTAGGTGTTTTGTCTCCCTGTGATTTTTGGAGGGGAAATAACATTCATTCCAGCCAAACCCACACAAACTTGCTGGTTAAACTCAGGCACCTGCTTCTGGGTCTGGCCTGGATCATTGCAGGGAGTCCTCAGAATTCTCTTCAGTGCTGGTGTGGCTCCCAGCTCAACCCTGTGAGCACCACTAGCCCCTCACAGCAGCGTGGCAGGAGGGGTCCCAGCCCCCTGCATTTCAGTGCAGAGCATCCTGCTGCCAGGGAGAGCAGTGCAAGACTGCCTGTCCAAGGTGAAACACTGAAACCTGTAATTTGGACCAACTTGGTGCCCACTGATGTTTTTGAAGGGCCCAACACCTCTCTTCCACCAGGGCCCGTACACAGCTCCAGCCCAACAGCTCCTGTCTGTGACCAGCAAACCCCACAGCTCCCACCTTCCAGCTTGGCTCCACTTCAGGGCAGAATTCAGCACATCACTGTGGAACCCAAATCCCAGCACTGGCCTGGAGCTGCTCCCTCTCTTCACAAACTCCTGCTGGGCTGCCCACACTGCTCCCACCAACAGCACAGCCTGCAATCTGCAGCCTGAAACCAGGGGAACACCTCCCTCTGTCCCAGCACACGAGAGCCACCAGGCTCAGCCCTGCAGAGCCAGCAGCTCATCCCACAGCAGCAAACACAGCAGCTCATCCCACAGCAGCAAACACAGCAGCTCTTCCCACAGCAGCAAACACAGCAGCACCTGCCCCACGCTCTGCTCTGNCCCACAGCTCCCACCTTCCAGCTTGGCTCCACTTCAGGGCAGAATTCAGCACATCACTGTGGAACCCAAATCCCAGCACTGGCCTGGAGCTGCTCCCTCTCTTCACAAACTCCTGCTGGGCTGCCCACACTGCTCCCACCAACAGCACAGCCTGCAATCTGCAGCCTGAAACCAGGGGAACACCTCCCTCTGTCCCAGCACACGAGAGCCACCAGGCTCAGCCCTGCCCAGCCCTGCAGAGCCAGCAGCTCATCCCACAGCAGCAAACACAGCAGCTCTTCCCACAGCAGCAAACACAGCAGCTCTTCCCACAGCAGCAAACACAGCAGCACCTGCCCCACGCTCTGCTCTGCTCCCAGCAGCTCCGTGTTCTCCTGCATCCACGGCCTTTTGTCATTTTCTAACCCATGACAAACCCATTGTGAGAGTAAAGATCAGAATCACTGTGATCCCAGGCAGATGCCCAGGACTGGCCCAGAGGAGCAGCAGAGTTTTGCACAAGGCAGTAACAAATTACTGAATGTCACCTATGATTTATCACTGCCTTGGTTTCCAGACAGTGATACTGTTTCCCCCAGGGAAGCAGCCTTGTGGGTGCCAGCACATCTGCTCTGATTGAACCTCTAACAGGGATGATTTTGCTTATTTTATTGGATTGGAAGCATCCCCAATAAGCATCTTGTCTCCTTGTCTGAGTGATGCCTTTGCCATATGACACTGAATTTACATCCCATCCACTGCATACAACTGCTCTGACAACTGGAAAAGCACCATATGGGGTGGGGACACACTCCAGGAGCTCAGTCCCAGCAGGGACCAGTCATTGCCGTGCTGGTGGATGTGCCAGAGACGTCTGCAGGTGACAGGCCCTGCCAGAGATAAGACTACACAGCACTGTGCCGTGCTTTCATCTCCAAAAATGCTTCAAGATGCAAAGAAATTAACAGCAGCTTCTCCTGGGCACGGCTTTTGGCTACCACAGAGAGACTGCTGGACCTGCCTGCAGCCTTGAGCTGCTCTGAGGAGGAGCAGAGACACCCCAGAGGGCACAGCTGCCTTGGGCACGGGCTCTTGGGAGGCTCCCACTGCAGCTGCCACTGAATGACTCAGGTGGCACTTGTGCCAGGGCAGCTCTGCTACTGAGCCCCCACCTCGCCCCACAGAAAGGAGGACAGACCCCTCAGAGCCAGCCCTGCCTCTGGCAGCACCCCCAAAATGGGCTGGGGTACAGCAGCAGGGGCAGGGTCACCCAGGGTTTGAAACACAGCAAAGCTCTCTGCTCCCTGGCATGACACCACCACAGGAGCCATGTCCCTGTGTCCCTGTGCCCCGCTGGGCCAGCAGCCTGGCCTCAGCACCAGCACCTGGCTTGTCCTTGCCACTGGCTGGCAGTGGGGATTGTGGCTCCAGATATCCCTTTCATCTCATCAGGGGCTGCTGGATTTAATTCCCTGCACTTCGGTACAAAGTGAGGGTCCCATCCAGAAAGCAATTTGTGTTTCTCAGAGCAGGCAGTCAGAACTTTTCCCATTAAAATTTAAATTTAGCTGTGTTTTCAGGCATCTCTTTTCCTTCCTTAAGTTAAGAAGAATATGAACTTGTATTATTTTTTCCATCAATGATATCTTCCCTTCCATTTTGTTTTAAGGAAAAAAGCTGCCTGATATACACCTTTAGCAAATTAAATTTGAATTGAGTCTGACAGCACAACAGGGATCCAGATTACAGGAGATGTCCTGGCCTAATTGGAGCCATTGCCAAGAAGATATTTGCAGAGTGTTAACCACGGAGGGCACAAGTAGAGCAAACATGGTCTCTGCACCAAATGCTCATCTCACCAGCATTCCCAGCTGGCTGCAGGACCAGCCTGCTCCAACACAGCAGCACCTTGGTGGTGTCTCTCAGGAATTTCCTGGGTGCTGAGGTTATTTTTACTGCAATCCCAGCCATCCTCGGCCAGGCACTGCAGAGCCCCACTGGCCACCCCTTCTGCCAGCCCTGGGGCTCCCACAGGTGTGGTGGTTCCTGCCCTGCCAGAAATCCCTGTCCCACCATCAATCCCTGCCCCACCATCAATGCCTGTCCATCCACCCATCCATCCCTGCTCCACCTCCATCCATCCATGTCCCACTTCCATCCCTGTCCCACCTCCATCCCTCTCCGTCCATCCATCCATCCATCCATCCATCCATCCAT
>VZRH01001504.1:87773-105959 GCA_013397555.1 Urocynchramus pylzowi | reverse complement strand
CGAACCCCGCGGAGATGGGTACGAACCCCGCGGAGCTCGGCACCGACCCCGAGGAGCTCGGCACCGACCCCGCGGAGCTCGGCACCGACCCCGGGGAGCTCAGCACCGACCCCGGGGAGCTCGGCACGAACCCCGAGGAGCTCGGCACCAACACAGGGGAGCTCGGCACCGACCCCGCGCTGTTCAGGGCCCTGCTCAGCCGCTGCCGAGCCAGTCCTGCAGGCAGAGAACCCGAGAGAGCCGAGCAGGACCCAGCTCCGGCACGGGGATGGAGGGAGGGCTGCGATGGGAGAGTCCCCAGCTCTGGGTTTCAGCTCCCACCCGCAGCTCACGGCACAGAGCGGCCAAGTTGGGCCAGTGCTGGGAGAGGGAGGAGGGTGAAAAGGCAAACGTCGCCTTTCAGGGTTGGAATTCCTATTCCTAATGGAATACACACACTCCCCTCCCACAGAATACTCTCAGGAAAAACTATTATAACACAATGTTTAAATAAGCATTTAATTAGGATTCCATTAGTATTAATATTGCTTTCAATTCCAAAAAGGTTAATTTCCACTTCTTTGCAGATATTTCAAAGTACAATATTAACTTCATACAAAATGAGCAATTAAGCAAACACCATTATTTCACATTCTTCAAAAAATACAAATTCATATTTACTCTTTTGGGTTTTGGAGATGCTCTTCCTTTGGAAGTACTGTACCTGTAACTAACATCTTCACATTGCTCAATGTAAGCACATTTTTTCCCATGTTTCAGAGTTAAATAAATTCCTTTATTACCATACACACATTCTTGAGAAACTGGGGTTGAGTTCAGCTGTCTCCAAAGCCCCAGGCAGTGCAGCCCCCCAGCCCCAAGAGCTCAGCTGGAGCTGGAGCTGCCCCCGGTGTGGAGCCAGGCTGGGGTTTGGGCTGGGTGAGGCAAAACAGAGCAGGGTCAGCCCGAGCAGCGGGAGGACAAGAGAGTCACAAACCAGGAACACCAGCGACTGCAACTACAGCACTGCAAACACACCCTCGAGTCTGCTGGAAAAGGTCATGTGAAAAAAATCTTTTTTTAAGAAAAAGTAGAAACTGCATTTATTTGAGAAAGTATACACTGCATAATGAACCAAATTTTGGCCAGCTTGCACACCACTGCAGCATGGTGTGGGGTTTCACCTAGTTCCAAAAACACACACTTAGACTATGTACACTACTACATAAATATCCAGTTTAATTTGCATTTCTCAGTGCAGACACAGAATCCAACTTCTAGAACATGTGATAGATACCAAGACAAGACACAAAAAAGTTAAAAGTTCAGCCCTGTCCATGAGAATTGACTACAGGTAACATTTATAAAAACTTGACATTGCTTCCAAAATATGTTACGGAAAAAATAGTATACAATTAAAAACTCTGCAGTCAGAAATTCATAGGGTTTATTAAAGACATGCTCTTCTTTTTTGCCTTACAGTCCAAACTGACTCCAACAGTTCTGCCCAGCTAGCTCAGGTAACTCCTGCCCAGCACTTTTCACCCACAGATCTGAAATCATTTCAGGGAGACAAGGCCCTGGCCTGGTTCCGTGGGGAGGACCCGAGGCAGTGCGAGCTTCTGAGCCCTGCCCATGCCTCTACAGCGAGTTGGTGACACCAGGGCTCCTGTGCTCTGCCCCACTGACCCAGCTCACCTCAGAACAGCCCAGCAGCAGCTGCTCATCTGCAAAGGCTCCAAGGACAGCTGGGCTCAGCTCGGCTCCCCTGCAGCTCCGAGCCCAGCTCATCCCGGAGCAGGAGCGCTGTAAACAGCTCACAGCCTTGCTGCAGATCAAGGACAACGCCCTCCATCCCACCCCCAAGAAATAAGGCAGTAACAGGACATCAGAAACCATCTTGAAGACAAATTTCAAAGGTGCAACATGCCTGTTTGAAAGCAGCTTGTCACTTGTGTTCCCACGTGGGTGACAGAAGGAGGACAGGGGAAGAAGGACACACATCAAGGGACACAGCACGTCCGACAGGAGTGACAAGCAGCCCCAAGAAAGCGTGAGAGAAAAGGCTGCTGAAGCACAGTGCTCTCAGAGGGTTATTTGCATAGATTGGACGTTTGCTAACGATGCATAATTAGTCTGGGGCACGGGGAAGGGCAGCACAGCACCCACCACAGCTGCTCTGTCAGACAGACACACACGGACCACGCGGCACAAGGACCTTTAGCTACAGGTATTGCACCAAGTTAAGTGCTCATCTTTGCACACCCCTGTTAACTTTTACTCAGAGCAAAAATAAACTTTGTGAAAGTATATACAAAAGAAATTGCAGCAATTGGGTTAAAGATAAAATAACCTAAAGTGCATTTTAGATACCAGTATGAGGTTCTGCAAACTTGTCTTCCTGGGGACACTCAGCATTACACAAGTGTCCAACTCGTACTTTGTTCCATGTAATTCAGTACCAGCATTCAATCAGTGCTGATTTTCCATCCCTCCCCCCCACCCCCCACCCACAAGCACAAAAAGCAATTTCTCCAACCTTCAGCTGCACGCCAAGTCTGCTCACTTGGGTCCTTGCTTGGTGACCAAAGCTACCAAAGTCAGTATCTTGACCCCTTCCACATATTTGAGTTTCTACACCCATCTAGAAACTATGAGTGACCAAGTAAACTCCCACTAGCACAAAACAGGTGACCTAGAGCAGTGCAGTTTTGCTCTCTGACTGATAATTGAAGGGGTCCATGCAGACTTTGTAGAGGCAGGCACGCTGTTCCCAGAGACTCCAGCCCATTAACCCTTTTCTGGGAATCCAGGGCAGAAACTCTCCCTTTCATTAACCATGTAATGGTGAATATGCTAAATGCTGGGGCAGCAAGGAGAGGACAAGAAAATCTCTGGCCTTGCAGAATCTCAGGGCTTTGCTGCAGCTGCCCTTGGATCTCCTCCCATCCCAGCATGGCACAGACTGCCCTGGAGCACAGTCTGATCACACAGTACTGGGGATGATGCAAATGTGAAAACATCTCAGACACACGCAGCACAAACACTCTGGAAAGCAGATGGACGATAAACAACAAAAGCACACACCTGTAAAACACAGTGGATGCACAGCCCGTGTGCTCACACAATCACATGCTCCTGCCTCAGTGCAAGCTCTAACCAGTTCCACCTGAATTGCAGCCTGCCTGATGCATGTGTAAGAGGGAAATGGCAAACCCAATGCACCAAAGAATCAGCAGGACATAGTGCTTTTCCTGGAACACAACAAAAAACCCAGTAGCTGTGAAGAAAAACAGCAGAGATTGACCCTGGGCACTGCTGCCCATCACTGCAGCTTCACATTGAGCTTCCCAGTTCAGAGACTTTGGTAGTTTCTTCTACTCATTTCAGTCACAAAAGAGTTTCTGAAGATGCTCTCTGGTCCAACCAGGAGCGTGTTTTAGGTTGACTAAGTCCTAAGTAGCAAAAGTAAAAAAGCCTCCCTGAAGGCTGCGAAGGCTCAGCAGCGGTTGCTAAATTGCCCAGCTGTCACAGTGCAGGCCACATCTGGGACCCTCGTCCCCCATCAGAGGTGACCCCCACAGCTCCTGGGCAATCTTCACACTCCTGCATCAGCAGTCTCCCACAGGCACACACCCACACCCACTCCCCCTCAAACAGCACGGCTGCACTTGGCCAAAGGAAATGCCCGAGGCCACAGTGAGAGGCAGCAGAGGGACCCCAGGCAGCGCTCACTCCCCTCCCAAGTGGAGCTCTAGGCAGAGCAGCTGGCAGGAGACTCCTCTGCCAGGACAGTCCCAACCATGCAGGCTTGGGACTAAGTTTTCTGTGTTCAAAGCAGTTCTTGCTGCCACGCAACTCAACTGCAGCACAAAACGAAGCTGTAGGAGAAAAGCAAAGGAGCCACCACCTCGCTGCCCTCCGAGGATTGCCATGACAGGAACAAAACAAGAATGCTTTGATAACCTGTTTTGTGGATGCCAAACCTTGTTGCTGCAGGACTCACAGCCCTGCTACAACAGCCCTGCCACACACCCAGAGGAAACACCAGCAGCATGTGTGATGCCCTCGAGCTCATCCCTGCCACTGCCAACACCGAGCTCTCTGCCCTGGCACAGGCACACGGCGTGTCCCAGGCACCGAGTGCTCCTGGCACACCCCTCTGCCCTCACAGGACACGGTTCTTTCCCTTCTGCACTTCACCAAAGCTGTGCAGAAGGGGAAGGCCAGCTCCCTTCAGTCCCTTGCCACCCGTGCCTGGGCAGTGCCTTCTCAGGGAACAGCACGGGAGGTGGCTGAAGCCAGTCTCAGTGTTGGTCAGGCTACACTGGGCATGCCACAGGAGGATTAAACACCTGCAGAACACCAGGCAGCACTCACAGGGTTCTCCCCTCCCTGGAGCTACAGAGAGCAGCTCTGATCAAACACAAACAGTGAAAGATCTCTATCCACTACAGTTTGTATTCCTAAATTGAGTGCAGGGACACTCCCCACTAATTGGCTTACAGTCATTATCTTTGTATCTCACTAATGACAACACTGTAAACTGAATAAAGACTATTTAATATTCTTTCCTTTAACACAAGAGAACTGACAGCCAAAGCCAGAAAGATGGATAAAAACTATAAAATTACATATTTTAAAATAATGCAGCATAAATAAACCATTTAGAATGAGACTGCATTTATTGCAACGTTACAGGCTTTTTGGTGGAAGGGGGGGTTTGGATTTGATTTTACCCTGAGTAGGTTAGAATATAGACTCTCAGTTTGATATGAAAAACTATTCTGTTGTGTAACATCTTTTAGTCAAGAAATAGCCCCGTGCACAAAAAGCTGGCATTGCAGTAGGCTGGAGGCAGAGTCAGGCAGAAATTATATAGCTCACTGGAAAAAAAAAAAAGAAGCATGTATGGACAACTGAAGGACAGACTCACTGAATTCAAACTGAATTTATGTTGAATCTTTCTCAAAATTTTCTTAAGGGTTGTTCTTCACAAAAGATGAGAGTAACCAGCAAAGGCACCGTGCTCCTGATTCAACAGTCCCAGGGTTAGGATGATGACTTGTTGCTGAACAGAGCCTAAGAAATCAAAAGAGCAGCAGGCACCAACCTGACCACACCTGGCACTCACAGCACCCTTTGGAGAGGCCAAGAAAACAGACTCTGGAGCCAGAGCCAGCAGCTCTGACTGTGCTTCCATGTTGTGACACAGTGTCTGCAACACACTTGAGTCCTAGTGGAATTAAATGAACAGATCTATTAGGGGCACAAGGTATGTGTGCCCTGCTGAAATAAACTCCCCCAAAGCTCCTGGAGGCTTTAGTAAGAGCATCAGTACACAGCAAAACCAGGCACCAGCTCCTCATCAGGTACGTGACAATCGCATTCAAATCACACTGCAGATAAATCCTCTCCCCCAGCTATGCATTTCCTCCCCCACAGCCTCCTTTCCTGGGCTCCCCTTTAGTGCATGGTTAGTAGAGACATGAGAGACAGGAGAAGATTAGAGACCCAAGAAGTTGTAACAAAGACCCACTTGCTGCCAGTACCTCAATCCCAAACGTAAGTGATGTGCAATTGGAGACAAAGTAACCCCCCTTTTCCTTTTAAAAATCTTTTTGCACACGAGTAACCTTAACTTCTGTGTTCACATATGACAAGCAAAAGTGACAGACAGTGCAGCCAAAACAGTTCATATATAACTTAGCTATTTTTTTTTTTTACCTTTTCTTTTTTTAGATAGAATCTCAAAGGTGGATGTACCTGGGACGTGACTAAGATGACATCCGTGAAGCAGAAATAAGCCACAAAACTTCCAAAGAGGAAGGAATAAGAATCAATCCTTCAGTTTCTGCTTCTAAGGAGAAGGGTTTTACCCTCCAGGTGCAAAGGACAATCTGGAACATCTTCACTTAGAGAAGCTGCTATTCAAACCAATTTCTTCCTCACCCTGCAGTAGTGCTTCAATTGGAATTATATTAGACGGGGTTTCGGGGCTTTGGAGGGACAGGAAGTCCGATACATCCATGGCACTTAACGTTTCAGTCTGGGAGTCTGAAGGGTTAACTATCTGACTGCTCTGCCCACAAGAAGGAGGAGCAGAGGAGGAAGGAAAGGTCTGAGGCTGCAGCTGGGAGGCTGGCTGCTCCAAAGCTTTTGAATCAGGTGAGGAACATTCCTTCTTCACGGTGGAGGTGGCTTTGTCCTTGGCAGAGTCTCGGCAGGCACACTGGCACTGGCAGGCCTCCTCCTGCTTTATAATGATAACAGGAACACTGAGACCAATCTGCTGAACAGGGTTTCCTGAAGGTGAAACAAAGACAAAACACAATGGAACAACATAATTTCACAGCAGGGAGAGAGAAATCAGCTTTGTTCAATCAATTAGTTCAGTGTCATGCTTACCTGTGTTACCAGCTACTGGTAATGCAGTGGTAAAAAACACCTTTTCTACTACTTTTGGAACTTGTGGCTTAAAAGGGGAAAAAAAAAAACAAGAAAAAAGTGTGAATTGCCTCATATTAAATTTCTGCTGTTCAAACTCTAAACAGCTATATACATATTCCAAAGAGACACACATGAAAACTGGGCTCAAAGTATAGTTTCAATGGTCCTAAAGACTGGGCATAACATCCCCTGCATTATTTGCTGAACTCAGCTTGTGGGTTTTGACAGTTCAATGACTGAATCCTTAAACACTGCTCTGTGTGCTGCCACTGCCTGTACCTGCAGCCACTCACTCGTGTCCACCTACAGCTGAGAGCCCAAAGTGGCACCAATTGTCAAAGAGAAAACTCCTGAAGTTTCAGCTATCCAGATTTACTGGAAAACCACAAACATTCTTTTCTCAAACATTCTCTTTTATCAGTCAAAATTAGGCAGAGACAGAGATTACAAAATGCCTAAACACAACCTTTACAGAGTCTTTTGTGCTTCTATGCATTAAAAGTAATACATTAAGGCCCATGCATATCCTCAGGCATGGTGGTGCCCTGTCCTGGATAAACACACTGACACCTGCTGGCAGAAGTCCACCACGAGGGGAAAGAAGAAAAAACCATCTTTCTGCACCCTGAGTTTCTCTGTGCTCTAATTATTTCCCTGTCTATTCCAGGGGCTGCATTGGTGATATGTATATACATTAACATGCCAGGCATTACACCACACTGCATCCTGGGGTTTATCTTACAGGTCTGACCCCCTCCCTCTTCAAAAGCAAGGGCTCCAAAGCCCTGCTGGATGTACTGACCATTTGTTCTTGGCTTTGTGGGGAACCAGTGGCACCATTTAAGATCCATTGTAAGTTCTGCTCTCCCATGACAATGCTGGGCTGCAGAATGGCGGTGCTTGGAGAAGGAGTAATGGTTATAGTGGGGTTACTGGTCAAAACAGGGTTTGCACCAACAGGCACAGTCTGAACTACAGCTGGCAGGGGCTCAGTGGCACTCGGGGCTGTGGGGGCAGGAGCCCCAGCAACCACTGACAGTCCCTGCACCATGGGCTGCGGCGGAGGCTGGCTGTGCTGCAGGAAGTCTTGGTGACTGGCTGCAAACGGTGTGCTGTGAGGAACAGGCACTTCTGGGGATTGTAAAACAGTTGCAGGATTTCCAAACGCAGCTGGCTGTGAGCTGGGTGCAATGGAGGAGGGAGCAGCAGGTGCTGCCGAGGCTTGCAGCGCTGCCTGCGCGGGCTCAGGGAGGCCGAGCTGCAGCACCAGGGGGAGGGACAAGGAGGCTGCGTCTCCTGCTGGGGGCGGGACCGCAGCCACCGAGTCGGCGTCGCCGTTAAACCCTTCAATCAGGGAAGCTGCTGAAAGAGAAACAGAAAAAATATAAATACATCCGTTCTCATTAGGTCTGAATGAACTGCTTTTTCAATGAACTTATCGGCTAGCTGATGGATTTCTGCCAAGTAAAGCATTACCACGTTCCTACCTTCAGAGTAGTGCTCAAAAACAACCCTAGAGAGTGAAATCTAAAAGTAGCTGTAAATTCAGGAAGTTGGTAACACTGGGCTCTACACTGAGCCTGATCAGGCTCATCAGCTCTCTCTAATAAGCCTTTTATCAGCTGTGCAGCAACTTCAAGAAAACAGGATGATGTGGACTGCTTGAGAGCTCCAGTGCCAGTACTGCAGGACAGTGTGCTGTGCTGGGTCACCTCCCCTGTCACTGCATGTCACACTGTCTGTGCACACCATGCATCCCAACACCAATGAATTTCAAAACTAAAGTTAAAGTTCTTTTTGCTTCTTAGAGTTACATTGGGCATTAAGCTTCAGCCTGAAATGCTGAATTCAGTACATGCATGAAGTGCTGTCAAAAAGTTCTCTTAAGCAGCAGTGTAGATACAACTGGTACCTGTCTGCTGAGAGTCATCCTGATTTGCAGTGTGGTCTGGGCTCTGAAACATAGACTCAAAGATGCTTGCTGGTGAGATTGTGCTGAGGTCCTGTCCATGTGTCTGACAAACAGAAAACAAAGAGGAAACATCAGACAAAGTTGTATCTCAGGTCTCCACAAACTCCAGCCAAGCAGCATGTGCATGTCAGAAACACTCCTCCAATGAGCCAGCCACCCTCAGGAATGGCAACACCTATTACTTACATGCTGTAAATTTACACCTAGTTTTTATTACCTGTAATCAAATTTACCAACATAATGAGCAGACCCCTACAAAAATAAGTAACTTTTTCAAAAGTAAAATATGTTCCTCTGCATCCATTCTTTGTTTAACCCTCATTTCTTGCAGTACTCCATCAGAAACAGACATTAATTGGCTGCTTGCAGAACCATTTCTGGAGCAGAAAAAAATAGCACCATTTAGGTTCTATCCTGGTCTATGCAATTCTAGTCACCCACACTGCTCAAGGAGCAGAATACACACAGGAGCTGCACCCTGCTCCCATGCCACAGCACAAACAACAACACAGCCTCCTCAGCATCTCATTTTCCTCTGCGTAAAATCCAAGCTCAGTCAAGACTTATCAAGAAGCAAGAACAGTGTTATGGTAAAATCAGCTGCAGAGCTTTCTGCAGCAGGTTGAACTAAGCACTGCCCATTTTGGAGGGCAAAACCAAAACTCCAATGAGGATGAGGCAATTCCAGGACAGTAACTCACTGGATTAGAGTTCTCCCGCAATTCTGAATCTGTTGAGATGAGGCTTAAATCACTCAGACAAAGTGAGTGACTTGTATCCTGTGAAAAAAAGAAAACAACTTGAATTACTTATTAAAAGAATAACGTCAGAAATGTTTTAAATTACTTTTGAGAGTCCATACTCTGCTTCTATGGGACCCAGGTCTCACTTCTAAAATCAAAAGAACAAGATTTTTAAGCAAAGGATATTTAGCAGCTATCAAGGATTCTTAACACCTCTGTCAAACTACTTCCAAAAAGTCATATAACCCAGAATTTTAAATCAGCATAGGAACAAATCAACTTTTAGAAAATAAAAAAAATTAAACCTTCCCAGTTGGTATTTTTAGTTAGTACCTATTTTACTTCCCATGTTTACCCCACATATTGATTCCAACTGAATCACATACATGGAAAGCAGCCTGATGGATACAACTGCCCACATGCAGACGTGGCAAAGTGAGCACTTTGAAAATCCCAGTCTTAAATGTTACACCTGAAGAACAAGCTGCAGACCAAATGATTTCTTCCCCAAGGTATGGTTTATATTCACCTAACACAGAAACATTGAGCAGAAGTGCTACTAACCTCAGACACATTGTTATTGGGAAGTGCATTGTAGGTATGTCCCTTCTCATGACCTTTCATGTGACTCTTGAGACTGTACTGGGTACTGAAAGTCTTCTCACAACCATTGCTGGGACAGAAGAAGGGTTTCTCCCCTAGAGGCAGCACAGAACACATTTAACAGGCTTAAAAACATCCTATCAGACACACACTTTTAAAGCACCTGGCAGAGCAGTATTTCATACAAACAAGACAGTTTCTGCCCCTTCACACATTCAGTATTCCTGGGAGTCCTGCAGGTGAGTGCTTCCATTTCACCATGGGAACTGACACACAACACAATATTTAATTGTTATGCATCATTACTGGCACATTTGTGAAAACATGTTCATTGAATTCAAGACTTGTCAAGCATAAATATAACTGCATAAATGGAAAATTTGGATTGGCCTGATGCAGGTGCAGGAGTTTGCACTTGGCCTTTTTAAACTCATGAGGTTCACATGGGCACACTCCAGCCTGCAAAGGTCCCTCTCTGGATGCCATCCCCTCCCTCACACGGGTCACCTGAGCCACTCAGCTCAGTGTCACTCCCATATTATATGTAACTATAAATTTCTATTAGGATTCTGAGAGTTAGTACAAACTTAATAAGCTCAATTAAAGAAAATTTTTTAAAAAATGACATAGAACTTACCAGTATGTGTTCTAACATGTGTTTTGAGGTGGTGGCTTGCAGCAAAAGCCTTCCCACAGCCATCATGCTCACACCTGAATGAGGCATCACAGGAGAGTCAGCATCAGCCCCCTTGAATGCATTAGCTGCAACCTTAAATCATGCTTTGCAACAGTCCCAGGACTCTAAAAAGCAGGCCCAAAGCTAAGCTCTGTTAGCAACCAGCTATCTCCCAGCAGCTGCTGTGCATGCTACACACATCATAGCAGGGCTCTGAGTAGGACTTTAAAACCCAAGCACAAAGGCAGTATTTGGGGTGTCTCCTCCATGGAACACACACTGCATCCCAGCAGAGAGCAGCAATGGGTTTTAAAAGATGCTCACCATAGCACAGGTTCATGTTTTAAAAACTACCTTAACTATTCTTGCCTTTTAGTACAATCACTGCACCCACAGTTAAAGGCAGCTGGGCAAGCTGGAGAACAAACAGGCTCCCATGCCAGCCAGCCACCTTCACTTATTTCTCAGGAGATCACCATTCCATTCAGAGCAGGAACAGCTGCTTTTTGGCACAGGTGCCTCGTTACCTGAGCCACAGAAGCCAGCACACAGCCAGTGACTCACCGAAATGGCTTTTCTCCTGTGTGTGTCCGAATGTGCTTCCTCAGGTCACTGTGCGTTGTGAAGTATTTGCTGCAGCCTTCTGATTCACAGTTAAATGTTTTCCCTGTGTGAAGCCTTTGATGTGCTTTCAACCTAAAAAACATGGCCAAAAAATCCCTCTTAGGACTGGTAGGATAAGACAGACCTGGCCTGAGGCAAGCAAGCCATTCTTTCCAATGTGCAGGACAGGATCACAGGCTGAACATATCCTGGGCAGAAGGTAATGAGCTCATGGAAGTGACTGCTGTCAGTTCCAAAATCCTCCAACAAGGCTGAGAGACCCTTGTGTTCATCCACCACCTTCAATGCTATTGGAATATAAAGAAGTCACCACAGTTCTGTCATCCTACCCTTTGGACAGCACTGCCACACTTGAGGGGTTTATATTCACACCTGTACGTGGAAGAAGCAAAACAATTGTATTCAAACACAAACACAAAGTAGATGCAACCTGCAGAACAGCAACAGCTACATCTACTAGAAAATTCACCAGAGCCTTTCCACCTGGAGTGATGAACACCCCCTCACCTGTACAGTGTGCTGAACACTCTCTCACCTGTACAGTGTGCTGAACACTCTCTCACCTGTACAGTGTGCTGAACACTCTCTCACCTGTACAGTGTGCTGAACACTCTCTCACCTGTACAGTGTGCTGAACACTCTCTCACCTGTACAGTGTGCTGAACACTCTCTCACCTGTACAGTGTGCTGAACACTCTCTCACCTGTACAGTGTGCTGAACACTCTCTCACCTGTACAGTGTGCTGAACACTCTCTCACCTGTACAGTGTGCTGAACACTCTCTCACCTGTACAGTGTGCTGAACACTCTCTCACCTGTACAGTGTGCTGAACACTCTCTCACCTGTACAGTGTGCTGAACACTCTCTCACCTGTACAGTGTGCTGAACACTCTCTCACCTGTACAGTGTGCTGAACACTCTCTCACCTGTACAGTGTGCTGAACACTCTCTCACCTGTACAGTGTGCTGAACACTCTCTCACCTGTACAGTGTGCTGAACACTCTCTCACCTGTACAGTGTGCTGAACACTCTCTCACCTGTACAGTGTGCTGAACACTCTCTCACCTGTACAGTGTGCTGAACACTCTCTCACCTGTACAGTGTGCTGAACACTCTCTCACCTGTACAGTGTGCTGAACACTCTCTCACCTGTACAGTGTGCTGAACACTCTCTCACCTGTACAGTGTGCTGAACACTCTCTCACCTGTACAGTGTGCTGAACACTCTCTCACCTGTACAGTGTGCTGAACACTCTCTCACCTGTACAGTGTGCTGAACACTCTCTCACCTGTACAGTGTGCTGAACACTCTCTCACCTGTACAGTGTGCTGAACACTCTCTCACCTGTACAGTGTGCTGAACACTCTCTCACCTGTACAGCGTGTTGAACGCCTTCTCACAGCCCTGCACGTCGCACTCGAAGGGTTTCTCCTTGGTGTGCACCCTGACGTGGATTTTGAGGCTGTAGGAGGTGAGGAAGGCCTTGCCACAGCCCTCCTGGTTGCACACGAAGGTGTACTCCCCCCGGTGCGTCTTCTGGTGCGTGCGCAGGTTGCCAGCGGTGCTGTAGGTGCGGGGACAGCCCTCAAAGGTGCACTGGTAACGCTTCACCTGAAGGACAAAATGCTGCATGCTTAAGGATTTTTAATGATTTCTGGAGTCCAGACGTGGATGTAGTCCTTTGATGCAGTCAGACAAGAGATTTTGACCCCAAAGTCCCCCCAGAAAATTTACTGCCGATTAATTCTCTGACAAGAACATTCCTGCTGCACTCTGAGGAAGGAGTGGCACATGGGAAAGCAGCTGGGCTTGCAGAACAGGAATCTAACAGATAGGGAAAAAGGAAAAACATAATCTAAAATTTTTCTAGCTAAAAATCTGATAAAACAGTTGGAAAGAACATTGAGGAGCCATCAAATCTGTCCACTACTCACTGTGCAGCACCTGCATTTTAGTTCAATGCTTCCTGCAGAGCTACTTATTTGTGGAGCAGGGAGACAAAGGAAAATGCACTGTCACAAACCCACTGCCCTGCGTGCTGAATTCCCATCAACACCTTGAACCAAACAGGTTTTACCATCTCCCACGGTCTAACCAGCAGTCCCTTCATTACTTCACTCTATCCCAAAACAGCCTTCACTGAGCCTTGTTCCTCCCTTCTGTGGCTACTGAAACAGTCAGTGCCTGAAGTGTAAGGGACCACATCAGGTCACAAGGACACCCAAATAGAGCTGTCACAGATTTCTCAGGAAGCCATCGAGATCCCTAGGACAATTTCTCATGGAACTCCATTTGGTACAGGCACGAGGGATCGTTTAGAAGCTTGTGCAAGTGGTAACACCTCATGAAATCTCATCCTCTCTTGTGAAGCAGAAGGAATACATGCCTGATCTGCCTGAATAAAGTGATCCTCCACCATTAATTACCAGACTGATGGCTTTCATTGGACTGTTAAAAGTTCAGGAACCTCAACACCTAATAGTGATTGAGAGCCCAAGAGAGGACTTGGCAAGTCACACCAGCTATAAATCAGGTTTTAGACAGTTCTCCATAACAGAACAGAAATAGCTTCTTGGTTACTTTCAACCTGTTTTGTAGGGGACAAAACTGCCAGCAGGACTCATTTAAGAAAATTCTATCTTTTGTGTTTCTCAATCCATGATCTCTTGTTGCTCCCACAACAGGCTGGCATTCACCTTCACCTTGCCTGAGTAAAACCTTCATATTTGGAGAACATTAAACCCTCCTGTGAGACACACAAGAGACCTTCACACAGGGCACAGAAATACCATCGTGTGCTGGGTTTGGCTGGGATAGAGTTCATTTTCCTCACTTGTATAGAGCAGGTTCTGGATTTGTGCTCAACACAGGGCTGATGATACTGAGATGGATTTTTTTAGTGCTTCTCATTCCACCCCACCAGCAAGGGGCTGGGGGTACACAGGGAGTGGGGAGGGGACACAGCCAGGACAGCTGACCCTGACTGACCCAGGGACATCCCAGACCATGTGATGTCATGCTCAGTACAGAAAGCTGGGCAAAGAGGAGGAAGGGGAAACATTTTGTGCTCCCCAGTCTCTGTTTGCTGGAGCCCAGCTTTCCTGGGCATGGCTGAGCTCCTGCCTGCCAGGGGAAACAAGGAATTCATCCCTTCACATTTTCAACTGGCCACTCAGCACTCTCAGAGAAGGAAACAGTAATTTCACTCTAAGCAACCTGCCCTTAATTTACAGTTCAAATCAGGCAGAAATCCTTGGGCATTTATCACCACTAAATGCCCAAGAACTGCAGCATGGTTACAATGGTTAGGCTGTGCTGAGGCAGCCACAACACAGGAGCACAGAGCAGTAACACACCAAAGCAAAAAGCACATTTTATTACATGAGGAGGGTACATCATCCTCCCCCAGGATCACCAGATCCAGTACAATTTGTGTATCAGTGCTGAAGTAAATTTTCCCTGCTACAGCTTTAAGGCAGCTGGAAGTTAACACTTTACAGAACATTTGGTACACAAGGGATCTGACACAGGCAGGAACTACCTGAAAATCAAGGCAGGGCTCTGTTAAGCTTTGCAGGTGTTTACATTTAGGTCTAGAAGAAAAAGGCCAGTATGAATTACAGATTAAGCTGTTTGGTTCCCAGCTGTCACTGCCCATGTGTAAGGGAAGGTGGCAGCAGCAACATCAGTTTAATGGCCTGAACTCTGCTCCCCCTCCCCCAAAGGCCAAAGCTTTATGTCACAAATTCATCCCAGCACACCACAGGCAGCAGCAATATCTCCACCACATCCTGAGCAAAACAAACCTTTCTGTGAAGCACCACAGCATTTAATTCTCTTCTCACATTAGCACATCAACACACTGCTCATACACACAAAACCACCAGAGATTGATCTGAAAGCCCCACAGAGACAGCACCAGGGCACAACAGGAAACAAACAAGGCAGCAGAGGCCAAGCCCTGGGCAGGCAGGACAGGGCCCAGGGATTCTGAGGCCAAACACTGTGGCTTTTGGCCAGGGACAGTGAGGTGCTGCTGGAAGAGACCTGATCCAGCATTTACCTCAGAAAACTCATTGTGCAATAGCCAAGGGGGCTGGAGAAAGCAGAGCTCACACCCTGGTTCAAAGTCTACAGTAACTGCTCTGTTTGCCTTTAACTCTTCCTGAGCTTACCATGTTCCCCCAATGGCTACATTTTCTGTGAACAAATAACTGGATTTGAAATATGAAACTGTAATCATGTTTGTTCTTACCCACACAATTACAGTGAGATGTATAACAGAATTTAAAAATAACAAAGGTACTAAAGTGCAAAATCCCCTTTTTAGCTTCATAAATGTCTAAGGCTGACCTGAAAATCTAAGACTTTACAACATTTATCTCAAGTGTTAAAACTGTTGCAGACATTTTGCAAGTACCAAAGAACAGAGCTGCTGATTTCCAGAGATGATCCAGATGTTTGGGAGCTTTAGAGCTTTCCTTTCCTCACCTCCAGACAACTGATCAGAGCTTTGAAACAGCAGGCAAAAAGGCCTTTCACACGTGCTCAGGGCTCAGTGCCACTGCCTGCACATTCTGGTATCACTGCCCTCTATTCTGGGAAATCAGTTCCAGAAATGGAAAATAAATTCACATGAAGCATTTCACTAGGAAATTCCTACAAGCCTCCTCTAAAAAGCAAGGCTGAAACAATGAAGTCAGTTTCGTTGCACATGCAGCCACTGACCCTGCTCCCACCCCCTGCTCTGGGAGCAGCTCAGGGCCCCACAGAGAGGAAAGTGAGATACCTCAGCACCTGCTAAGGTGAGTAAGTGACAGCAGGAGACTCCAACAGGCTCAGTGAACACACCTCAGCCCAGGAAAGGACTGAGACTCCCCAGCTGCAGAGCTGAGCCCCCCCAGCCCCATTTCCCAGCACTCAGCCACGATGGTGACAGCTCTGTCACAGCCTGTGCCACTGGCACTGCCACCTGCACTGGCACACCACCTCGTCACCCTCACACAACTCAGGCAGGCCACAGAAGGAGCATAAGCCATCCTGAGATGGTGTCACAGTCAACTTCCCTTTCCTCTTGCACCCAAAAAGAAGAGCCCCAGGAGAAGCCCTCCCCACTGTGCATCCAAAAAGAATTCATCAGGGAAACAGAATTAAAAGTAAACTCCATTTTAACCATGCAGCCCGACCTGAGCTTTCAAAACACATCAGATGGCAGCTTAAAGCTTCCCTCTTCTCCTTCTCACAGGCTCCCTGTGACACAATAAAACTACAAATAATTTAAAATTTGGCATCTCACATTTGGTACTCCAGCTCCCTTAACTGTGACCTCAATGTGCTTTTCTTGAGAATGTGGCCAGAGCAACAGCTCAGGGTGCTCCAGCTGCCTCTGACCTCCCAAAACAATGACCTGAGCAGAAGAAAACCTGAAGATCACTAAAATGACACACAAAGGTGTGTCAGTGCCACACCCTCCTGCCATCCAGTGTCACCAGGTGCCTTCTGGCAGGTTCCTAGGGCAGCAGGTGGTGGCAGAGGGAAGAGGGATGGCCCTGGCAGCTCTGCTGGGACATGGCTCTCCCCAGCACACTGTGAAGCTGAGGATGACAACCAGAGCAGATTTACACAAAACCCCTCAAAAACGAGCTAAACTTCTGCCCCTCGCCTCAAACACAGCAAAACTGCTGCTCCTCTCCTGAAAAACAGCAAAACTGCTGCTCCTCTCCTGAAAAACACAGCAAAACTGCTGCCCCTCTCCTGAAAAACACAGCAAAACTGCTGCCCCTCTCCTCAAAAACACAGCAAAACTGCTGCCCCTCTCCTGAAGAAAACACAGCAAAACTGCTGCCCCTCTCCTGAAGAAAACACAGCAAAACTGCTGCCCCTCTCCTGAAAAACACAGCAAAACTGCTGCCCCTCTCCTCAAAAACACAGCAAAACTGCTGCCCCTCTCCTGAAGAAAACACAGCAAAACTGCTGCCCCTCTCCTGAAGAAAACACAGCAAAACTGCTGCCCCTCTCCTGAAAAACACAGCAAAACTGCTGCCCCTCTCCTGAAAAACACAGCAAAACTGCTGCCCCTCTCCTGAAAAACACAGCAAAACTGCTGCCCCTCTCCTCAAAAACACAGCAAAACTGCTGCCCCTCTCCTGAAGAAAACACAGCAAAACTGCTGCCCCTCTCCTGAAGAAAACACAGCAAAACTGCTGCCCCTCTCCTGAAAAACACAGCAAAACTGCTGCCCCTCTCCTGAAAAACACAGCAAAACTGCTGCCCCTCTCCTGAAAAACACAGCAAAACTGCTGCCCCTCTCCTCAAAAACACAGCAAAACTGCTGCCCCTCTCCTGAAGAAAACACAGCAAAACTGCTGCCCCTCTCCTGAAGAAAACACAGCAAAACTGCTGCCCCTCTCCTGAAAAACACAGCAAAACTGCTGCCCCTCTCCTGAAAAACAGAAAAACTGCTGCTCCTCTCCTGAAAAACACAGCAAAACTGCTGCCCCTCTCCTGAAAAGCAGCCCACTTTCAAAGGCTTTAAGGTGCACAAAGCCCAGAATCACATTTAGCTACTCACTTCCTTCCTCTTGGTTTCTGGGCACTCAGACTGCAAAGTGAGTGTTGCTCCCTCGATGTTCCTTGGCATGGGAGTCGAGCCAGGATTTATTGTCAGATGAATCTGATCTGGAGAAATAATGTGTTGCACATAACCCTGTGACATCCCTTCATGATCTGCTATTAAATGAAATCCTTCTTCGTGACCCTCGGGTAAAAAAGGCAAGTGGTCACCACACTGTCCTTCATCCTCCTCATCCTCCAGCACGCTGTGGTCCTGCTCGATGAGCACAGTTGTCCTGTCATACACCGTCCCGGACGAGGAGGACACCAGCCCGTTTTTGTCAGCAAACCTCATCATATTTTCATCCTGGGCTAAGTCGTCTTCCTCCGCTTCATAGTAGATGGCGTTGCCCTCGGGACTGTTCTCGCCCATGGCTCCGCGCCTCTCGCCGCGCTACCGGGAGCTCCGGCCGGAACGGCTCATCTGCAACACAACGACAGCCGTGAGGGGAGTCAGGCGGCTCGGCCGGCCCGGCCCGGGCCCCGCTGCGCTCGCAGGCACAGCCCCAGGGCGGCCGGTGGCG
>VZRH01001504.1:75687-87619 GCA_013397555.1 Urocynchramus pylzowi | reverse complement strand
GCGGCCGCGCGCGCCTCGCGGCCCTCAGCGACATCGGGCACAGGCCGCGAAAAGATCTTTTTATTTAAATAGCAGGGATTCAAAAATTCTCGTCGTTTTAACAAGTTAAATAAAATACAGTGTAAATATCATCTCTCTCCGTGTTTTTTTAACTCGTCTACATACAGCTTATCGGGAAACTTTATGTACTTTGCAGCATAATCAGGTGTCAAACTGCCCGATCTCTGCCTTCGAAAGCAACAGATTGTATAAAATACCGTGATATCAAAAAAAGTGCCAGTGTAATGTACAAAAAAATATTTTTTTTTTTTACAGTAATTCAATGTCTACAAGTCAGATTAACCGCATGTGATATTCATGGTAAATCGTCTTCTCTGAGGAGGAACTGGCGGATGAACTGCTGAGCTTTCCTCTTCTCAGCGATGTCGGGCGTGGGGTGGCCGGCGGGAGGTCGCAGTAACAAGCCACCGAACACGCTGGCTGTGGGAAAAGCCACACGGACACACGGTGAGAGCAGGACACGGAGGCAGCCCGGGAAGACAGCCTGGCTTTGGAGCGAGGCAGGATAAAGCTGATAATCCCCACATCTCTGGGTGGCTTCCCCACACTCCTGCTTTTCCGTGGACTATTCACTAATAATGAAAGGTTCAAAGCACTACAAGCCACCACCACATTTGGGTATGAAGTGTTTTGTGCAGCCCCTCTGAACGCAGCGTTATTTTGCAGGCCTTACCAAGAATATTCACATCCAAATGGTTTTTCCCTGAGTTCTTCAGTAGCTCTCGTAGAAATGCCATCAGATATTCAAACACATTTTTATGGAACAGTGGTAGGTCAGAGATAATCTGAGGAGGGAAAAACACCAACACTTATATTGCAGACACAGCAATGCCTTCCAGCTGCACCTGCCCCCAAAATCCCCCAGTCTGCAGGTGCCAACAGCTCTTTATAACCTAAAAGCACCAGTTCCAGATCATTTCTATTGACAGAGGATTAAGTTACTGAGAGCAAAACCAGGTGACTGGTGTAGCAGAGGCCAGTCTGCCCGCCCTCCCTCTGGAACTGGTGTGACTAGAGACCAGTTTGTCCGCCCTCCCTCTGGAACTGGTGTCACCAGAGACCAGTTTGCCTGCCCTTCCTCTGGAACTGGTGTCACCAGAGGCCAGTTTGGCCACTCTCCCTCTGGAACTGGTGTCACCATAGGCC
Organism: Urocynchramus pylzowi; assembly: GCA_013397555.1. Classification (NCBI taxonomy): domain Eukaryota; kingdom Metazoa; phylum Chordata; class Aves; order Passeriformes; family Fringillidae; genus Urocynchramus; species Urocynchramus pylzowi. The sequence goes on along the minus strand of VZRH01001504.1, from coordinate 86,413 downwards.
AGTTTGGCCACTCTCCCTCTGGAACTGGTGTCACCAGAGGCCAGTTTGCCCGCCCCCACTCTGGAACTGGAGCTGGTCCCTCAGGGCAGTACCTGGCAGCTCTGCCCATAGTTGCTGGTGCTCTCCAGACAGGAGCTGTAGAACCTGCAGCAGATGACAGGCTCAGGAAGGCTCTCCAGGAACAGCAGCAGGGCCTCTGCCACTGAGTGGTTGCTGCCCACTGATCCAATGGTTAAGGAAGAGCACAGCACTTAGGACCTAGGCTGGTCCTATTTCTGCTGAAACATGAATGAACTTTGGGTTAGGTGTCCCAGAACTCTGCCTACAGCTCACAGCTTTGGGTTGATCCCCTGGCCCCACACGAGCTGTTGCTGTTAGCAGTTGGGCGCTTGTGGCATTCATTGACATTGGCAGCACTCAGCAGAGCATGACACAGAGCCACGAGGAAATGCAGAGCTCAGGTACCCCAGGAGGAGAGACAGCAGCTTAAAAACCTCTCAGTTTTGGCAGTCTGGCATAGTGAGCCTTCCTGGACATCAGTCTAAAAGGATACGGAAAGTGTCGTACATTCCCTTGTCCAAACAGTCTCGGATTTGCTCAAATTCAGATCTGAGGCCTGGCTGCTGAAACAGGTCCTCCTGCAAAGACAACCCTTCATCAGTCCAAGGAAAACAGAAGAACTGTGGATAAACAGAGCAATGTCCTTATAATCTGCCTGGAAAGTCTCTCCAAATTGGTGGCTATCACCCAAGTCTGCTTGATACCTGGACACTGCTGATACCTGGACACACAGACATGGTCACTGGCACCAAACAGTACAACCTGGGGCATCAGGACCACTTATCTCCCATGGCCTTTGGCCAAATACACCCAGCTCGTGGTGATTGCTGTTACCAGTATCTTCTTCAAAACTTAACCCAATGCAAACATCTCATTTTGTGTTTCCAGTGCCAACCTGCTGGGAAGCGTTGCGATTCAAGTGATCCACCATCATCCACAGCTCTTTTGGGATGTCCATAGGCTTTTCATCTTGGGCAGGATCATCACTCATGTCTACTGGCATCAGGGTCTGAGGGAGGGCAGTGTGGGCAGGAGGGAGACAAACAAAAGGTAGCTAGCCAAGTTCTTATTCAACTCGGCAAAAATACTTCACAAAGCTTATACCTGAGAATTGAGACTTCTTAATAAAAACAGACAGGCCTTAGCATCTAGTTTTTATGCTCTTGTGTGTTTGGAAGGGAATCTTGTCTTTAACTCACAAGTCTCCGAATGGATTCTGCTGACATGTCCTGGATTGGTTCCCTCATGTAACACAGTGTATGGATGGGAGACCCAAAGCAACTTGGCAAATAGCTGCCTGTTACGGATAGAAAATAATCCTTTCCTCTGACAAGATGCAAGACTAAGATATCTTCAAGTTTTTCCTCTCCAGAGTTTAAGCGAGTAGCTGATGATTTATTAACAAACACCTCCAGCTCAACTGTGATCTCAGCATCTGCCAGAAGATGATAAAAAACCCAGACTCAGTTACAACCAGTATTAAACCAACAGCCTGCAAACAGGCACAGCACTCTCAGAAGTGTAGAGGGAACTAAGCCAGAAGGGGCCAATATCACCTCATTAACATGAGACAAAAGGAGGAGCTCACCTGAGAGCAAGAAGCCCTTACTGGGATTAGCAGTCAGCCACTCCTTGCAGTAGGTTTCCTCATCTGGTTTGGTGATAAATTCGAACTGGCAGGGCACTTGGCCATTGCGGATTGTAAACCTCTCTACCTGCAGCTGCATGTATTTAACGTCCTCAAAATGGATCTAGAAACAAATGACAGTCAACTGTCATTTTCTGTCCTGTGGTTTAATTATTAAGCAGCAAGACAAATAGATTAACCCCTTGCTCCCACCCCTATCTCCTCCAGGACTGCATAGGATCACACATGCATACTCTGAATGCCAAAGTCCTTTCCATCAGGGGGCCCTTTAAAACAAATGCTGCCCTCAAACAACTACAATAAAATTGAGAATGAGATAGCTGTGGCCTCAAATGTCTCCTGGGCTTATCTTTATAGTCCCAACACACAAAGCAAATGCTGGTTTGTGACCTTCTCCAGACCCTTACAATTTTACATTTTATGTTTGAAAGCACAAGCCAGAGCAAGGGTCACAAACCACCTTTTTACTTTCTCTTCCCACCTCAGGGAATGACACACCTTGTGTTTCAGCCTTGAACTGTGAATGGAATTCACCAGCATCTAAATAGGAACAAAGATTCCTAGGGCTTGTAAACAGAGAGCAGCTGGAAGTCAAAATATTCTACTTTTTGGAACCAGACCCAAGGGTCTAGGATCCATCTTCTACTGCTGGGGTCTAGGGTTGCTCAGTTCCTTCAGGGAGTGCTGGCACATGACCGTGCCCTACCTCTCTGCGGGACAGTGTCACCGAGGGAATGTTGGCATTCTCCAGCTTATCCAGGGAGCGCACTATTTCCTCAAAGGCTTTTCGGTAGAGCTCTTCATTCACAACCTTCACCTGAAAAAAACACACACTGGAGCAGCTAGCATTGGCTGTGCCTCTGCAGGACAGCTGGAACTCAGCTGCAAACATGGGAAGTAATTTGAGTTTAGCAGCACACTAGGGTATACAACACAGGGAATGGGCAGAGCTGTTTGGAGCACTAATCTCCAAGATCTTCTCATGATCCAACAGTAAAGGACCTTGCCATAACTAACAAGAGTCACTCAGTCAGTAGTAGATCAACCTTTTATTTTTTCCCTCAGAAAAAATAAGAAGTTTGACAAGACACTACTGTGTTCCCAAAGAGCACTGACAGACATTCAGGCCTTGTCCAGCTTAACTGCAGTATCATTTACACAACCCTTACTTAGTGTGGTCAACAATCCCATCTCCATATCTGATCCAGCCCACCTTTCAAGCCATTGTTCTGTGCAGATAAAAGCAGGAGAGAGAAATCAGCACCCAGGGAATGAGGTCAGCAGAGTTACTTCATCCAGTTACTTCATCACTGACACACTTACCCCAATATCAAACACAGAGCTCACTGGCTTGTGGTCACTGAGCTTCAGAGCCATGTGGCTGCGATAGCTCAGCTGGGCAATGTTCTGCCCTTTCCAGAGTATCCGATCACACCACGCTGGAACACGACACTTCTCACTAGAACAGAGGGAAAAATCACCATTTCCAGGCACAGGGCAGAACACTGCTCACCCAGAGATCAGGCTTTCCTGGAGCTCATTCTCTATCAAAGTGGTATTTTTAACAGTTTCTTCACATAGATATAAAAACTTTGAGTGTCTACTATAAGGTATCTCTAGCTCATGCTTTACTTCCTACTTCTTCAAAGGTGCAAGATACAATCAACATACAAAGCAATACTCAGGTATTTTTGAGAGCCATGAAAAATAAAAACTCAGGCTCTACATTTAAAGTTTGCATTTATTGTTTTCACTGACAGCTGCACAGATTTAATTTCTGCACTTGCAGCTGAAGTTCCTGAGACTAGAGGAGCTGCTCTGTCTATAGAGCATTACAAGAAGGATGGTTCTTTAAAGCTTTTGAAGAGCAGCACAGTTGACTCCACATCAACCCTGGCTGGTCTCACCTGAGCAGGTACAAGAGAGATCAACAAAAATGAGATCCTAAAAATTTTGCTTGGGAAAAAACAACAAACTAGACAAAAATAATTAAACTAGCTAAAAGGATTCATTAACTTTGTTAATGAATCACCTCTAAGAGGAAACCTAACAGGATTATTACTAGGAAAAAATATTAGGAGTATCTGACAAATAGCTGTGGGAGAGAAACAACTTAAATAAATGTAAACAGGACATTAATTTTGGAGCAAAGGGAGAGAATCAGAAATAATCTCAGGACTGTTCCTACTTTAGACCTGCAATATTTTTTAGCCTTGTTTTTACTTCCTTCAGTGATAACATCAGCCATTTGTAGCATCACATCTGAGACAATCACTGTACCTTGTGTCCCAGTCGTCACAGCCAGCATCATACTTATATGTTGGCTGGAAAGAGATCTCTCCTTCTGTGAAGCCTTCAAAGGCTGCATTTGCCTTCATTTGCCTCTTCAGCTACAAAAGAAGAAAAGATGAAAACTTTAATTTTAGATAATCGCAAGCACAATTTCCAGATGGAGTAAAAGGGAGACACTGAGCACAGCAAAGGCCAAGGAGTTGTGTGGTTTGTACCAGGCACCCTCAGCACCACGTGCAGGTAGGTGAGACATCAGTACCTGGTCATACTGGCAAAGCTCTAGAAATGCTTTCTCCTCTACAAGCTGCTTCACTTTTGCCACATCCAGTTCCTCCAGACGATAGTTGAGGTCCCCCAACCACAGGATCACACTGAAAGAGAACAAACACCAGAATGTGCAGAGGTCTGAAGCTGCTCCAGAGCACAGCCAGCCATGGACAGCAGCTCCCCTCTGCAGCTCTGGGGCTCTCCCCATCACAACCCCTCTGCTGAGCTGCTCTCATCAGGAGTAACAACAGTGGAAACTTAAAAGAGAAGCTACCTTTTCTCATTTTGCCATTATTAATCACTGTTCTGCATGTTTGTCACTATCCCTTCATGACTGCTGCTGTTACTGTTCCACAGTGCCTGAATTCCACAGCTGGGGAAGTCAGTGCTTATTCCTGCCCCATCCCCACTCCAGGCTTGAGAATAAAACAAGGCTTGGGAGAGCATAAGGTGACAAGTGACCTGTCAGAACTGTGTGGGTGAGCCCTGTCCAAACCAGGTGAAGCTCTTCTGGCCCCTCCAGCTGACAATTATTGCCCCCTCCTCACCCCCCAGCCCATTCACAGTGCTCCCTTGCACATGCCACAATTCCCACAGCCAGATGGGAAGCATACTCGTGCTTGCCAATAGTGAGAGGGGGCAAATTGGGATCCGACTGGCAGAACTGCATCCGTGAGCAGATGTCTTTGAAGTCCTGGTTCCTCCGCTCGTATTCCTCCGTGTGAGCTGCGAGGTGAGAATTCACAACGCACACGCTGGTGTTATGGAATTTAAACCTGATGGCAACACCGCCTTTGTTACCCTGAAAGAGAAGGACAAAGACATTGGTCAGAAGCTTCTACACTGCAGATGAGTCACTAGCAGTGGACAAGCCAGAAGACTTTGAGACAGAGTGTTTAATTCCAGAGGAATAGGCTGAAAATGCTGATTAGTGATCACTGCTTTGAACATTGGTGCACACCTGGCAGTTCCTTCTCACAGTGCCCTGAGCTGGCATGGGGATAGGACTATCTGCTTCCAGAGGCAGCCCTTAGCTGCAGGAATAACCATTGCATCCAAGGAGGAGGCTCTTCCAAATCTCACCCCTTCCCATGCACATTTGCCATTCTTACCATCCTCCCCATGATTCCAGTTCCCACAGTCTCAACTTCCACCTCGGAGATGTTCAGAGCGAGTTCTGCCTTCACATACAACAGGAGCATGATCCCCACCAGCCGCACAAGTTTCACCTGAAAAACAGACCCTGCTCCATTCACTGCTGTCATGGAAGAGGTTTGCTGACAGAAGGCACATCCATCCATCTATAACATGGGTCACCAAAGAGAAAATTTCAGGATCCTCCAGTGCACCAGCAGGGCTCACAGTGCACAGGCCCCCAGCAGCACAGCCCAGGAAGGAGCTGGGAGCAACGTCAGTAAAGGAAGTTGAAGCCCAAAGCAAGAGCTACAGCACAGACATAGGCTCATGGAAGGAAATTCCCTTCAACAACAGAGACAAGAGATGAAGCAGACCTGTGAAGCAGGAGCTAAAACAAAAGCAGTATTCCTACCAAAATACCTTCACAATTCATTCCACCATACATTGTAAGCAGACATGGAAGAAGGCACAGAACTTCCTATTCTCCTTCCCCAAGACAGCAGGAGCTCCCTTTAAGTGGGGAAGCCTGGCTCTGTTTCCCATCCTGCCCCTGCCTCAGCACCCTGCACAGAAACATCACCTATAGAACCTGCACAGCCTCTGAAGACACAGCCATTGAGAACAAGAGAAAGCAAAGGGAAAAGAGAGCCAAGTGGGAAATGATTCCACACTCAAACCTCCCCAAAAGCCACATTTACCTTTGCATATTTGGCATCTGGGTGAAGACTATCAGTTACAGCTTTAAACCATTCTTCTTCCTTCGGTGTGTCATTGAAAAAGAAGGCTTCTTTAGTCAGATCAAGCTCCTGGAAACTGTGTTAGAGGAAGGAACCCATGGATGCATGCACTTGTTTATAATTCTCCAACCCCTTCTCTGGGAAAGAACTAAATCAGCTTATACTCACTAAATTTATAACTGAAAACTCAAATTCAGTTATGCTGATTGCGTATGTATGTCAAATGTAAAGCTAAATTACTGTCATTACTACACCAAATGGCATTAAGGATTTTGTAACACTGAGAGGCCAAACCCTACCAGACCAACAACCCTTACAGGCTGTGGGCACACCCACCCTGGAGCTGTGCATGCACTACACCAGTGCCAACATTCCTGTGGTGTCCTGGCTGAACTCCTCTGGGTGACAGATCAGCCTGCAGAGCCCAGGTTAGTGAGGATGGGCCAGGGACAGACACTCACCCCACGCAGTAAATGTCTGGAGGCTCAGCATCACACCTCAGCCAAGGCTGGAGGCTCTCTGTGGGTGACTGACCATTCACGTTGTATGTCCCCACAAAAACCCTGCAAAGACAGTGACAGAGCCCCAGAGCTGCAAACTGGGAGAGCAAACTTCCTGCAGAGCCCAGGAAACAGCACTGCTGTTAACCAGGTAAACAATGTTCTATATAACTAAGGTGCTGCCAGGGAAAATTAAGAAAGGTGACAAAGTTTAAATCCCTAAAATTATTTAACTACAGGTGCACCTTTACAGATGCATTTTTACAGAAGGACACGTTGTTATATACAAAGTGTTAAAGAAAAAACAAAAATAAGGCTGTAGCTGTGCAGTAGCAGTTTGAAATTATAAATTCAAAGAATGAGATGCATAAAACTATTTCAAACACAGTAAAGTTTTGGTCCTAATTATGTATTTCACTCAAGCTCTTTCTTATGAGCTTATTGGAACAACTACATGGATAAGCAGTGGACAGAAATGGAGAGGGAGAAGGCTGGAGTACACAGAGCTGATGCATTTCCAGACACTGTCTAAAATAAACACAGAAAAAAAAGTGATTTCAAAAAGGCCATTTCCTCCACAAGAACCATGAGGCAAGTCTTGATAGAGACATGAATGAAATTCTGCTCTGCTCATGCCCTAACGTGGAAAGAAACTGCTCTGGAAAGTATGGACTGTACTTTTCTACAGAATTTCCTGTTTGTGAGGACACAGGATGACATAACAGATGAGTTATTCTGGCAGTCTATGCTAAGTTACAGCCCACAAAAGTAAGTTCTTCTCAGGAATGATCATTACCTGTAGTTCTGGATGTGTGTGTAGGAGTCCTCCATTTGTACAAGCTGGGATTTAACAATAGTATCTCTGAGGCCAAACTTTGGTTCTGATAAGATTGTGGCCTTGTTCGAAGCCATGACGCGGGAGGCCCGAACCTGTTCAGTTCTCACTTCAGGCTTGAGTTTGTTTTGCCTGCAAATGAAAGCAAACCCACAGATGAAGCCCAGGCTATCCCCACACCTTAACATATTTCTGCCAACGAGGCCTTAATTCACATTTTCCTGTCTGTTCACTAAAGAAAGATAATATTTGGGATAAGCCAAGAAGACTGAAAAGAGCATTTCTTAGCAGGGTTGAGATCTCCAGACAAAAGCAGTTTAACTAACTAAAATAACAAATGGTTTTCACCATCCTGGTGCAGCCTGTTGATGCAGAGCAGCCCTTACTCATACCTGGAAAATGATACAAAACCTGTACATCTTCCCTGCTTACTGAAGCAAGGAGAGGGAAATCTCATCTCCCTCTGCCTCAGCCAGAGAATGAAGAACTGTGTTTGTTTATAAAACCTTCTGCTGGAAATATTCCAATTCTGCCCAGAGTGGGTGGAGGTAGAGGTGGTTTTACTTAGTGTCATCTGGCTCTGCAAACTCCTTTTGCAAAGGAATAATGCCACAGCTTGGGAATTCCCACCAGCAATTGGATGGTATAAATTTAAGGCCAGCATACCAATGCCAAGGACAGCACACGGACAGACTCTGAATGATTTGCATCAGGGTCCACAAAGTCCTGGGAACTGGAAAATCAAACTGTAACATTTTAAGAGTGTATCTATGAGACACAGTGGCTCCAAGCCAAAGCCCTCTGAATTCAAAATAAACAATGCTAGCAGGTCCTGTCCCACTAAACAGTCAAAATATGCCCAAACAGGGGACTGGAAGGATTGTAGGGAGAAGGAGTGGAATGAAATTTCCACTAATGTTTTGACAGCATGCTTATGCTGAACTTTTTTCTCTCTTAAGTAGAACCTGCAGATTCTCATCTCAAAAAGTTGCCAGCTTCTTCTCTAGAGCCCCCCACCTCTGTGCACTGACCTGGGAGCACTTCTATCACTGCTGTCGTGGCTGCAGCTCTGACTGACTGCAGCTTTTTTCCCATTTTGTTTGACACCTTCAGAGCCAACCGCTTCTGAAAAAAAAAACAACCAACAAAAAGTTTCACTTTAAACACAAAGTGTTCTTCCATTTATCAACATGCTTATGTAAACACTGGCAAAAATCTGTGGGCAGAAAATAATTTAGATTTGTGTGGAAAAACAAAGTACCCCACAGTCTCTCTTTCAGCTATCTGACAGATTTAGCTTACTCTGGCCCAAGTGTTGTGTGATGATGCAGCTTCCCCTGCAGAGGAAGGAATGACAGGAGCCAGAGAGCAGCAGAGCCACTGTCCTCTGTGGGAGCACTTGCTGCTGGCTCTCCTTTACAGCTAAGCTGAGGCAGGACTTAGCAGCACAAAATCCAGGGCTTTACCCCAGGAATCTGAAAAATTTATGTTAATAGCAGATTTTTCCTTTCTGAAGCAAGACAGGAAGTACAAGGAAAAGGGGGGAAAGGGGAAACAAACAAACCCCACAGTACCATTTAAAGGGTTTCTACCTATCTGCAAATACCCAGCAAGGCACAGGTGTCAAGACACCTCCAGGGCATAAAGAGTCACACCAGGGCCCCACTGAACCTGAGCAGAAACATCTGCCTGAATGCAAACTGCACGTTCCTGAAACAGTAACAGGGCTGCTAGCACACAAACCGAACTAACCACAGGAGTGACACTAAACACATCACACTACCTTAGCAAAATTGGACCAGTCTTTCAGCACTTTGTTTCAGTTACAATATTCTGCTCCTACAAGTTGCAAAATAACAGTTAAAACCAGAGGATTCTGGGGGAGGTCTCTGTGTTTAAGGTGCAAAACCAGCAATCTTAAAATCATGCTCCTCAGCACACAAATCTAATGATGATGTAGAAATTGTTAAGGCTGTTGGGTTCTAGGCATTCAGCTGAGCTTCTCCTCCAGTGAACATAACCCAGAAAAAATTAAGATGTTATTGCTGTCACAGAACATTCTGCAGAACAAGAGCGCAAAACAGAAATAGAACTTGCAGTACTTCACCCAGGCCCTCGGGATACAAACCAGATGACAAGAAGTGGCCAAATTCTCAGCCTGGATAACCTCTTCTGCCCAAGAGCCTTCTGAGAATAGACTGGGTAAGAGGATTTATCAGAGCTTGGACGCAGAAGAGCACATGACTGAAACCTCACTGCAGATCACAGAGCTCAAGTCAAGCAGAATGACCAGGAGCACACAGAGATGCACTGGGAAGTGTGGGCCCAGGGCCTTGGGACACAGCAGTTTCTCCATGGGCATTGAGAAATCAATTACTGCTCCTTGGACCTCTGCAAGCTCTCCCACTAATAACCATGCAACATCCCTTGAGAGTGAGTGACAGGAACCAACCTGAACCTTCACCTCAATGGACAATGGTTATTTTTGTGCCAAGAAAAGAGCAGATTCCCAGGCTTTATTACCTACATGGGTCCATGTTACTCGCCAGTGTGCAGAAGGCATTGCAGAATGGAAAGATGTGTGACTCTGATAATGTCACAACTCCTACCTGATCCAAAGATCAGAGTTACACACCACACCTTGCAATCTAACCTCATGGGCAGAAATCAGCTTTAGGTAGAATTCTTCTAAGAGATTAGCTTTGGAAAAGGGCTGTTTCCTTTAGATATGTTTGTATCTAGTCACAGATTTCTGTAGCCAGAGGGATCTACATGGTAGCGCTCTGAAGTGGAATAGTGACCTTGTTCGATAATTGAACTGAGCACAGAAATACAGAGCAACATGCAGAGATTACAGGAGGTATCAATTGCACAGGATTTGCAATTAAAGGAGATCCAAGCAGTAATAAAGGCATTAATGTTAAAAATGTGCAGTGACATTACAGAACAACAGGAAAATGTATCATATCTCCTGCATAAACAGGATTCATGCTTAACGTCCAAAGGGGAGAACTAAATTAGCCTCCATGCAACGAGAGCAGCCCAACCAAAACGCAGCAGGGTACAGCAAAACGCCAACATTCACGTTTTGAACCCCACACTGACTTCCAGGAACTGCTTTAGCTCTGAATCTTCTCACACGTGCGCTCCGCAAAGCGGGAAACGCCACCGAGCACCGGGAGCGGCGGAGCCAGCGGAGGAGGCGCCGGAAGAGCGCGGCCCGCCCGGCGGAGCCGGCCCGGGCGCACGG
>VZRH01001504.1:60131-73317 GCA_013397555.1 Urocynchramus pylzowi | reverse complement strand
GGATCCTGCAGGGCGGGATGCGGAGGACGGGGGAGGCACGGCACGGCACGGCCCGAGCCCCGCGCCTCCGGCTGGCCCCTCCCGGAAGGAAAGGGAGACTCAGAGGGGGAACCTCTCGGGTCGGCAGACACGGGAATGGATAATTTCCACGGAAAATCGCGAGATGGTCTTATGTTTGGTGGCCTCTTGAATTACTTTTTTGTTGAATATCAAGACGACCCAGCACAAGAGCCGTTATTCAAATCAATTAATGCGGGGTGTGGGAGTAAGTGCTGTAAAATATCACCAGAGCCTTTTGCACTGTAGAGACGGATGTAGCTCCTTCCGCAGATGTAGGAGATGTAGGTCGAAAGACAGGGAAAACCCGAGTGGTCTCGGTCAGTGACAGCTCTGCACCACTTCCCCAGTCCCTCTCTGCTCACCAGCGTGCAAGGCAACAGTCTGAAAACGCTGCTCTAAGCACCAAACCCTTCAAGAAGTGTGGTGCTGGGCTGTGTTTTTGAGATAGAACCACCCTTGACGTGAATACAGTGACACTGGCCTGAAACAAAGTAAACACACACCCCAAAGGCAGAGCTGCGGTTTTGCTGTACCAGAGCAGGCGCTGGCTGCAGCGTGGGAAGGGCCGGCTGTGGTGGAATGACGAGGTTTTCATCCACCCAGTCAGGGCTGGCACTGCTCCATGAGGGCCAGCGCTGCCGAGCCTCCTTGCTGGGAAAGCACACCAGGCTCCAAGGGCTCAAACCCACCCAGCCCAGCTCTCCTGCCCTCCCACAGGTCACACCGTGCTCAGCCACACTCGACACACCAGCACCAAAGGGGGCTGACACAAAGATTTTAATATTTTGCAATCTTTTTCTCTAAGGAACCGGTGACAGCAGAGGACAGTGGTGGCAGGGGACAGCACTGTGCATGTGTGTTCGAGTGGCAGCATTTTGACCCCAGGTAATTCTGCCTGGCCAGCTCCACCTGTGCTCTGGTGCTCACCTCTGGGCTCTGCCTTTAGCAGTAGAGAACCACAGAGGTGAAACAGAATCATCTAAAACATGAGACACTTTTAGATTAATCCAACTTCCCCTCCTAAGGCTGGGAGATGAAACATAAAGTTACTATTTTAAATACACAGGCAAGAATAATTTCATTGCCAGAGCACCTTGGAGCTAACAGGTCAGAGGGGGTGCAGGGAGACTGTGCCACAAGCAGGTCATTGATTAGAGCAGCCCTTGTGTCTCAGTCAATGCAGAATTTTCTGGGGTTTAAGGAGACCTAAAACCCTCTTGTTCCAGCTCCTGAAGTGCCCCATTCCAGCAGCAGAGGCACACACTGCACCACTCCCAGGATCCACAATTAGCTTGCAGGTCTCTCAGACCTACAGGATTTGGGCAGGGTAGGGTAGAATCCCTTGATGTAGCTTTCTAAGTGCACAAATTAAGGGCTTTTCCTCTGGGAAAAGGGGGAATCAGGAATCTTGGGATCTTGTTTCAGGTACATAAACTTTACTGAAATGCCAGGACTCACCCATCCTGGGATGGTGCAGGATTCAGAGTGCAGCTTAAGGGGGGTTTAGGATCAGCAGCAGGGACCTATGCAGGGTGAGCAAAGTGACCCCCAAGGGTGTGCAGCTGCCCATGAGCAGATGCAGAGGGCCCCAGACACCTTGTTGATGGGACAGGGACAGTACAGAGGACGTTTGCTAGCAGCCTTGGCTGAAGTCAGAGAGCAGTGGGATCCTACTGATCCTACAGGAGAGGCTGCAGAGCTGCCTGGCTGCTGCCTAATCCCAGAGGGAAGTGGAGACCCTGTAATTCAGGAGAAGGAGCACCCCACATGCCATGACCTTCAAGAGCGGGGCCAGTGCCGCCTGCCCAGCGCTGTTGACGTGAACGTTGCCATCCAGTTTCAGACAGCTGCCTTTTGGGGTAGCTGGGCAGCACTCCTGGTAACAGGCAGCCTTCATCCCACCAGCACAGACTGGTTTGGCAGCCTTGCAGGCTTTGCTACATCCTGCCATGTAATTCAAACCAGTCTTCTTCATCTGGAAGGAGAGAGACGTTAGCCTGGGGGTCATGCCGAGCCTTTAGTATTAGCATTGCAGGAACACAATGCTCTGCAGCCCCAGGCCATACCTCACAGAAGTCCTGTCCCAAAATGCATCTAGTGATGGTCTTCCTGCCTTTGAAACACTGGTCCCCGTGACAGGAAAATGCTGCACACACTTTGCCCTAGGAGAGAAAGGACCGGGGAGAGACCATCTGTCCATCAGACTCGAAGGACAAAAACTGCATTTAAGGCAGCCCTTCACTCCCAAGTGCTCCTCTCCACCCCCCTCTGTTCTGCTGGTATTTGTGCTATCAGGCATTTTAGATCCAGAGATAAAGGAGTATTCTGAAACTGCAAGAAACTACTGAAAGACCAGCAGAGCAAGCAAGTTTCAAGCCTCTTTTTCCTTCCTCTTAAGGGGGCTCTGCAAAGATAAGCACCTTCCCCTCCACTAGGCTCAGGAAAGGGCTGCAGAGCCCAGTAGGTCCTGCACGCTTCGTGCAGCTGCAGGAAGGCTCATCCCATGGTCAGGTCAAACTGCCTGAGCTGATGCAGGCACTGCTCTGGGGAACAGGCCTGATGGACAGGGACAAGGCCCAGAGGACAGGGCTCCTTACGGGCTCCTTACTTCCAGTACTCATTCAGGATTTGTCACCCTTCCAGAGTCAGCTTTTTACCCAAAAAGCAAATGGAGGAGGGACCTTTTCCTGAACCCTGCTCAGGTGGGAGCTCAGCCATCCCAGCAGCCACAGCCCCCAGAACCCATGGATGCAGCAGCCTCTCCTGCTGTGGTACCTACGTTCTGGGGGGGAGGCTGAGGGCTGGTGGTGGCGGTTGTCAGCGGCACGGTGGTGGTGGTGGTGGGTGGCAGGTCACCTGCAGACACACGAGGAGCCCTGTGAGGCTGGACACTCAGCCCACACAGGGACAGATTCACCAGCACTGCTCATGCTGTGCTCAGAGCTGCCAGGGCCACCCTGCCCCTCACCCAACTCCGAGGACAGGGCGAGCCCAGGGCAGAGGAGAGGCAGATGCAGCCAGAGCCCCTCCATGATCGTGCCCACCACAAGAGAGCAGAACAAAGGTGGGCCATACCGTAGGCACTGGCGTTGAGCTGCAGGCAGAGAGGGCCAGCACAGCACTCCAGGGCACACTGCTGCCTGCTGCTGCTGCCCTTGGTGCTGCACAGCTCTGCACTGCACCCGCTGCTGCATCTGGCTGTGTAGTTCGTGCTGGAGAAACGATAAAGCTGCAACGGGCAGAGCCAAAGGATAAAGTGAGTGAAGAGGTGCTGTCATAAAAGAGAAGAAATGCCTGACATGCTGCCAGAGAGGAAAGGGAGATGGGAGACAGACTTAACAGAGCAGTGTGGGTTCCTGAGACAAAGAAAGGGAAGGCTTTCCCTGTTGCAGCCCCTGGCAGCTCCGTACCTCGCAGTGAGTCTCGTTGTGGCAGGTGCTTGTTCTGTTGGCAAGGCCTCCATCCTGGTAACACCTCTCTCCGGAGCACTGAAAGCTCTGGCAGGTTTGCTGGAGAGACACCAGGGTGTCACCCTGCAGCAAAGCCTCCTTGCACAGCACTGCAGGGCTGTCCCCAACCACAGCCTCACTGTCTGCAGGGGCCACCCCCACCCAGCCACCCACTGTGCTCCCTTCCACCACAGGAGATGCTCCCATGGCACGCCTGTGACTGACCAGCCAGGCAAGTGACACTGTCCATAGGGCTGCAACACCCCTTGAACACCCCTCTTTCCATTCCTTGCCTTACCATTGTCTCTTCTGCTCCCTTCATAGAGGTGTTGGTGGACACCAGAGAGGCGTTGTTGGTGACGGCCACCACTGTGGCATTGTTGGTGACCACCACCACTGAGGTGTTCTTGGTGGCTGCTGAGGCCTCCTTGGTACTTGCCACCACCACCAAGGCATTCTTGGTGGCTGCTGAGGTGTTCTTGGTGGCCATGGTCACCACTGAGGTGTCCTTGGTGGCTTCCAATGTGTTCTTGGTGGCCTTGACTACCATCAAGGTGTTCTTGGTGGCTGCTGAGGCCTCCTTGGTACTTGCCACCACCACCAAGGCATTCTTGGTGGCTGCTGAGGCCTCCTTGGTACTTGCCACCACCACCAAGGCATTCTTGGTGGCTGCCAATGTGTTCTTGGTGGCCTTGACTACCATCAAGGTGTTCTCAGTGGCCATCGAGGTCTCCTTGGTAGTCATCACCACAATGGCATTCTTGGTGGCTGCCAAGGTGTTCTTGGTGGCCATGGCCACCACTGAGGTGTCCTTGGTGGTTTCCAATGTGTTCTTGGTGGCCTTGACTACCATCAAGGTGTTCTTGGTGGCTGTTGAGGCCTCCTTGGCAGTCACCACCACCACTGCATTCTTGGTGGCTGCCAATGTGTTCTTGGTGGCCACAGAGGTGTTGGCAGTGGCCACTGCTGAGGCATTCTTGGTGGTGGCCACCACCATGGCATTCTTGGTGACTGCCACCACTGCGGGTTTCTGGGTGGCCACTGAAGTGTTCCTGGTGGTCACAGCCACCAGTGAGGTCTTCTTGGAGGTCACTGCCCCTGCCAAGGCTTTCTTGGTGGCTGCTGAGGTGTCCTTGGTGGCCATCAGCATGGTATTGGCAGCTGTGCTGTGCACTGAAAAACAAAAAGCTCCTGCTTGGTGAAGGAAACACCAAGGAAAAAAACGTGCTCAGCAAGCCCTGTGTCCCTTCCTGAGCCATGGCACGCTCCAGAGGGACCCGTGGGAAGTGTCTGTCACAGTGTGGCCAGGAGGTGAAATGGCAGTCGGTGACAGGATGTCCCCAACAGGGCAGCCCAAGAAGCAGGTCAGAGCCAGCAGCCCACCACAGCAGCACTGTGGACAGATGTCACAACGGCCTCTCCCTCCCACTTCCAGCCATATGGCCTGGGAAGAACAGGCTTTTATGGGGGCTAAACCATGAGGAAAGGCTCCTCACCTGTCCTGCAGCTCTGTCCTACAGAGCACAGCCTGGAGAGGACAGGCACAAAGTCCCTGGTGCACCACTCTGCCTGTGCCCCACTCCCCACAGGGCCCCAGATTTCCCCTTGGGATACAGAACTCACCTGCTGTGGGAAGGGAGCCCTGAAGACAGAGTTGCAGAGCCAAGATGCAGAGCAGCGAGCCTGGAATGGAGTGGGAATGACTGAGAGCACCACACCTGCTGTCTGCTTTACCCACAGAGCCCCAGCAGCACAGGCAGCTCATCCTTGAAACACATAAGCAGGGATATTCCTCCACCTCCCCAGTGCCCCTGGTGACCAGCAGCCACCCCTGGCCCCAGGGAGGCCTCTGGCACAGCCCCCAACAGCTGGAGCAGAGATGGGCCCAGGAAGGGGGACAGACAGACACTGCTCTGCGTGCTGCACCACAGCCCCATTACCTCGAGCGGGGGGCACGAACAGTCGGTGTCCAGCCATCCTCATCCTCAGCAGCTGCACGGACCTGGCAGGGGGAGAGGGGTCAGAGCTGCTGCCCCGAGGTGCAGGGTGACACCCCAGTACAGCTCAGTGCTCTCCCTCCAGTGCTCAGCCCTGGGACAGCCAGTCACCCCCTCCCGGGAGAGTCCCTGAATCCACCGAGGCTGCCGTGGTTGCTGCCGGGGATCAGGAGCCCTGGGGAGCTGTGTGAGCTGTTGGTGTGGCAACAACCCTCCCTGGAGCTCACAGGCAGCACCGCCCTGCAGGCAGCTGCCACAAGCAGGGGTCAGGGTGACACAGTGAAAAGTGCCCACCATGCAGCACTTTGCTGCTGCAAGTGAAGATGAGACTGGCTCTCCATCCTCTATTTGCATTCCAAATGGTTACCTGTTTTGCTAAGGAAATGGTGGACGTGTGACTCCAAACAGGCTCCAAAGCCAAATTCTCCAAGGACAATGGTAATACTCCCCTCCTCTTTTATGATTTAGACTCAGTCACCATTCCCCCAGGACCTGGAGGGGCTGAAGCTCATTCAGAGACCTCCAAGGCTGTTCCCTCAGAGTGACAGAAAGAGGCAGCTGTCACCTCACCTGCAAACCAGCCTAGCCACCACCCAGAACAGCTCTGGACATCCTTAGGGCAGGCAAGGAACCAACATCTGCCTGACACAGCCTCATCCCAGAACAACCTTCCCCCCAGGCAGGGAAAGAGCCCACAGCATTGACTCACCTGTCTGCCTGCTCCTGAAGCCCCAGCACACCTGCAGTGACTGCCAGCACCGAGCACCTCTGAGCAGCTGCTGTGGCACCTGCCCCACCCCTGCCAGCCAGCCCCTGGGGAAGTGTCACATGCAGCTCCACAGCAGCAGAGACACAAATGGCCCTGGGCAGCAGTGGAGAAAGGGCTGTGAGGCTGGACACGTCACACAAGCCACCTCTGCACTCAGGGGACTGGGGACACAGCAACTGCCACTGCCACATGTGACGTGAGTGGCCTCTGCAGAGTGGAGCTGCAATTCTTGAGGCATCACGAACCCATGGGGTAGGTACAGACACCTCCAAGTGTGACACCAGGGGCCAAGGATGCTCCTGAAGCCACAACAGGCACCTCTAAACACACTCTCTGTTCCCATCTCCATCCTCCTGCACCACAGAAGGATCTGCACATGAATGACCCACCAGGCCATTCAAGCCAACAGCAGTGCCACAGAAATACCCCAGAGCCAAACCTGAAGTTCAACTGGTAGTTCTCTGAAAAAAACAATGGCCAAAGATCCCCAGGGAGACAGACCCAAGGTAAAAACAGTCCTGTAAGCCAGGTGAGCTTGTTTTTTAAAGAAAACCACAAGTTCACACCAAGATCTAGAAACAGGACCAGCACACAGTGTCCATGTGCTTCAGAGTCAACCTTCATCGAAAACATTTCCAGTGGAGTGGAAATGAGAGAAGGAATTGTTTCTGACAGCTGTTTAAAAACCATTTTAAACACAATGTAATCAAAACTTTTCCTTCCAGCATACAAAAGAAGACAAGTCTCTCAGCACTTCCTAAATTACAATGACTTTATTTTTCAAGGTATTTTTTAATATAAAACAATGTCACAAGTCTAAGGGACTTTCTAGTAAGTGACTGTATAAAGTATTCTTGAAATCTATATCCATGCACATACAAAATCCAGACAATGAAGAAGTCAGAGCTGCTGCCAGATCCACTCTCTCTGCAGATGTGGGATCCTTCACCTGGGGACAGCTACAGCAGCCCCTGGCGCTTCAGGTCTTCATAGGTCTTCTTATTCACCACATTCCCACTGGAATCCTCATATTCCTCCTGGAACAGAACCACAGTTTAGAGACATCACTCAAATGTTAGCTCCAAGAGCGGCCACTGAACATGAGCACCCTGCCAGAACTTCTGTGCAGGAAGGCAGGCAGTGAATCTGCCAGCAGATCCTGGGAGAAGAGCTCAGCCAGGGCCAGAGTCATTACAGGTTGTACTACAGATTTTGCTTCCCCCTTTTGCCCTGCACCCTGTTGAAAAATGGCTTTGGAACAGAAGTTTATGAAAAGGCACCAGTGTAAGCAAGGACACTGCTCACACCCAGGAACAAGGGGTTCCCACAGACACAAGAGGGGAGACACTCAATGCCTCTCACTGCTCACCTCTGTATCGGGCTGCCACCTCTCTGAAGCCTTCTGCTGTTTCAGCTTTGCCCACACTGCAAACACAAAGTCAAACAGGATCTATGTCACTTCCCTCAAGATACTGGTTTTTAATCCAGTAAAATACACACATGAGCTTTTTTCCCTCCCTTTTAAATCCAGGAATGTATCTAACATCCATTACAAAGGATGGATGTCATCATCCATCATTCCACTGTGCTATCATTCCACTGTGTGCTTACTGAAAGGCACTGAACTGCAGCAGACAAGACTTTAAATGGATTATTCAGGATGGCACATGAGACCAAGGTCCAAAGCCACTCCTTCAGAAGAGGTGGTGTTCTTGAACATGTTCCCTGTTCTGCCATCACTACTTACACGAGACTGCATCCTCAATCTGTGTGACATTGGCAAAGTGTGCTGTGTTGGGAATGCCCAGGCACCGCATTCCATGGGCATGTCTCCACTCCTGGGGGAGAGAGATGACAACACCACAAGACATTAACATCTGAACAGGGTGCAAAACATACTATCACAGTACAAATCTACCAGTCCTCTATAAAAACATTATTTTCTTGTCCTGCAGACAGTAACACCACACCAGCCATCAACAGCCACACTGCACCCATCAGACCTGAGCACTGGAATGATGTTCAAATGGGCAGGGATGGTAGCAAGAGATCTCTGTATGCCTAACACCATCTCTGGGTCCTGTTGCAATGCCCTGCAGCACAAGCTCAGAGCCACATGGCAAAAATGCTGCTCAGGGACCCCAGGGACTCAGCAGTGACTCATTACAATGCAAGAATGAATGCAGCAGGGCTGTTCCTGCAGTGAATGTCACTTACTGCAAAGTGCCTCTGGAATGCCTTGGGCCCTCGGTAGGTGTAGTTACCACAAATCTCACAGTTGTAGTTGATGTTCAGACCATGGAGTTTGTACAACCAGTATGGGATGGGCTGGAGCAAGGAGACAGGAGGATTAGGTCACATGGCAAAGAAACTCAAACAGAGAAGCAGCGTGGAGTCAGTGACCTGTCCCACTTCTCCAGGCCTGATAAATCTCAGTTACCTTCCCATCCCAACCAAGAGGCAGATTTTTAGGATTATAAATGATTTCATTTTCTTCATCTTCGCTCTCGCTCTCACTGATCTGCTCTTCCTCCTCCTCCTCTCTCTCCTCCCCTGTCCGCGCCTGCTTGCGCTGCACGTTCTCGTGGGTGAGGTGTCTTTGCTCCTGGAGGGAGAGAAAGGAAGGGATTGTCCACACACCATGACAGCAAAACGTCAGGCCAAACTCTTGTAGTGCAAAACTCCCTCCGTGTACAGAGGGAGGAAACAGAAGACCAGTGTGAAACAGAGAACTCCCACCTTACCGAGCCAAACAGTTTCAGTTTTTAGTACCCTGACATTTCCTACTTGCAAAGAATGAAACCTTGTATCACCTACTAGCACTTCCAATGTTACTACAGCAGCAGCCAGCCCCCTGAAAACAATCCCCCAGAACTGAAGGCAAGGAGGCAAGGCAGATCAGGTAAAGGTTTGCAGTACTGTATGACTTATGCACAAAACAGATGTGGTCCAGCACACTGATGTGATGCTGTCTATGAAAGCACTATGTAAAGATAAGGACAACATTCCAGTCACTACTTGACAGCTCTGAAATAAAAAGCTTAAAAACAAAATAAAATCCTTACCCCAAGAACTTCCACATACTCATAAATCTGAGCTTCCAGGAAGGCAAGATCTTTATTTCTTTCAGTGTCTCTGAAACAGATGAGGCATCTTCATTAAACACACAAGTTCTGCTCTGCTACCTTCCATTTGGTTCAGCACTATTTGGTCCAACATGAAAAGCTTCTAATACTCCAGAATCTCTGTCCTAACTACACAAGAGTGGTGACTATAGCACACTCCTCATCCAAGAGGAGAGAACATTGTCAGTCTCAGAATGACCTCTAAGAACTCACCTTTTGCTTCCTTTTGTCTTTGGATTCTTAGCAAACAAGGAAGGATCAAGTGCTTCCAGGGATTTGCCTTTAGTGCTAAAAAGCCTCTGAGCACGCTCCTCCAGAGTCCTGCAGAGAAGCAGGGAAGGATTAGTCTGGACTGCAGTTTTACATTTCCTGAGAACTATGTGAATTCATGCAATAAAAATCTAAATGTAGCTTTTAGGAAACCATGAGATTCCTTTTATCTTTGTCTTCATTCGTCAAGTCAAAGTCTACTGTACCAGAGACTCCTGTACAGGACCAGTTCAGTTCAGCAGATCCCACTGCTTGGTTCTTAATGTTTTATCTTTCAAATATCACTAAGGCAGTTCTAGTACAACAGAGATAACCACACAAGTATCCCAGAAAGAAATGTGATACAGGAACACCTCAGAAACTGAAAGGAACTCTACAAAGACTGCACCTTACCCGCCACACTTCAGCCCCAGAGCCAGCAAAGCTGATTTTAACCTGTCCAGTCCCAGGGAGGCCAATTCCTGTTCAATTACATAAACCACTGTAAGAGATAAGCTGTTCAACACATACAATATGGATATAGCCCACTTCAGCTTATTAATGAAGAAAAAACCTGATGAACAGTATTTAAGAAAGGAGAGTCACCAGTGTACCCTTCCTACCAGGAAAATGAGGAATGTGACAAATCTAACCAGGTCTTTCAAGTTACACCCCCCAATGGGAGAAATTACATCATCAGCACCATCAAAGTTTTACCCAGGAAGCACAGAGCCAGGGACAAAAACACAGCACTAAAACTACACAAAAAACCCAAATGGCTGAACTTCCACCTGCTCAAAATGTGGCAGTAGTGAAGAGCACTGGAAACATACCTCCCATGAGGAGAAGGCTGAGAGGTCCAGGTGGGCACCAGCATGGGTGAGGGCACTGCTGGTCTCTTTCTGCCAAAAAAACCACATGCAAGAGCTGCACAACAAACTACAACACTTCTGGCCATAGAGCATTTTAATCTCAAGAAAAGCAGTTTATTTCACAAAGAAAAATCCTCTTACTAAACTGAAAACGGAGCAGTAGTAAAGCTGCAAAATAAGCCAATCTGAAACAATGCTTGCTTTAAACCCGTTATGCTGGGTTTTAAATTCAGGTCAGTATCACCCTGGTGACACAGAGCTGCAGCCCTCACTGTCATGGTCACCCCCAGCAATGACTTTACACAAATGACTCCCACAACCCCCTCCCAAACACAGGAGCATCACCCAGGCCCAGGCTGCTCACCGGCCAGCCCGGGAATGTGCCGTTCTCCCACTTCTTCTCAAACTCCGTCTGGATTTTCCCAAAAAGTTCATTCTGGTCCAGTAATGGTTTCACTCGATCTGTGTAATCCTGCAGGTACTCAAGGAGCATTTCGAGATACCTGGCAGGGCAATCATGAGCACAGGTAATTCACCATCACCCTCTAACCACATCTTTGGACTGTCACTACCCTCCAGTGCTGCAGAGGGATGTGACCAAGGTCAGGCCAGTTTTCCACACAGGATTTTCTTGACATAACAGTTCCAAGGGTACATTAAAGCTCTTCCTCTGAGCTGAACGTGGCTCTCCATATCTCTGCTGAACTGCAAGTTTGCTTGGGGCTCAGACACATGATTCAGCTCAGGAACCCAATTTATGTGAGTTAAGTTTGGCTGTTAATTATACTCTCCACATCTGAACACTTCAGAAGCAAATTCCTTCTCACCATAAAGCAAGCAGGCAGGCAAACAGGCTCACCTCTTATACTCAGCATTTTTTCTCTCCTTAGGAATATCGAAGAGTTGGTCAAATGTGGATAAGTAAGTGATATAATCCAATTTCTAAGAACAGAAAGTCTAAGTCAGAGTCCATACACGGCCAAATTAACATCCAGTTCCCAGAAAAGAGAAGCCCCAGCCTGTGCAGGGCCTGGAGATCCCTGGGCCCACACACAGCAGCCACTCACCTCTGATGATTTCAGGTTAATGTACTTGAGGTAACAATCATGCAAATCCAAGTATCGTCCGTATACCCTTCCTCATCTGTGAACTCCACCAGATCTGTAGGAAAGATCATGAAAAGCTTTATTACAAGCTTAATATCCCCTACTTATTATAGAACTGTTTTTGAACTGGAAAAGGATCAGCTGTGAAGTCATTTCTGCTCAAGGAAGGGGCTACAATGCCTCTGACACTCATTGAGCAGCCCCAGCTGCTGCTCTGTGCAAGCACCAGAACATTCCTCAGGAACAGCAGCCTCACTGGGGAACAGGGACTGCAGTTCAGAAGCATTTAGATGACAGGAGAATTTTCAGAATTCACTTAGTAAAAGGGAGGTGAGGCCCTGAAACATGCAAACCAGATCAAACAACCTATTAAATAATGCCAGAGCTCGAGCAAACTACGAACTTACTCTGAGCTTCTTCACTCGGGTTGTCTCTGGCCTTCAGCAGCTCCTCAAACTCCACTGACATAGGAACACAGATCTGCATGGGCAGATACAAGGCACACAGTGATTTACTTCAGCTCCTGTCCCAGAGTAACTAATATAAAATCACACAAGGTGGCAAATAATGAAACTGCAAACAGAAAAGAGACTCAAAGCTTTGTCACCTTTCTTTCTGCACAAAGGCAAAAGTGTGGCTTTAGCCAACACAAGAAAGGTGAGATCTGATCATTCCTGTTCTAGCAGGGAACAGGGTGAGTGTCCTGCAGTGCTTCCTCACATGTTCCTGGACCCTCAGCAGCTGTGCTGAGTGTTCTCTTGCTTGTGTATTAATTCAATAAAACTGGGGAAACAAAAGCTCTGTTTCCTGTAGGGATGAGACCCAACAGAGCACATCACACCTGTTCCTGTGGACTCACCTCATTTGGGTGCTTCCGGTGAAATTCCTTAATTTGCTTCAGTCTGTTGTAAAACTCTGCAAATTCATTTGGCCCAGAAATGGCACTGAGTTCTTCCTTTCGTAGGCTACAAGTTCATGGACAGCAACAGGTTATGAAGGGAAGGGAAGGGAAGGGAAGGGAAGGGAAGGGAAGGGAAGGGAGACACTGACACAGCCTTAGTCCAGGTCTGTGCTGCAGTGTCTGACTGCAAACCTTCGAGCCATGGGGGACCTCCCAGCCCAGCAGGCTCAGGGGCTCGTGCCCACATCCCCCTACACGCGCTGCAGCCCCTGACAAACCCCCGGAGCACCCAGAGCCTCCCCACGACACAACACAACAAAACGTGTCCATCCAACACGGATGCTTCCCGTGTGCACCCGGCGTTTAGTCGCCACACCTCCATTCGCGTGTTCCTCTTTAGACATTCACACTGACTTCAAACAGCAGGACACGCTCAGGCACACGAGGGCCCCGGGCACACTCACCCGTCCTTGTCGTCGTACAGGTCCCGCAGGTTGCCGCTCACTTCCATGTACCTCTGCGGAACAAAGGATGGCCCGAGCGCCGCCGAGCCCGTTACCGGGACGGGCCCCGCTCGCTCCAGGGAGCCCGGCCCGCCCCCGGCCCCAGCCCCGGCCCCAGCCCCGCTCCCGCCCCCGGAGCACTCACGTCCTGCATG
>VZRH01001504.1:32304-59834 GCA_013397555.1 Urocynchramus pylzowi | reverse complement strand
CCCTCAGCGCGGGGCCGTGTCCCTCAGCGGGGGCCGTGCCCCTCAGCGGAGAGCCGTGCCCCTCAGCGGGGGCCGTGCCCCTCAGCGCGGAGCCGTGTTCCTCAGCGGGGGCCGTGCCCCTCAGCGGGGGCCGTGCCCCTCAGCGCGGGCCGTGTCCCTCAGCGCGGGGCCGTGTCCCTCAGCGGGGGCCGTGCCCCTCAGCGCGGGGCCGTGTCCCTCAGCGGGGGCCGTGCCCCTCAGCGGAGAGCCGTGCCCCTCAGCGGGGGCCGTGCCCCTCAGCGCGGTGTCCGAGCGCGGTGCTGTGTCCGAGCGCGGGGCCGTGTCCGAGCACGGTGCTTGGTGGCACTGAGTGGCCCCAGATGCCGGTTTGGGTTTAGGGCTGTCCCGGCCCGGAGCCTCTCGCGGTTGCCCGGCCGCAGCAGCGTTACGCGGTGCCGAGCCGGGCCGTGCCGTGCGGGACGCGCCCGCAGCTCCCCGGGGCCGGTGCCTCGGTGCCCGGCAGAGCAGTCTTTGCTTTCAGCCACACGATTGCGGTGCGAATCCTCCCACAGACACCCCATTTGAGTTTCAGCTGCCTTTGTCAGATCCACCCTAAATCCAAGGGTGCCTTGCCCCATCCCTGCCAATTGCAAAGCTGTAATTACATTTTGACTCACGGTATATGAATAAATTATTCGTATTTTTCTGCCATGCACAATAAGTTACTCTTAAGCCAAAAGCAAGAAAAAAAATTGTCTTAATTAATGGCAGACAAAGATGATCCTTCACTGAGGAGAGGATGATGCTGCAGGTAAGAATATTGTCTTTAATTACTCCCTTGCATTATAGGCTGCCCCAAAGTACATCACTTTTCTTCATTAATGCCTGCTTAAAAATAAAAAAACAGATATGATTCTGAACTTAGTGTTCTTCCATTTCTATTTGCGTGAAACTTCATCTCTGGAAAGGGAAGGAGTTGAAATCCAGCAATATCCCATCCAGCACATGGCCTCCTTATTTTGGGCTGCTGGCATCAGGAGGATCGAGGTGGGACAAGACCAGCCCTTGCATGACCATCCTCCTCCTCCTCACCCCACAGATGGCAGTGCACATGGGAGGAGGTGGGAGAAAGCTGGCCCAAGAGATGCCATTTCATTTCAGGGCAGCAGTGCAGCCTGTCAGGGGCTGGGAGCTGAAATGCAGAGAACAACAGAATATCCTAAACTGGAAGAGACCCACGAGGATCATCAAAGTCCAATTCCTGGCCCTGCACAGGACTCCTCCGGCAGTGGCTTGAACCTGGCTTTGCCCATCAGGGCTGCAAACGCTGCCCCTGATCCACAGTGGTGCAGGAGAGCACGGCTTGGGCAGATTTGGGCAGTGCCAGGGTTTCTTTCTACCCCTGCAGTGCTGCCCCATGTCAGCAGATTCCCCACTCCCACCTCACCAGCCCTGGCCTGACCCCCCTCACACTGCTCCTTGTGCTTAATAAAATTTCCATGACTGTTTCAGACCCACACTCCGGAGTCTCGGGGGATGTTTGTGCATGACATCACCCTCCCCCTCCTGTAAGTTAGGCACTGGGCCATGTACAGCCATGACCCATTCATGACAGGGATAAAATCCAGATGTTCCAGTGCTACGTGCAGCTGGGTCATTTCCTTTTTTGGCTAAAAACGTGAGGCTCTGGAGGCTGACTGAAAGAGGAGCCTGGGGGCCCCTTGTACAGAAACCTTTTGCGGTTAATCCCTGGAAACAGCACTGCAGAAAGCCCAGATTGTGCTGCTGCTGCTGCTGCAGGACAGGCTCAACTGGGAACCTCTGGGCTGGAGCTGCTCACTCACCCTCCAAGGCCCAGCACAGCACCAGAGCCCAGCCCAGGTCATAGGGCAGCAACAGCAACAAAAATGGTGCTAGAGCTCCATCAGCCAAAAGCAGAGGCTTTGGAGCAGCCAGGAATGTGCACACACCAGTGCCATGGTCCTGCACAGAGGCACCCCGTGGGCTGTGCCCATCCTGCCACCGTTGCAGCACCCACGGGAGCCCAGCCACTGTGCTGGGAGGACTGGAGCAGGCAACTCCAGAGCAAGTCACAGCAGCTGTTGGTAAATGTAAAGGATCTGTGGAAAATAGTTTCATATGTTAGGGAATACATGGCTCCCTGAATGATAAACATGAGTAAAGAGCCTGCAGCGCTTCAGGGAAGGCTGCCAAGAGGGACCACGGATATCCTGGCTGGAGGCTGCAGCAACATCTACCCGAGGACTCCCCTTGGAATGTCGTGGTGTGGGCAGGCAGGGCACACTGCAGGGCAGGGAGGCTGCCCTGCACAGCGGGGCTGGCTCGGTACCACAGCGATCCCGACAGTCCCACAGCCGGCCTGCAAGCACAGAGCAGTGCCCCACGTCCTGCTGGGGCCTGTCCTGCAGAGCTGCCTGCCTGACAGACAGCAAGCACGGACAGATGGACACCCCAGCCCCAGGAACTCACTGCAGCCACCCAGCAGGAGGAGGGAGATGCTGTTGGCCCTGCCACAACCACAGGGCCGGCACGGCTGAGGGTGGGCTGTGGTTTGGGAAGGCAGGCACGAGCACTGCGGAGGTTGCCCACCCCCAGAATGGGATCAGGGGTGAGACAAGGCTGAGCAGAGCCCAGCACCCACTCAGCACTCTGCCCTGTGCCTGCTGTTCAAGAGACACACAAGAGAAAGCGTCACGAAAACGGTTTATTGTATAAAGCTGTAGGAAATACAGAGGACGCTGAGGTTTAGGACAATTCCTTCTGGAGATGGCTCCAAGCTCCTCTCATAATAGCAAACACACAAACTCTGATTTGCTGTCATCAAAGCTTCCAAACAAGGATTCAACAAGGATCTGAACACAGAGTAATAACACTTCAACATGCATAACATTTTCTGTTCCTAAGTGAAGCCCGGGTGGGGGGCTAGCCCCTTTATCCTGTAGATGTGTACAAAATGATGGATATTCATGACAAATGAGTACAAAAGGGAAAAAAACCCCACAAGAACAGGTTTTTAGAAAAGCATGTGGCTGACTAAGCAGGAAAGCAGGGTTGGCAAAAGTGTCCCAGCGAGACAGAAGCAGAAGGATGTAGAGACAAGGCAGGCATGAGCATCCCACTGGGAGGGGCTTTAGCCCAGGGCCAGCTCAGCCATTGGGCAAGGATTGCTCAAGGCCTCATGCGAGTCTGGGATGGCTCAAGACACCCCACTTTGCAGTTAGGGCCAACTGGGACCTGGGCAATGCAATGTGCGATGTCATCCTCCCCCCCTCCCCACCCCTCAGGTGCCATCTTTGCTTTGCTTCTTGTTTGGGACACAGGGAAGGATAAGTGTGACTGGAAGGAGCCACCATCCCTGCCTACCACTGGGGACACAGGCAGCCCTGGAGGAGCAGGTTGTGGACATCCTGCTGCCCCCTCAGCTGCTCTCTGTGCTGCAGCCCTGTGCTACTGCAGACCCTCCCAGCAGCTACTAATCACAGGCACAGTCTGTGGGCAATTCTCCCTTCCCTGAATTAATTATCTCTGGTGCTCCCAGTGCTGCTGGCAGCTGGGCTCTGATAGCAGTGCCCATCCCATGGATCCTCATGAGAGGGATGGAGAAGGAATAAAGCCCTGAGTGCTCTCAGCCTTCAGCATGTCCTTCTCTAGGGCTAGCCAGATGCACCTGAGCATCAGCAGGCCAGCACTCCCAGCTCCAGCTCAGCCACCCCAGCCATGGGAGGTCACAGCACAGGTGGACAGGAATGGGGTAGGTGTGGGTGGGCTGAATGCCCCGTACCTACAAGTGACTAGAACTCCTCATTCACAGCTAAGAGAGCACCTCCATGGAGGTGCTGAGCAAAGGGTCTGGTCTGCAAAGAGTGAGGTGCTACAGAATTCCAGAGGTGGATCCCATCTGACAGGATGTATGCTCTTCTCCTGGCCACACTCCAGCCTGGTGTCCCCAAAGCTCTAGAACAGAAAACAATGCCCTTCATGCCTGGGCCAGCTGTGCATGGGAAGGCTGTGCAAAGCCAGCTGTGACACAGGCCAGCATGGCCAAGCTGCTTGGCCCCGAGACACTGCCTTGTGTCACCTAGAACGAGGGAAGCACATGGAGAAAGAAGAGAAGTCAGTGCCAAGGGGTGAATACATGCTTGCCAGCATGCAGATCCAGCAGCCCAGTGCCGAAGCCACTCCTGCCCTTTGCTCAGCTGGGGGCCTGGGCTCGTGCCTGGTTAGACTGGAAGCGAAAAGAAAGAGTAAATAATGGGGGGGGGGGGGGTCTTGAAGCTCCTTTTTCAGCTTTATTTAGCTTTGACTGCACAGAGCCGTAGCACAGTGTACTCTAGCCTTCAGGGAGGGGGCACAGGAACCCCCTGAACACAAACACACCACGGTTCGGGGTCAGCCCCCATCTCCTGTGCCTCGTGCTCTGCCCCTGCAGTGCTGCTGGGCAGGCTGGCACAAAGCCCTGAGGAGCAGAGGGAGGCCCTGCCCCGCGGTGCCCCGGGGGCTCATAGGTCGCTGCTGCAGTCGCGGCACAGGATCTCGTCGTTGTCGGGGATGAAGCCCTTCCCCACCAGCGAAGTGCTGCAGCGCGCGCAGTTGAAGCAGTTGTGGTGCCAGTGACGGTCCTCAAAGGAGACGTATTTGCCACCACCAAAACCTGTGGGAGGGACAGAAGGCAGTGTCAGAGTCTCTGGGGAAACTGGGATGAGCTTCCTGAACAGACCGAGCCCTGGCCTGCTCATCTCCAGGTCAGGTCTTCACATGTGGCACTGGTGGTGGCACCCAAATCACACCCCAGGATCAAAGAGATCTGAAATGTGAATCTCCACTCTGATGGGGGAAAAGCACTGAAACTGCTTCAGAGCAGCCTTTGCAGGGTTGACATATTTGAATCAGAATCATGATTTTCTCCCCTGGGAGGAGCTGAGACAGGAGCTGCATCATCACAGTGGATGAAGTCAGACAGAACTACTTGAATCCTGGGAAGAGCCATTCTGCCAGCAGCTCAGGCCCAGGCTCCTGTAGAGGCTCCACAGGAGCTTCCTTTCTCTGCTGGCAGTTGTTGGACTGGTGAGATGTGACCCTCTTCTACCCAGGACCGCAACAAACTGATAAGGACCAGAGGGGAAGTGGGTGCCTGGGAGCTGTCCTCAGCCAGAATCATCCTCTGAGTCACCAGCTGATTCACAGCTTCTCCTGCCTTCCCAGCAGCAAGAATCTGGGAGTTGCAAGGGGGAAGGTCAAATGGGGGAGGGCAGGAAGGAAGCCAGACTCTCTTAAGGGGTTCTGCAGAAGAGGATCCCTTATTTCCCCTGCCTTAGGCAGGTACAGCAGGTCCAGACTCCCCTCGTGCTGCTCCAGGTGCTGCTGTAGGCTTTCCCTGTCTGTGAACAACCTTTTCACAGGACATGACAATCAGTATCAAAAAACACAAGCTAGAGACATGAGATCATGCTTTGGATCACTTTGGAGCCTTTACCTCTGGGTAGAGGGAATTCCTCCCATAGAATACAGCTCATCACTGTGAAAGACACAGACAAAGGGACAGAAGTAGCCCCAGGACCACTGCATCACGGGGCTCCTCAGAGAGCTGTTCTGCTCACCTGTGATGGGTTTTGTGCAGGCACTGCACTTCTTGGCATAGAGGTTCCCAAAGCACTTGATGCAGTACGGGTTGTCATCCTGGGAGGTGAACTGCTGCCCAGCCAAGGGGGTCTTGCAGCCCGTGCAGACAAAGCACTCCTTGTGCCAGGGCTCATCCCGGTAGGTCACTCCTCCCTTGGTGAGGGTCTGCAGGAAGACAGCACGTGCTGGTGACACACAGGCAAAGGGAAACAGCCCAGCCGGGGTGATGGCACCTGAACCCTCCTCTGACAGGGCTCAGGCAGGAGCAGGGAGTTCCCTGTCCCTGCATCAGAGCTGGGGGCTCTGGGCTGTCAGGCCACACGTACCTTTTTGCATCGAGTGCAGCGAGGAGCGAACTTGCTCTCGTAACAGGGGACACAGTAATAATCCTTCTTGTCTGGGATGAAGGACCGTGACCCAATGGGCTGCTGGCAGCTGCTGCATATGAAGCAATGCTCGTGCCAGGTCTGTCCATTGTACTCCAGCTTACGGGAGCCTGCAAAGAGAGCCCTGCAGTGACAGAAGGGAGCAGCACACATGCACACAGGGAGGTGGGGGGCTGGGCAGGATGAGCTGTGCTCCTGCACACCTGGCTCTATGCTTCCCCTCCCCGTGGCAGTTCAGGACCCTGGAGTTGGAGAGGGGGCTTCAGGCCCACAGCACAGCCACAAGGGGAGGGCTGCAGGAACATGTCCCCAGCACTGGCACAAAGGCCATGGCAGAGATGCCTGACGTAACCTACATCTGAAGATGGTGCCAAAATAGCCAAGTAAAGACACACACGCCTTTGCCTCAGGCCTTCTCCAGAGACACTCGCACATCTTCAGTCATTCTGTCTTTTCTTGTCAGCACACAGCAGAAAATGCCCAGGAAACCCTTTGTTATCTCCTCCCTCATTCACTTCCCCATGAAAAATGGGAACAGATAGATGGGGCTGCTGTGATGATCACAGCTTGTCCAGCAGTGCTGTCTTGCAGCACAAGCAAAGGACCCAGCCCTCTCCATGCAGTGACAGGAGGGTAGGAAAACAGAGACCCAACTCTCTTCTACGCTGCTCTCATGCTGGACCTGCAGCCCAAATTGACACCAAGGACGAGGAACAAACTGCAATGCTCGAGTCCTCCTGCTCCTACCTGGCATGACGGTCTTCTCACAGGCGATACACTTGGAGGAGAACTCGCTGCAGTAGCAGTCGTTGCACAGCAGCTCCTTGCCCTGGCAGGTGAAGGGCTCGTCAGCCAGAGAGCGGTCGCAGCGGAAGCAACGGAAGCAGTGCTCGTGGTAATGGCG
Source organism: Urocynchramus pylzowi (assembly GCA_013397555.1). Classification (NCBI taxonomy): domain Eukaryota; kingdom Metazoa; phylum Chordata; class Aves; order Passeriformes; family Fringillidae; genus Urocynchramus; species Urocynchramus pylzowi. The sequence continues at coordinate 52,925 of VZRH01001504.1, read as the reverse complement.
GTCCTCGTAGTACAGCTCCTGGGAGTACAGCCAGCATGAGGAGGGACCAGAGGCCTTGGGAACGGGCCTGCTTGTCTGCAGGGCCTCTACTCACCCTGCAGTCGTGGCCGATCAGCTCCTTGCACTCGTCGCAGGTGTTGGCGAAGTGCGCGTCGTAGCAGGGGATGCAGTATGGGCCGTTGTCCATCTGGATGTACTTGCGCCCATACAGGGACTCCTTGCAGTTGTCGCAGTCGAAGCACTCTGTCATGGTGGCGGTCTGAGGCCCTCCTTCACCTGCTGAGGTCAGGGCAGGTGTGGGTCAGTATCAGCTTAGGCTGTCTGAGATGTCCCTGAGCAACCCTGCCACCTCCAGAGGCCAAGGACCAGAGTCCCTGCACTGAGCCAACAGCTGCTGTCAGCACGGGGGACAGACCCACGCTGTGCTCCTGCTCTGGGGCTGCACACACTTCCCTAAGAGCCTGCAGACATCAGGGCCTGCAATGAACCTTGCTTCAGGCTTATGCTCCAGTTCACAGCTGGAGCACTTTGGCATCACTCAGAAAACCTGGACATGTCAGCATGCAGCTAAGCTCCTCACCCTTTGCTACCATCCTGGGAAGTGAAGTGTAAAATAAAAAGGGAGAAATCTCCTGCATGAAAAGTTTTGGCTTGGCACCAAAACCATGCACATGCCACGTGGTCCACTGTGATGTCTGAGAGCCAGGCACCCTAAGGGAGATCTGTGTGCCCAGCTGCTCTTCAGAGACCCACGCTCAGCCTCCGTGGTCCACAGCAGGGCTCCTCACAATGGCTGAAAGCTCTGCCTGAGGGGCTGTTAGCAGCTCAAACCCTGGAACTTCTCCAGAGGTTTGAAGCAGCTGCTCCATAGGGAAGCAGGAATCGGGCATTCTGCTCTGTGCCTTGGCTGTGGAGCCTCGTCCCACCAAACTGTTCTGCCTGTGTTGCTCCAACTACAAACACTCTCCAGGGAGGAGCTATAGGGGCAGATGGGTGTTCCACAAGCACCTGTTGGGGCTTGGCATAACAGCTCTCCTTGCTGCTTATCTCCCTCACAGACAACAGGTTTGTGGAACTATTTTGCTTTCTTTGGAGCATTAACTCCAGAACAAGACTATCTTCCTCCTGTTCAGTTCAGCCTCGTTATTCCTAAACATGGAGTTTTCCACTTGCAAAATCACACCCTTCTTTAACCCGGGTTGCTGTCAAGTGTAGACAAGCCCACTGAGTTAGAAGGGAGCTGTCAGCTGCAGAGCACCTCCACTGCAGAGTTCTTCTCGAACCCACCCACTCCACAAAGAGCAATTACAGCTCAATCTGCAGTTAAGCATTTAATGGTCAGGGAGCTCCCTACCAGCCCCTGCACCCCCTCCCCACAGCCAGCTGTAGGTTGGGAGGCAGCCTCCAGGGCAGGAGCTGATCCAGACAGCTCTGACTCACAGCCCAGAGCTCCCCAGGGCTATTCTTGGCCAAGCCACACAGCTCCCAGCTGTTGTCAAGCCTGGTATGTGCCGATAGGACTGATGGAGAATAAATCCAGTGCTCCCACATGGCTACGTGACCAACTGAGGGGGAACAAAGTTCCTTTTCAGACACTCGTTACCAGCTGCCACCCAGGCCACTGCCCGCTCTGTGCCCTCCAGCGTGGCAGGCCAGCGTGGGTGGCTGTGGGAGCAGCTCCACCAGGCCTCCCCCAAAGCTCCAACCAGCAGCCCTGTGTGCTGCCTGCAGAACAAGGCAGTGCCCAGTCTGTTACTGGACACATGGTGGTTTGGTGCAGGGTGCTGAACTGCACCTGCTGCTCCAGCTTGCGCTAGCCCCTCCAGCGTCCCTCCCCTCTGGGGCACCCCCGAGGTGCTCCCGTGACGGGGCAGCAGCTCCCCTGACCCCCACACAGCTCCTGGCTGCTTCTCACCCACTGCTGCCTTCTCTGCCACCCCACTTGCCATTGCTCGCTGAAGATACCTGGGACCTTTCTCTCTGGCAAAGAATTATATAAAATTTCCAACTCTCCTCCTCCCCTGTCCCAGCCCTGGTGAAGGGAAATTTCCAAGGTGTGTCTGTACTAAGAGGACCTGTAATGAGCTCTCCTGCTCATCAGAGGCTAAGGCACTGCCAGAGCAGGGAACTTCCATGTTTCTCAATGGGCTGCACTTTAGCTCTGTGGTCCAGTACCACAGGCTCAGAGGACATCAGAAAACATAAAGGAAGAAAAAAAACAACCTGAATGAAGAAGACTGGGATCTACCAGTGATAAGGAATAAGCTTCCTGAGCACCACTACCCTGACCCTGATGCTGTCAGAAGTGAAAAACAAACCCCTCCAGGAATGATATACCAAGGAGGACCCTGAAGCAGTGGGCCAGGCTTGCCTCCACTTTGAGCAGTTTCTCCCCAAACCTGTGTACCTGCTGCACACTGCGAGCTGAGTGCTGCTGCCCAGGCTGGGGGTGCAGCAGAGCCAGGCCCGGGAGCCTCACGTGGCCAGGGCTGCACACAGGAACAGACTTTGTGCTGCCTTTACAACAGAACAAGAACAGGCCCAGGAAGTTTGCTCAGGGTTATTTGTGTTAGATAAGCTGTTTGCTCCCTTTGTTCTGCTCTCAGATGCAGAGCTGGGCAGGGGCGTTGAAGCCCGGGCAGCGCCAAAGCAAACGCAGCATCTTCGTCCCTGAGATGTGGTGCTGAGACCCAACACTCTGGGAAGAGGAAGGTGGGACAAAAGAAATGGAGCAAAAGAAATAGTAGAAAAGCCCACAATTCTTACTGTGATTGTAATGATGAACCTGGGAATTGCCTTTCTTATGAAGCACAGAGTTAGAGTTTTAAAATGCATTAAAACCCCTTTTAATCGAGGCTCAGACATAGAAGGTACAATATAGACAATCTCCCTTGTGTCAGCGAGCATGTGCTCATCCTTTGCACCGCCCTGTAAACATCAGCTGTGTGTTGAGTGTGCTGGGCTGATGTCAGGAACGCCTTCAAATGCTAACCAAGGTGTTGCCCTGTAATGATGGGATTGCAGTTGCAAATAGAGTGTTTGTCGATTGCCAGATGGCTCCGTCTGGGGGGACAAGGCTTGCTGAAGCAGGTCCCTTGTACAGGGTGATGGTGGAGCTGGATGTGGGATATTGCTCAGCTGTCTCACTAGCTGTTGGAGGGCAAAAATAAGCACAGATATATGCCTGCCAGCTGCCTCCTCTTTCCCTCTGAAAGATGTAGTTGTGCTCATAGAGCAAAGGAAATTCAGTTCCTCTCCTGTGCCCGTGAACAAACAGCTTTAGGAACAAGAGCTCCACTCAACATTCAAAGTGCTCCACGATGCAAATCTGATCAGTCTGGAGCAGAGCTCAGAATAGCCTCATGTATGGAAAAGGTCAGCAATTTGTCAAGGAAGCACAGCAAAGTCCACTTTCTAATTAGAGAGTAACATGCACCCAACACCACCCTGGTGTCATTGTCCGAAGCCATGGCTTAGCAACAGCCCCAGGAGATCATTGCATTAATTTTAGTACCAATAAAACCAGGGATTTGTTATGCAAAGGAGGCAATGCAGACAGAGTAGGGCCTGATTCACACAATCACTGAAGAGTTTAACTGGCCTTTTGAGACATTAGGTGTGGAGTCTTGTGTGTGTGGTGAACCTATAACCCCATGTAACTTCACACCAGTTTGTTTGTTGTCAGCTCACAACCAGCTGCTCCACACAGTCACCCTAGAGTAATCCATGGGGCTATTCCTAGGGAAACACTTCATCTTTCCAGGACACAGGAAAAGACCTGCTTTTGACTGTCTGTCAGGTCCCTGCCTATTCTCACCTCCCCACGGCTGTCTGAGCATAAATATAAGCAATTGCAGTTCACACCTAAACAGACACACAGAAGAGAAAGCACCACCTCACTGGGCAGGCAAGTATTCCCCATGTAAGGATGAAACTGCCCAGGGACATGGCTTTGAAAGACAGTCCCCAAAGCACTCCAAGGTCAGCAGAGGAGAAGAACACTTTTTGTTCCTGCTAGCTTTCCAGAACCATTATGGGTCCTGGAATCTGCATGAAATTGTTTCTGCTTGCTGCCGACCCTAAAAGGCAAACCAGCTGCTTGCTCTGAGGAGCAGCTCCAGCCCCTCCGTTATGCTGGGAGTGCTTTCATTCCACGTTTCCTGACACCACTTCTGGGGATCTGCACAGGGTCACTGTGCACCCTGGCCCCAGGCCAGCCCAGGTTCCTGGGGACAGGGGCCAGCTCCCTGGAGTGCTCCGGGGGTTTCTCCACACTTCTCCTGCTGCTGCCTACCTGTGCCCTGTCACTCTGCTCCCAAACCCACCAGCACTGCTGCAGACCTGGTGCATCCCCGGGGCTGTCAGAGGAGAGCTTGAGGCAGCTGGGGAGAGGTCCCAGTGCTCCCTCAGGGTGACCCAGCCTGCACAGGGCACCCTTGGGAGCAGGGTTGCATCAGACCTTCACCCGCCTGCCTGCAGCACCAGTGAGTCACTTCCTGCCCTCAGCTCTCGCCTCCAAGCTGCCTTCCAGCCCCAGCCTTCCCCGGGACAGCTCTGAAATCCTGAGTAGGAAGGAGAGCTCCAGCATGGCAAGGAGTAGATTCTTTGCAGGGACCATCATCACTCAAAGTAGATTCTTTGCAGGAACAGCCACAGGCCTCACACAGCAGATTCCTCATCACCCGCACTACCAGAGGATGCTGCAGGTCATTTCTCCAACACACAGGGAAAATTTGGTCCTTACAGTCAGCCTCAGAGGCAGGAGATAAGCAGATCAGCTGGGTGAATGGCCACAGCCTCCCTGCACCACTGGGGTGTTGTGCTCATGCATGTGCACACACCGAGCTCTGCTGAGCAAGCTGTACCTCAGCCTTTCCCCCAAGCACGGGCAGGACACCCTCCTGCCCAGAGCTGTCATGGGCTGCTCCAGGCTTGCAACAGATTGAGTAAAGCTGGCAGCACTGTAAAGAACCACCTTGCATTTCAATTAAAATAACTTGCTGTCAGCAAGGTAAGCAGCTTCCTGAAAATGCCCACAACTTTGTGAGGAAGAAGCAGCAGAATCCGTTAAAACTGAAGTAGCAGAATCTGACAAGCCACAAGACCTAAACTGTTGCATGACTTTAATACAGTCTTAGAATGACAAAATAAGGGTTTCCCATTGTTCAGAAGGGATCTTTGAGTTGTCCCATCCAAAGAACAAAGCCATATCACAAACTCCTGGCAGCTCTGCATATAGATAAAGGACAGTGCCAAAACCACACCTATCCCATAAATGTCTGATTGTACTCTTGAACAGAATACAATCAGTAAGAAAATCACACCTGCCTCCAGCCTGCCCAGAGGTGCCTGCAGGAAACTGTGACTGGAGACATCACACCTGGTCCAAGGTGAGCAAGGGCAAGCTGCCACCACTGCTGTGCTGGGCTCCTGAGGTACCAGCAGCACAGGCAGAGGCATAAGAGACAATTCAGCCCTTGCTCTGGACTTACTTTCTTTTAAAGAAAGTTAATTCTACCAGGGTCTGAGAAAGAAGCTGAAGAGTCCTACTATGCAATCATAAAAATAAAAACTCTGCCAAGGAAAAAAAAGAGGGAATGATTTCAGAGTTCAAAATTTATTACTAAACATCTGTGGGGGTTAACTAACTATTTTAGGTTCTGAACAAAATCTTGGTCCTTCAGAGGTGTAGCTAACAGCAGTAAAACTATTTGGGAACACTCAGAGCAGGCAGCCTATGTCATTCTGCTGACATTAAATTGGAATGTTTGCTCAAGAGATCAACTGTTAATCTTATTCAAAATGAGCACAAAGTAAGCAAATTCTGTGCACTCAACAGGAAGTCAGGAATTGAAGTCATTTGGGCACTTTGGACCCATCACATTCAATCAGGCCACTAACCGATGGAAGAAGTCTGAGAGCAGAAGAACAAGATAGGAATGCACCAGAAACTTCTGGCCAGCTCAACACAGACCCTTCTGTCAGGCAGTTAAGAAACCCATGGCTTAAAACCATGCCAGAAGAGATTCTGGCTTGTCTCTGAGGAGGCTGCAGAGAGAAGAGAGACTCCTCGTGACAGGTACCTTTCCTGCCACGTGCCAGTGACAAGCAGGGGACGCTGGCAGCCAGGCACAGCTACCACTGAGGCAGGGGTTGGCTGAGGGCAGCAGCTGCACACATGGTCACAGTGGCCATAAGAGGAAGAAAGATGCTGAAGCCAAGTTTCAGGGAATGTGACCGATCACAGGAGCTTTGGTGTGATCGGAGGAGCAAGAGCTGCAGCCCAGGGAAAGGGCTGCTCCTGTCAGTTCTTAAAAAGGAGCAAGGGACAGGTGTGCAATTACTCTCAATAAGCATGTTGTGAGCATGCTACAATCTAGCATTGAAAGTTTAATTTTGGACTGAATTGGTTTATGCCCATGTAACCCACAGCCATATCAATGCCTCGCTGCTTATCCAACTTAACAATCTGAGGATTCCTGGCAATCGTGTTTTCAAGATCTCTTTGCCCCACAAAATAAAGGTCATATGCAGTACAACAGAATTCAAACATGAAAGCGTGACAGGAAATGACTAACTGCACACTGAGGCCAATGTACCTTCATCTTGGATCAGCTCAGCACACAAGAATCTTGCAACTCAAACAGACATCACAGCCTATATGCAGAAAAAATAATCTGACTGCTCTCGTTGCTAGTTCTTGGGGACTGTGCATCTCAATGTAGATATTACTGAAAAATGATGTAATTCCGCTCTATTTCCCTGACGTTCTCTCACAACTGAATCCTTACACTGTAGTTTGCACTTTTCCTTCCCTTAGAGACAGCTGCTTTTTAAATTGAGGATGAAGCCATTCTTATTTCTGTGTTGATACATAATTTAAGCTAGTATTTACAAAGCCTTTTGCAGTCCTTAATAAAAGATCCTTACGAGATTACACCTCTGTTTTGCCCAAAAAGGCAATCAAGGGACTGCCTCAAGCACTGGACACAGCCCTAGTGATGGTGTTTTTTGCTCACAGGCTGAAAACCAACCTGTACAATCTGAGCCCAGTCCCCTATTCTCTGCCACCCCAGCAAGCCCGAAAGCTCTTTTGCTGATTAAGGCTCTGCTCAGCTTCATGTTTCTTTTCAATAAACAAAGCAACTTTGACTTCCAGTAGCAGGAAAAGACACATATCCCAGACATGCTTTATTTAATGCACGCCTATTACTTAAAGGGCAAAGTGAATTTTTTCACCAAATTTGGTCAAAATACTCCCTCTTCCGATTTGATTCTTTGCCTCCCAAACACAAGTATTTGCAGTTGGTTTTTTGCATATAAGCAGATCTATTGATGGAGAGAGGTAATGTGCACCTGAGCCCTGGCACTTTTGTGCTTTTTGGGGCTCTCCAAAATCAGCAGAGGGAGGAGAAAGCCAGGAAGGTGACAGGAGACGCTGTAGTGACACTTGTGCACTCCCTCTCTGCCACAGATCCCTGAGGGCCTCCCCACCTGTGCTGGCTCTTAGCCCAAGGAACAGGGACAGTCTCCCTATAAAGTGCTTTTTACAGCTGCTGGTGTCCCTTGGAAGCAAAGGCAATGCCAGCCCTGCAGCACCAAGCATGCGAGCAGCTTCTAAATCTGGGGGAGGACTGAGTCCTGGCAAAAAACAAATTGTCTCATGTTAAGCTCCCGGGAACGGCTTGACGCTTGACGGTTCTCCGAAACAAAAACGAGGATCATTTGTTGCCCGGGAGATGCTGTGTGTGCCAGCTGCAGCCCTCCCGAAACAGGGCAGTGCTCTCAAGGGCAGCACAGCCGAGGAAAGGGGACAGATGGGATGGCTGAGAGGGGCAGAGTCACCTTCTAGTCACTGCCTTGCCAGCGGTGAAGTGAAACAAGTTCACCTATGTGACTGAAGACTCCTCTGCCAGGTGATCATTTACTTTCATGAGACAGAGCTGGTTATCTTCAAACCATTCTCACTGACACCTTTAAAATTACTCTTAAGTACTGCATTTAAAAAAATTTAAAAATTTTAAAAATTTAAATAATAGAAGCCATCAGTTGCAATTGTCACGTATTTTGCATAACATCTCTACAAAATAACTCCTTGCAAGTACTAAAAGGAAATTTGCAAGATGCAACATGCGCTCCTGTTTCTGTGCAGAAATAGTCTTTGGTGGCACCCATGAAAAGGAAAACTGCCACATCCAAAAGACTATGTGGAAACAGCTACTTTAAGGGACACAATACCCACAAAATCTATGAATGCCTTTATATCACGCAGCTACACATGGAGTTTCCAACCCCATGCCCCTGCCCACTGGACATGCCTGTCTCAGAACTGGAGCTGCTGCTGGCAGGCAGCTCAGTAAACATGTGGACTGACTGTGCCTCAAAACTCAGAGAGAGGAAAGGCTGTTCCTTTACAGAAAACAAATTCCACATGAACAGAAAAGAAGTAACAACATCAAGAGTCCCTGATCCAGGTCTGTGACTCCTTTATACAGAACTTCATTCTCTAATTCCCATCTGAGATTTACAAGGAGACCTACATGAAGCACATCTCTCCCAGGTTAAAAACGATCAGAAAGACCAGAATTTTCACTAACAGAGGCTCCTCTCTAGGCAACTTTCAGCTGAAGACCAAGAAGAGCTGCTGTCTCAGCCCTCGAAGCAACAGATGTGAAGCAATGCCTCGTTTCTCTGCTGCAGGGAAGGTGCTCCACTCATTGATGCTGATTGCACTCTGACTATTGGGAAAAAGTTCCCAAAGCTGTTCACATGCTCAAACAGCCTGAGGATCAGGGGCTTCACTGCAACACCAACAACCCTCCCTCTGTTCTGGAACTGATCAGAACAAAAGTGCTCCATTTACAAGCTGTTTGTCTCAAACTGGCAAACCCCGGAAATAAAAGCTCAGCCCAGTTCTGTTACCTTGCATTGCTGAAGGCGATGGAGCAGCAGGAACCCAGCTGTGCCAGGATGCTCCTCTACCCTCACCTCACAGTCAGGTACAGCAGGTGCCACCAGCCAGACACTCTCAAGAGTAAATCATCACTTCACTAGCAAACACTCGAGTGCTTGTCCAGCCACAAAAGCACTCACATCATAAACCAAGGGTGACATCAGCACCGGGATTGTATTTCCTACAGGGGTTTAAATGTCATTACTTGTGACTAGAAATTGGACACTTGCAATAAAAGTTACTCTAAATTTTCACAAGAGACATGATTCCAGTTTTGTGTAGACATATTTCACTTCCAAAGCCTTTCTATTGCTCAACATCATGATGACAGAAAAAAAAAAGATGAAGCAAAACTCCTAACATAAAGTGAAAAACTCATGAACATCATTATCAGCCTGATTCACCAAGTCAGGTGCTAACAAGGTGAGCAGCAAACCTGGATTGACTTGAAAGGGTCAGTGTGCCTCAAACAGCCTGATCTACTCATTATTCAAGACCTCTGCATTGCCCTCTTCCATTTTTATTCAAAGTTCTGCTCTATATCTTCTTCTAAAATTAAAACTCCAAGCTATCAAGGACCTGAAAGCATTATTTCCTCATCCTGTAGTTATTGCTGTTTCACATGGCATGAAGCACAACACAGTCTGTGCACCTTCACCAACCTGATGTGCAGTTATGATTTCCCACACTCAGCTCTGGGCTCTCCAAAAGCAACACATCCAAGACTTCTGCACATGCACATTGGGCCAGATTTAATCTTTCTGTGAGTTATATGGTGTTTGCATAGGGTTGTGAAATAGCAGAAATAAAACTTTTCTTGGCTGAGATGGATGCAAAACATGTTGTGCACTTTTTGCTTTTAATGACTCTTGGTGAGTTCCACTACTAGTCTAGGTATTCCAGAATGTTCTGAGTTTGGCACTCAGCAATTTTCTTGATGTCAACTGTTCCCTGAGTTAAAGGGAGCCATTGAAATACCTTTAGATTTAGATGCTGCCTTTTCTTTTTGAAAATGTCCATGTGCCAAGGAAAGAGGCAGGTGAGAATAAATAATCCAAATTTAAGGACATAAACAAAAGATTTACCTGGGAAGCAGTTTAGCTCCCTGATTCTCTACTGCCAGTAACGTAAATGTACGTGATGATCCAGTGCAAGATCATTAATGCAAAAAGTCCTCAGTTTCCAGAGCTGACATCCCACACCTCTCATTGGATTGTGGCTTCCTCAATTCCCTAACAGCTGTCAGCAGCAAAAACATTATTTACCCTTGTAATACCCACAGGTCAGGGAGTAATGCTATCTCCCTCCTGGGATTTGCACCTCAGAGAGTTCTGGCACCAGGCATGGCCTGTAGAACTAAAAATGGAACCAAGATCCAAGTTCCATCTTTCTTCTCCTTCCGAGATGCAGCACATATCCCTGTCAGTGGAAACTGTGACACCCACCAACGTGGGGTACAGACCTGCATCTATAGATTGCAGAACCCTGACTCTGTGAGAAGCAGGAAAAAAAGGGAGGAGGAGAAAGAAGAGAGGGACATGGTCTTTAAGGTGCCTTCCAACCCTGTAACAGACAGACACAGTGCTGTGCTGTTACAGAGCACAGCTAATCCAGAGCCCAGATCTCCCAACCAACACCATGCCTCTGCTAGCTGCTCTTGCTATTTAAACTTGGGGTTTAGCAGTGAGCAGGCTGAGCTGGCAGGCAGAACTGGGCTAGGGCAGCACCAGGAAGTTATGCACCAGTTCAAAATGGGTTAGTTTTTAAGAAAGGGAAAAGCCACGTTTTCCTTAAATGAGGGTAGTGGAATTCCAAGGTGACGTCAAAAGCCTGGCAAAAGTCAGGAGTTCAGGCTGGTACTGGGGCTCATGATGCTGACAAATGCAGTCCTTGCACTCAGGGACAGCTTAGGACCCATTATTTTTTTGTTGTCTTCCCATCCTGAGCAATATCCAGAAACAGTGCCATCAGGTGTGGACCTCAGAGAGGAATTTTCGTCCTCAACTGTGCTGAAGGTTAGGCATTTCAGATACATATTTTATAGGATTCCCTTTCTTTTGTTTAATTAGAAGAACTACAAAAAGACATTTTTCACAAAAAGCCTGAGTGTACTCGCAGGTTGTGTATGATCTGCAGCCACACAGCCACAACAGAAATTACCTGTGACACACTCACATGAAGGAAATCTTGTGGGCTTGGATCATTCAAGAAACAAGGCTGCTTTACAGCTACAGGAACAACACATGGCCAGAATGCGTTCTAAATGGGTAAGGTACAGGCTAAAAATCAATTGCTAATTGTTTTTACAATTTGTATTTTATATTAATAAACCTCCTTAAGACCTTCAGAGGCAGAGCTGAGCCTAGAAAGGATTTTTATGGTTAAACCTGAAAGCAGAGATCTAGAATAGAACAAGTCCATTACATTTCAAGCCTTGATTCTGGATTCTGCCTCAAGCAGCTGGGATTATTTTTCCAGTTAAGCAAATTCCTGTTTCTAAAACCCTCTGTGATATTTAAATAAATTTGGAGAAGATGCTGAGTAGTCACTCTGCTTCACAGATAACACGATCAGAACTGCATTGTTTGATGGATTTTTAAGAGAACACTTGAAATTTGGGCAAACAAATTTTAAATATCAAGGTCATATTTACATTCCAGGGTAGTAATTAAATACTTAATATCTTGTGGTTCCACTATTTTAGGTTTTTCTACACACCAAAATATTTAGTCATGTGAAAACCATCTGTAGCAGCTGGAAGACATTCATTTGGCCTGCCAAGATTAATTAGTTTTAAAATACATAAATAAAGTGTTCATTTTATTTCCAAAAAGCTGTTGCTCTTGGTTCTCTTAGGGTGCTGCTGATTAATGCTTATGGAAGGTTCTCAAAAAGAGGTATCAGATGCCAGTTTTACAAATATCTGTTAAGTAAAACAAGGCCTGTGTTTAGGTTAGTGCTCTTCTGGACTAAGCCAAGTCATTATTCACAGCAATACGAAAACTAGCTTGCAATCACTTCAATTCCTATTTTTAGTCTTTCCCCTATGCTCTCAAATCCACAATGCTGCTTTTAAAAATTGATTGAAATTTCTCTTCAGCACTGGGGTTCAGATACCTGTGTTTAAGAATTACAAACCTAAGTCTCCAAACATGTCTTTTCTCTCCAAGAAGTTCCTGCATAATCTTCATAGAGCTTTTCAAAGTCAAGTAAACAAGACACACAGCTGAAACTGTAAAAAGGGTTGAATTTGGCTTAGTATCCATAGGGATCACTTTTCTGGCCAACAGCTTGCAAAGGGTTATTTCTTGGCTCATCATTTTTGTTTTGCTGGAAGATGTTGAGGTTTTAGTGAAGTTTCTGCAGAGCATGCAGCAGCATTCCACGTTTTTTGCTCAGCTAATGAGTTAAGTCATCACAGCTCTCCAATGTCTTGAAGATTATGGGTGTAGGAAAAGGGAATGCTCCGAGAGGGGAACTTTTGAGCAGTCACCACTGAACTGCGGTTAAAACAGACACCAATGACTCTATTCAGCTCCCAAACCTCAGACAGTTTCCATTTTCTCAATAACAAAGCATTTTTGTGGAATGAGGTAACGGCCTCCATCTGCCAGGTCGACATCTCCACTAAGATTTCTCAAGACTGTGGCTGACGAGGGCTGGCCAGCAGAGCCAGAGGCAGGAGAGTCCCTTTTGCCTGGGCAACACAGGGAAAAACTGCCATGGGACAGACGTGGAGAGGAGCCTCTGTGGAGAGGAGCCTCTGTGGCACCACCACACAAACTCTCCTGGGAGTTTGATTCACAAGCAGCCTGCAGCAAGCTCCACACACTGCACAGCTGAAGAGTCAAAAGGTCAGGAAAAGGGTTGAGACTTGTCACTATGGATGGCCAGGGACAGGCAGGAGGGAGCAGAACGGGTGCCACAGGTCCAACAGCCCATTGTGGGTGGGTCATGAGCAGAAAGTGTGTGATTTAGAAGCAAAATCAGGCACACACTGCCAGATACATCGAGGTGCAAAAGGCAAAGGGCAGGGCAGACATCCTGCTCCCCGAGGACAGCACTGCCCGTGGGACTGGCCACTCAAGCTGCCATACACCCCCCCACACCTGAAATGCTAAATATCTGAGGCAGAGCATTTACAGCCTAAGAACACAGCCTGGGAGAGGGTTTGGTTTTGTTCTTTCCTCATTTCTTGGATTTGGCAGCCTATATTTTGACCTCTCAGTTCCAGGGATGCTGAGCACCCAATCATTCTTTTGATTTCAGGCAAAGCCAGCTCAGCTCTTCTGAAAAGCAGACCTTCACCTAGACCCAAATGAAGATTCCAGCTCCCATCAGGACCCCCTCATCTGACTCTTGTCTCCCTGTGAATGGCCAGTCACTGAGCTCCCTTGCAATTTTGAGACTCAGCTCCAGGTTAAAACCCCCCCATCTGGTTCTCCCATCTAAAGCAAGGCAATTTTCCAGTTGGTTTTCTGATGGTCTTTGCATTCCTGTAACACTTCCCCCTGAAGTTTAGAAAATGTTAACACTAACCTCCTCACTTTCTAGTGTAATTCCAGATGTGTGCCCACATGGATACCTGGTGAGTGGCACCTTCCTTCCTGGCCAGGACAAAGCACTTCCCAAGCCCATTTTCTTCCTACAAGGAATGCTGCTGTCAAATGTCAAAAACCCACACTGCTAATACTAGCCTTCTACAAGGTCAGCCAGAGAGGACTTCCATCAAGGATGAGCTTTGCTGGAGAAGGCTCCCTGGGGATTATCAGAATAGTACAGTCAAGCCCAGATGGCCACAATGTGCTGAGCACATTTCCCGCAAACACAGCAGCAAGGCAGAGGCCTCTACAAATCAAAGTCCACCCTGATTTCTGCCATCTGCTGAACACTGAGGGCCAGGCTGAGGCCTTTGGGAAAGGTCAGGGTAGTCTTACAGGCTCTCAAGATATTGCTTTTGTTCTCACTATTTGCTTCTCAATTCCTTCGTTAGAAGATACTAATCTCTCTGTAAGGCAGCTACTTGGAGCCAAGACTTTAGATATTATTGCAAAACATATGCTTAAAAGAGACTGGAAATTATGCTGGCAGTGTTACAGAGGGGAGCAAAGCACAGCTTTGGGTCAAAACAAACAAAAAAATGTAAGCTAGTAAGCAATTCCCATGCAATAGTTTAAGAGAGCCAGCAAGAGCTTCTTCTAGAAAGAAAACAATGCTATGAGAACGAAGCTAACGAGAGCTGGCTCTTGGAAAAATAAAACAGCTAGTAATGAGCCAAAAGCACATATCCAAGAGAATCTTTCTGGGAAACCGACCCAAGCCTTTACCCTGGAAAGCCCTAAGGGACTAGGGACCTTGAGGCTAAAAGCTGGCAAATTGCTTCATCAGTTAAGGTTGGTCTCAATGTTTCCTACTGTGTAAAAATAATTTGTTTTAGCCTACAGGTCTCTACAGAGCACTGGGTAAATTCAGGCTACTTCCTTTGGGAAGGGAAACAGAGTGCCTGGCAGAGCCCTGCCCAGTGGGATATTTTCAGGGGTTTCCCACCACCACTGACAGCCCTCCAGTCCAGGGCTGGCCCAGCACACTCAGGCCTTGGCTCTGCTGAATTCCCTCGGAGCTGCTGTAGTGCACTGGCACCACATGCCCATCACTGGGATGGGAACATCCCCCGAGCCGCTCTGGTCAACGTTACAACAACATGATGAATGTGCCTCTGTAAAACCACCCTCTGGAGGCTCATTCACCCAAAATGGATGCAGTCAGGCCAATGATCCTGATATATCTTGTTTTCCAGAGGGGTAAGGAGGAGACCTTGTTCTCTCTCAGAGATTAGTTCATGCACCCACCAGGATCTAGGTGCTGACACAGAGTGGCAAAGGCAGGGTCTGTCTTTGCAGCCCACTGGCTCACTGCCAGTCCAGCTCCCCAGCCACAGCACCATACCAAGAGCACAAGACAATGAACGTGTGCTCCAGCCGGGCCTCTGCGTCAGCAGAGAAAATCCCCGCACTGGCAGGGGATGTCAAGGTGCTGTCTAATGACTTTCTTTCTCTTCCAACTCCTCTGATTCACGTTGCCATCTTCCTTGCAACTGACCTAAATAACATGTTCAGGCAGCACTGGAAGTGTTTCCATCTCATACTGCAATAACAGTGAGATCTTTGCATCTGGAAAGGGAATTTCACAGGGAAGTCACATCACAGGTGAATTAACAGCGTCCTTCTCAAGAAAGGAACAGAAGCACCCTGTCTTATCCCATCAAGGAGACTTCCTGGCTGCAGGAGAACAAAGGTTGCCCAGGAGCAGTGAAAACACATACTAAGTCTGTGCCCAAGCCCTAGCAGATCTGAACAATGTGGGCAGATTACTCAGTTACCTCATTTCCAGGTGTGCTGTCAGCATGAGCCACGACTGGCTTGGAATTAAAGAGGTAAAACTGTTCCTAGATCTGTACTTAGTCTGCATAATTTATGGTAATTATTGCTCTGTGGCCATTAATCCTTTAATGCCATATCACACTCTCAGCCCTCAGTTCTCTCTAGCCTTTTGGTCATCACAGACCATTGCACTGCAGACAGGGCTGAAGGACAGGGTGCAGGACCACACTGAATCCAGAGCCAAAGGCCTCAGGAAGGGAAAAGCAAAGAAAGCCACAGTAGCAGGAATTCAGTAGGTTAGTCCTCTCCAGACACACAGTGAGTATGTGTGCTGGTAACATACAGCACTTAAAACAGCCTTAATCCCAAACAATTACAGACCTCTCCAGCTCCTCACTACAGCACCACCTGTAACTCAGGTGTCCAAGAGCACTGCATCACAGGAATACAGGGGCAATCCCATCCCTGTCACTCCACTGAGATACTCACCCAATCTCACTTTTCCCTTTACTGTAAGCTGGGGCACTTCCAAGAGCCATGTAAATATCTCCAAGATATTTACATTCCTTCCAACCCCTAGCAGACTACAGATCTCAGTGTTACCTGACAGCAGAGGCCCTCACAAGCTTAGTGCTGAGAAACTGAAAAAGTCAATTGAAAATGCATTTATTGCCAACCAGGAAAGTGACTGTGGGGAAATACAGAAGAGTATTCTGAAGCTGCCTGCCCTGCCACAGCACTTCCAGGTGAGGCAGTGCTCTATACCTATACACCTGGGGCTGGTGCACTATACCTTGCAAGGCAAGCACTAGAGCATCAGCAGCCTAACAGATGCCTTTCTTATTCTGATAAGATACACATGAATACAGATACAGTTTCCCTATTGCAATAGAAAGGAAGTTACACTTGGTCCATACCAACTCTTTTTCAGGTAACTGAGCTTCAAAACTTAAGCAGAAAAGCTGCCAGCAAAACTTGTGCCTCTTTGTGCTACAGTTAGTCCCTAACAACTAGTCTGAATGTGTTATCTCTAGTTTTTATTAGCTCATATTTACTTTGGCTGCACATCCAAGCAGTCATTTAAACAGGGTGAGAGAGGAAAATCTTGGACTCGCAACAATGGCCAAGCAGTTTAATCTACCACTGGGGACAAAAACTTGACTCCTATTGGCGTGGAGCGCTGGCAGGGTCAAGTGTAACATGTGCTGGAGGAAGCACTAGGGAAGCAGATCTCTGGCTGTTCAAACAACACCAAGCATTTCCTTGAGCTATTCAGAGTTCTCTTTGCCCCTCCTGTGTAGAGAAAACAGCTCCAGCTGTCCAGTCACCTGCGCTGGCTTCTCCACTCTCTGGATTCATGACATTGGTGGCCGCCAACAGCTCCAGGTTAGATGCAGCACATTCCTCATTCCTCACAGCTCAGATGTTCAAAGCTAAGTTAGGAAGCAGTCAAGATCATGTCCTTGGCATCAGCACCAGCTTGGTGCTGGAAGATAATTTATATTCTTGAGTAGAACTGGCACTGGGCAGATTGGCCATAAAGATCAACAAACTGTTGTTCCAGCCATGACACCAAACAGGAGGGTCCAGAATTAATATCTATCCATGCTGCTGATTTAATATATTTTTTTTTTCATTTGGGAAGTTCAAAATGCTTCACATAAAAGAACTCTGCAGTTTGTAAGTGTGGGAAGATCTACAGTAACATATTCAGAGGCAAATAAAAAATGAAATGTATTAATATTAACAGTCAGATGACCACCGGCCAAAACAAGTCAAAATGAGACTACATTAAGAACAAGAACATAAATTTCAGGATTTTTATTCCATTGCTCTTTGGATCCTGTGTTAAGACATTACTAAATAATTCTTGATTATTAATTTAGCCCTAATGAATATGTCCTTCTGATTCCTCCCAGAGTAATATTATTCTCTTGGTGAGCCCCTGTGAGTACGGGCAGAATAATTTGTTAAAATCATTCTCCCTTTAGCAAGTATCAACAAAGTAGTCAGTTCTGCTGGGGTGAAATACAGGAAGGTGGAAGCCATGTGGCATTCTTCAATTTCCCCTTTCCTTTCACAATCAGACCCTTAGACCCTTGATATTTTCTTCAACAGGAAAACTGACATTCCCCTTCTGTGTAAACTGCTGACAATTGTATTTTACACCTGGTAAAACCAGAGCAAAACGGAAGGAAGAGAAGAAACAAAGACCAAGGACTTTTCTCAGCAACTACATCTCCACAGAATGAAGCATTTTCCTTTTCCCACCTCAGAGCAGACTGAGTCCAGTAAACACACCCCAGCCTTGGTGGGAAATGTCCCCTCCTTGCTGGTGAGTGGCTGCAGGACAGTGCCCACAGCAGCAGTTTCCCAGAGAACAGCCACAAAACCAAAACAGCCCGTGCAGCTTGGCCCTTCTGCCCCCAACCTCACTTTAAAAGTGACCCTGAAGCTCCTGCTAGTAGTAATTTGAAGATTAAATACTACAGATAAAGCTTCTCTGCCCTCCAACAACTGGTCTTCTCCCTTTCCTAGATACAGCTGGTATTTAGGGTTACAGCTATCCCCTCCTTTTGAAAAAAATCCTCACCTGAGTAAAATGCTTAAATTGATAAGTTCTCTCTGAATTTTTCCAGTTTGGCCATAGAAATTGCACCTATTTCAGCAGAAGCAAAGTCCCCTAAGGAATGAGCCACTTGCACTCTGAGCAAAACTGCAAACATCATTGGCAGCACCTTCCTGCCAGAGCACCTGGTGGGCACGGGCAACCAGAGAACAGCACATCTCAACCAGGGATACCGAACACCAGAGGAGAAATTATTTCCTACTTGAGCAATTGAAAGGAATTATGGAGCTGTTTGTCCTGTTGAGAGGTTTGGCTTTTATTCAGAGCAGCCAGACCCCAGTTTTCTGGGTAACTTCTTTATCACACAAAAGGTGAGGCAGAATGACAAGGTTTAACTCCTGTCTCTCTCCTGAGGTTGCTGCTGCAACCGTGGCTCATCAAGCACAGTCTCATGTAAGCTACAGGCAGACAAAAATCCTACAGACATCAATGAGGATCCTGGTGCACCACCAAGAAAATCTTGTGCATCAGTGCTGCAATTACCATAAAAGTAATTTTTAAGGGAGAGGGCATTGGAAACACTTTGTGTATTGAAAGGAATTAATTTTTTCCACCTTTCTGCTGGAATTTCAAACACCAGCCAAGCGTGTAACAGCAGAAACTCAGCTGCAATTAGGAACACAGCAGAAAGCACCTTACCTCATCAGGCAAGCAATAGAGCAAGCAAGTCCTGGCTGGGAACAGAACACAGTGCTTCCAAAGTTGGTGCACTGGGAATTTTGGTAACCTGCCTGCAGGGAAGTTTTTTCTGGCTCCATCATTTAAGGGTTCACCTCAGTCTTGAAGCTGCTATGTCCAAAACCAGAAAAGAACATGGCTAAACTCATACCCCTCAGAAATCAACTGACAACCAGTGAATACTGCCTACAGTCACACAAGACTGGTACACTACAGACAAAAACCCGTGTGTCATCAGGGACACCATGATGACACCAGCCAGGAAAGAGACTCCTGCCTTTCCTCCCCAGGACAGGATCACCTGGCAAAGGTGAGCTATCCTACTGCCAGCTGTGTTCTGGGACAGCAGGGCTGTTCCAGCACCTGCTCTTGAAGAAACCACAGTGCAAACCAGGAGCTGAGCTGAGGGCAGATGTGCTGCAGAACAGCAGCCACCTCCTGTCCTCCCAAAGACTGGGGAACCACAGTGACCCTCAGCACCCTACTCACCGCTCAGCTCTTCACATGCTGTTCTGCAGGCAGGGGAAAAGCACAGATTTTACCTCAAGAGGCATCTCAAAACATCCAAGACAGAGAAACAGGGATGCTCCAGAAGCTGAGATCATGGAACTGTTCAAGGGGCTTCCTGCTAGGGAATTCTGGCTGTTTCCAAACAGTCAGTGTGTCCCACCACTCCCTATGCACAGGTTTATGGAGTTTATACTCCAAAACATACCTTTTGCTGTAGAGCATCTGCTATAATTAGTACCCACAACTAGCCATATCACCTATATTTTTGTCTCCTGTGCTATGCCACCATTTAAAAAAGTGTACAAAATTACAGACAGAGATGGGTAAGAATAAAACTACTGCTGACAATTCTATGCCTCAAAGGAAGTGGTCAGCAAGAAAAGCAAGGGAACAATACAGTCTCCATGTTAGGAAAAGGAAAGAGGATGGCACAAAAATAAGATAGGAGAAATGTCAGACTTCCTCTTTTCCCTTTGTCTATCATGAAGTTAAACCACATATTGACAAAGCAAATCAAGGAAATAAGGCAGTTTCAACACCTGGGCAGCTAGGAGAGCCAGAGATTTCTAATGCTTGGTTGAGGAGTCAGAAAAGTAAAAGGAATGTCCCTACACTCTTCCCTAGAAGCCTGTGCTGCCACCAGGATGCTGCACCAGAGCTTCACTCTTTCCTCTGCTCCTAGGAATAGGTTTCTCCTTTGGAAAGATTCCTTTATTGTTTTCAAAACTGGGAAACACTGAACATAGCAAGTTCAGATTTAAGTAAAGAGACCTCAGTATCAAATCCTGCCCCGT
This sequence comes from Urocynchramus pylzowi, assembly GCA_013397555.1. Taxonomy (NCBI): domain Eukaryota; kingdom Metazoa; phylum Chordata; class Aves; order Passeriformes; family Fringillidae; genus Urocynchramus; species Urocynchramus pylzowi. The sequence continues at coordinate 32,981 of VZRH01001504.1, read as the reverse complement.
GAAGATACGTAACCCTGGCACATCCGTTTGTGCTGCAAGTCTGTGGAGAGAAATTCCTACCACCATGCTTCACCCAGGCTAAATGGAAAAGTTTATCCAACGTCCCCATGAGTTCTCATGAAAGTGTCAGTGGTTAAGGTAACCACAAGTACAGAACTAGAAATGGATAAAGAATAGAGTAAAAAGTTACCTGTAAGAGAACAAAATCTGAAACATAACTGTGTTGAGGAAAAAGAAAATTGCAAAGATCCTGAACTATTTTTTAATGTGAGATCCAAACTGTGACTTCCGAGTCTTTGTCTAGCACATACACACAAAGCAAGGCTTAGTCTTCTCCTATAGCTACCCTGGGATTCTCTGGAAAAACAGCAATCGCTCCAGATGTGTTGAAAATTTTCCTGAACTACATTTAAGCATTTGGTTACAGTTTGCTCCCGGGTCTGTTGGTGGGGTAAAGTCTCAGTACTCTCTTCATAAAACACTGCTCAAGCTCTCAACTTCGCAGTCTGGCAAAGGGGCACGGCCCAAAGACTGTGGTTTCTCCTTTTGGAAAGCGGTGTGCATCGTGCTGCCGGAGCAGAGCCCTCCGGCAAGCGACGACCCTGTACCGCCGCCGTGACGCCGGCAGGGTCCCGGGGGATGCCCGACCCCCGACGGCACCGGGGACACGGCGCCTT